>KZ806896.1:441526-457142 GCA_000696205.2 Oncopeltus fasciatus | reverse complement strand
ATATATAGAGAGAGAGAGAGAGAGAGAGAGAGTGTTAGTGACAGAACCTTCGTGCCACAGTTTTATGCCTAACAATTTATATCAAACAATTAATTATACATAACAAATTTTAATTTAAGTATTTACACCATTGGGTCTAATACTTACTTTAACAAATAGAATTAAATATATCTGTGAAAACTGTTCACAGAGATTAATCATCATGAAATCTTTTCAAATCATGAGTAGCTGACAAGCTTAAGCTAATGACTAAGATTAGTGCCAAAATAGACTATAGTTTCTCATATACTTAACCATCGTTATCATTCCTTATGACTTTGTGCAGAGATGAGTTTGTGTGGTTTTAGTTATGTGACGAAATTCCTTATATTTTGTGCAGAAAAATTAATCCCTATAGAGATCAGGATTCACCGCAATTTTTTCTAAAGACTCATAAATCTCTTATAAAAATATTTTTTGTCAAGGGAAGGGAAAATTTTTAAAAGGGAATCAAATTATGTGAAAAATATTTGTGATTATTTCAAATTGGAAAGTGGTGTGGTATTCTTTAAAAAAGCAAAAATTTTTAATTTTTTATTATTATATAAAATTTATTTATTCTGTTTTACAAAGAAAGTAAAATTAGTGTTTATTTCAGATGTTTTACCTTAACTGTCACGCTTGCCTTGAACAATTGAGGATGAAGGCTGAGAGTGAAACAGAAGTAAAGCGTGGCCCAATCACTATGGTTGTTGGTCCCACTGATGTTGGAAAATCAACAGTCTGTCGAATCCTTCTCAATTATGCAGTAAGAATGGGTAGAGCTCCCCTATTTGTTGATCTTGATGTTGGTCAGGGTCAAATATCAGTCCCAGGCTCTATAGGTGAGATTCCTAAATATTATTATAAATATTAGTACTCTTAGGAGTCGCATTTGCCCTCTATGTACTCCTTGTAAGATGGTTCAACTCTTTTAACGGAATCATCATTCCCAAAGATGTTTAATAATAAAACTTTATAATATGTGAAGTTGGTATCTTCTCTTCTCCATTGTCCTGATATTAATGTTTTTAAGTCCCTTCCATGATTTATTTCATTTACTTAAGTTATCTAGCTAGTATATTTGTTGATAGTCTGTAAGGAGAAGAGTATAATTTTTTTTTTAAAGTGAGACTGTTCTTTTCAAAAAACATATTTATGTTGTAGTCATGGTAAAGTTTTAAGGAGTGTTTTGTCCTTACTTAGAGTAAAAATGCGATAGATATTTTTAGATATAGAAATGTCTGTAAATTAATAGAGATGAGCAACAACATTTAAGAACAAAATTATTTCTTTAATAAATTTGAACAATTTACTGTTCAATTTTAATTCATGATCATGAATTAATAGCAAAATTATTAATCATAGTAATACCTCATAAACTTAGTTTTTGAAATATCATTCATGGATTATATTACAGGTTAGTATTCAACGTGAGTTATTTAGACAAAAATGAATATGAAGATACTTCATCTCTATAGAACTTTTTTTTTAAATTCCTTTCCTCATGCCGGTTTTATAATAGACCACATTTAAAAATAAGTTTTTTACTTTGTCTTATGAAAGTTTTTTTACCTTAATCCCTTAACCATGTTACAGGTGCAATACTTGTTGAAAGGCCAGCAGATGTAGAGGAAGGATTCCCACATAATGCCCCTTTGGTTTATCATTATGGACATACCTCAATGAACAAAAATCCTCAAACCTTCAATCTTCTAGTCAACAAATTAGCTGAGGTTGTGCATGAAAGACTGCAGACTAATAGGAAATGTAAAGTCTATTGTTATCTAAGTAAACCATTTTTGACATAATAGTTTTAATTTTAAGAAACTCCTCCGAGTGATCACTTGTGATCTGGCAGGGGTCTAGATCATATGATGGGGCAGCTGAGATAGAATTGTGCGTGATTGCTATTAACTGAGCTACAGAATTTCTACTTAGATCCAAATAGTTATAAAACGAAATTGTATGAAGATAAAAATTATATCCCACCCCAATATTTATGACTGGTTGCAGTGCCTATAGACCCTTGGAAAAAAAAAAAAATTCAAAGAATCAGATCCCTCTCCATGATTTTTTTTATAGATAGTCACATAGTACAGAGAAAAGTATAATATTTTGAGGGAGGTGAGACAGCAATTAGTTTAGTGCAGGTTTCAGAAACTTCTTGCTGCTTTATTAGTGATTATGAAGTAATTAAATAAATTTAGAAGTTTTATAGAAAAATTGAAATTAGAAGTAGTGGTTTATCTATATTTTTGATTATTAGGAATTTATTATATTCTTAATACCCATTCATTATCCCATTTATTTGATGTGGATCGCATAATGAATTAGAAAGGCTTCACCTTAAGTCTCACATAAAAGAATTCAAACTTGAACAAATGTGATGAAAATAATTTTAAAATAATCTGTTTAAAATACAAATGGTGTCATTTGATAAAAACTATGATATATAGTTTAGATACAGTTAACTATAATAGGTATTGCTATAAACCAGATTTTATAGTAGTAAAAAGCATAAGGTCTAATGTGTAGCTGTTTCATAGCATAACTTTTTTTATAATCTATTTTCAGATTCTATGTCTTAAAATATTTTTTAAAATTTTTTAGGGAGTGATTTGATTTTGATTACTATAGTTTACTAGTATTGTTGAAAGGCAGCTGCCCCAACTAAGCTTTATGCTTAAGGTCATGGGTTTTGTAAATATTTATATGAGGTTGAGGGGAGTTGATGTAGGGTGATTTGATAAGGGAGACAAACTAAAGCAATTAAAGGGTATAAACAATATAGTAATAAAATCAGAACGTATGGTGGATGCTTGATAAGCCAACATATTTTATTATCCTCTTGGATAAATAGGTTGATAGATAAATATTGAAGATTTCTTCATACATTTGTGTCTTAGTTGTAGGAGTTGTTATGAGTAATTAGTTATTTTTGGTGAAATTTATATTTAAAGCTCCAAAGAACTTGAAAGTACTGTAGAAATTTCATGTTACGGGAAAAGTTTAGAGTTTTAGACATCAAATTACCTTCTTGAATTAGTATCAATAAGGATTGGTTTATTACAAAAAATACTAATAATTCTCATAACTATATCTACAGTTAATTTCCTTCCATGTTGATCTTTCATGTACTCAAATTTTCAACTTATATATTTTTTTATTTTGACATTAAATTCAATCTACATAGAAATAAATAATTATATTGAAACAGTATTGCAAAAAAATTTCAGACAAATAATGTAGTAAAAAACCTTCTCTTTTTCCAATTTTATTCTATTGCAATTTTTTTATTAGTTATAATTTATTTTCTAGCTAATGTTTCCGGTATTATTATTAATACTTGTGGCTGGGTGAAGGGTGAAGGCTACAGACACATTACACATGCAGCACAAGCATTTGAAGTGGATATAATCTTGGTCCTCGACCAGGAGAAGCTTTATAACGAACTTGTTCGGGATATGCCTAGCTTTGTCAGAGTTGTCCTCCTCCCAAAGAGTGGTGGGGTAAGTTAATTAGAGAACCTGTTGTTTTTAAAGTTCATATTATTTCTTTGACAAAAGTGAACATAATCATAATGTCTATTATAATTAATTATTAATTCAGTATTAATGTAATATAAAAATAATGTATGAATATTTGTTAGATTGATATTATTTATAGATATTTCAGAAATAAGTAAGTACTTAGATTTAAAGTTTCGATCTAGTTGGACATGTAGCTTTGGATCAATAATTGGTATTCCCACCTCTAGCTCTGATAATGCTTCCATTCTCCTGCCCATTCCAGCGACCAGGGCTCTTACATGTTGTTCCACTCTTCCACTAACATTTCCCTTAAATCTGCCAAATTTTGTGGGTCTCGGACGCGGACACGTCTTCCAAGCATGTCCCATACATGCTCTATTGGGTTCATATCTGGACTTCTGGGTGGCCAAACCATAACGTCAATTTCTTCTTGTCTGAGGAAATTTTGCACTGATCGAGCAACGTGAGGTCGGGCATTATCGTGCATAAAAATAAAGTTACCTGCGATATTTCTGGCGAAAGGTATTACATGTGGCTCAAGTACCTCCCTAATGTACCTGTCAGCAGTTATAGAGCCACGGTTCACAAGAACCAACTCTGTACGGGAGTTTAAATTTATGCCCCCCCACACCATCACTGACCCACCACCAAACGCAACCCTTGGAGAAAAAGTGCATGGAGCATACCTCTCTCCCCGCCTTCGCCATACCTTTTCCCGTCCATCTGGAGATCGGAGACAGAATCTTGACTCATCGCTGAATAATACGAGGCTCCAATCTTCCTGAGTCCAGTTTAGGTGCTCCCGAGCAAACCTCAAGCGCTCAACCCGGTGTTCCCTGGAGAGAAGAGGTCCAGTAGCTGAAGGATGGGAGGTCAATCCATAATCGTTGAGTCGTCTTCTCACGGTTCGCTCTGAAATTTGCACATTCCTGAACCTCTGGAGGAGACCACGCAGACTGTTACCAGTTGATCGGCGATCCCGAAGAGCATGCAGTTGCAAAAATCTCTCGTCACGGTGGGAAGTTGACCTCGGACGGCCTTGTCCGACTCTTCTTGTATGCCCTCCAGTTTGACGGTGCCTATTAAGCACCCTGGACACTACAGATTGTGACCGCTATATATATATGTATAAACTGAATTTAGCACTGTTAATTATAGCTGACTCTTTTGGCTTATGTAATTGCCATATTCATAGATGAAAGGTTTCCATACAAAAAACCACGTGAGTTCAGTGGTCTCCTGACCTAGAGGCCCCATTTCAAACTCATGGTACATGGTTAAAAAAAACCCTTCTCTGTTTCTGTTTGTATTGGCTTAGGGAATTCCTAATGTCATGCTCTGGAAGTACTCAGTCCTTATTATTTACCATTCTTAATTGAATGGGAAAACATTTAGCAGCCAGAACGGTTTGCTCCTAGTTACTGCAGCTGGCAACTAACCATATCTTAATATGAAATGTAATGGTTTTGTTTGTAATGTTGAGCTTTTAAATTGTTCCAGATCTTTGTGTTAAAAGGTTTATGTATGTCCAAAATAATTTTTATGTTTAAGAACTAGCTGAGTGCCAAGTTAATCTAGGTGATCTGCTTGGGCTTCTCATGCCTGGTGCTGTGGGTTCAAGTCCCACCCTGGATAGTCTTTTATCGAGATATAAAAGCCTGTCCTGAGCCATGGTTATTTAGAATGGAGAGATGACCTATAGAAAGCTCTTCTTTTCATGGCCCTAAGTGGTTGAACTGGAGATTAGAAATTAAAGAAATAACAATAGCTAGCCATCAGCTTAATCAGATTCTTATTTATTGATCATAATGTTTTAGAGTAGTATGATATCCTAAAGTAATGGCTGTTATAGGTTGTGGAAAGAACAAAGAAATTCCGAAGTGATTCACGAGATTCTAGAGTACGAGAATACTTTTATGGGAGAAAGACCCCTCTTCATCCACACAGTTTTGATGTCAAGTGGTCTGAGCTGAAGGTCTACAAGATAGGTGCCCCTCCTCTCCCTGACTCTTGCATGCCACTTGGGATGAAGGCTGAAGATAATATGACTAAACTTGTTGCTGTACAGCCAGGTAATTTTTATTTAACATTTAAAGTTGCTTATATTTTATCTCTACCCCAGATTTAGGATTAGCTACAAGTATGTTATAAAATGTAATTTCATATAAGAAAAAATAAAATTATTTCTGAAAGCTAATTTGTGATAAAAGTATATATACATTGGACTTTATTTGACCAATACCTTGTACTATGATTTACTTCTAGGCTACTACTTTATTATTATTCCATGGGAAAACCCATAAAAACTGACAACAATAGGAATCTCAAACTTTCAGGGATTTAATGAGATTGTAATCACGCGATGAGATTAAAAAGTACTTTTCACTTTGTTATAAAATATTAAATAAAATAAAAAATTTGTCTATCATTATTATAGATGTGAAATTTTTTTCTTTTATGGAAATTTTTTAAATTTTGCTTCTCAGTATGGAGAAAAGTATTACCTTAGTCATTACTTATGGTCATTAAATAAGTTTTGAGGAAATGAAAATTGTCATACAGAAGCTGTGTTAGCTAAGCAAAGTTCCCACGATTCATTAGATGAACATACAATAGAGTAAATGACTAATTTTATCTTACCCTGGCTTAGAAAATTAATTTGGTTGCCAAGCATTTGCTTTTGAAAACCTGAATACTAATTTGGTTTCCATATTTTAAAAACAAGGAAAAATTTAAGAAAATATGTTTTAAACTAATTACATTTTTACATAACTCTTTTATTAAAAATATATTAAAATTTTAAATTTTGATCCCCCTCTAAACCTCATCGACTTTTTTTACAGTCATAAACAAACTCATTTAATGGTTTGTTAAAAGAAGCTGAAGTAGTAAGATAAATTTCAGTTTTTTGCAAATTTTGATTGAATCATATTTTTAACTTCTAATTAGGATATTTGAAGAGCTGTAAAAAATTGTCGAAAGTCA
The DNA here is from genome assembly GCA_000696205.2 of Oncopeltus fasciatus. Classification (NCBI taxonomy): domain Eukaryota; kingdom Metazoa; phylum Arthropoda; class Insecta; order Hemiptera; family Lygaeidae; genus Oncopeltus; species Oncopeltus fasciatus. The sequence goes on along the minus strand of KZ806896.1, from coordinate 450,606 downwards.
TGTCATAGTATCAATGTGAATAGCCTGATTTCCTCACAGGAAATCTGCTAAAATGAATGCTCTAGCTAGATTTAACTCATGACCTTTTACTCAAGACATGATAGCACTGCCATCAGCACAGCGAGTTCTTGTCTAAATATGGTTCACTTTCCTTTCCTATGTGTTGTTTTTAATTGACTAATAAAAATAACTCATGTTTTTTTTAATCTGCTACCATTTAGGGTCATTAAGGAAGAGGCTATAGAATTGGGCAGGAAGTTGTTTATAGAATATATAATATAACTATCTATAGAATTAAGAAAGGTGTTTAGAATTGGGCAGGTAACTACCCAATTCTAAACATCTATGGCTCTGGACTGTCTTTTATTTCTCAAAAGGTTTATTAAAGACTGCCCTGGGCGAACTCACAATGCCAAGCTTGGAAGACCCAAAAGACCTGTTGCTTTTTAAACCATCAAAAATAAATTTTACAAATGTCTTTTGTTTAGGTCCTAATCTTCTTCATCATCTTCTGGCTGTCAGTTTTGCTTCATCTACTGATGAAGATGTGATTACAACGAATATTGCAGGCTACATTTGTGTGTAAGTATCTGGAAGAAGTATCTACATCTGGAAGAAAACTTTTTATAACTTGAGTATTTATTCACAGAACCTTATCCATGAAAAAATCTTAAATTTTATTTTACCACAGTAAGTAAGCGAGAACAGCAGTAAAGTTACAACAGCTGAATTGATGCTGCTACTTTAAAAATTTATATGCGAACAAAGGCCTTTTGTGGTTACGTTCTGCTGAAAAAACTTCTTCATATTTTAATTGTTAACTTGCTCTGACAATGAGCCTAATTCTTGATTTTTAATTATTATTTAATTTGAAAATGGTCACTGGCTGAAACATCACTTCATAGTTTTCCCATTACCTTAAAAAATAAATTAATAAACCCAAATTACTTTTTAAGTAATTAACTGTCATTGATACTCACATATTTTTTATTTTATAATTTTTTTGCAAAACTATTTTACACATTTTTGTATGAATCAAATGAATAATTTATTTTTACATTATAGGACACTTATTTGTTTGAGTTATCTTTCTTTTTTATCTTCTTCCATTCACTAGAACTGGTTAACCTATGACAAGTGTCCCAAGCATGACAAATTGAACAGTAATTAATGGCAGATTACAAATCTTATAATAAATGTTATAAAACTTTAATAATTATGAAGTATAAAATTAATTTAATGCTTTAATAAGTAAAAAGTGTATAATCAATTTAATGCTCACCATGAGGAAATGTCACCATACTTGAAGTGTACAAAGACTATTCAAACCAAAAATCAGTCTATGCTTAAAACCTCTGAAGAGAAAAGCACAGCCTTACAAAACAGTGTCTCAAATTGAAGAAACAATGTATTAAATTTTGTCAATTCAATTTGAATAAAAAATAAAGCTACCAAGTTTAGTTACAAAATAGCTCATTGTGTGGTTTCAAACGGCAGACCGTTCAAATCAGTTGTTTGGGGGGGGGGGATTGTTTAGAGACCAAAAATCACCAATATTTGCTATTTTAGACTAATGTTATTATGCTTGTTAAAAAAAAAAAAATTGTTTTAAACCTTCATAAATTATTAGTATATAAAAGAAATATTGAGTATTTCCTAACAATGATTGTGCAGTGAGATTCTAGATATATAAGGTGTAATTTTTAAAATAAAATACTTTTTTTTTTTTCAATTAAAAGAAAAAACAAAAAAATTTTGAATAATATAGTGGTTGTTAGGAATTTTAACAAGGAGGGTACTATTTGCCTTTGACTCTTTGGTTTTGAATATTTCTTGTAATTCTTGTATGTTTGCTTTGGCACTACATGCATACACTTAGAAATAGTTCACCATAGAATTTTGAAAATTTTATTTTGGATTGTTTTAACAATTTTAAATACAACTCAAAAACTTTAAAGTTTTGTTTGAAAGGATCTTGCCAAACAGCTTTCTTGAAGAAAATTTATTTTTTGCCCAACTAGTTAGATTTACAATATTTAAAATGTATTTATAGAATTTTTATATTGTCAAGTCATGCACCACCATTTTTAGTTTACATTAGCCCTTCGAGGAAGGTACTTTACTCTTGAAAGTAAGCTTACATGTAGGGTGTGTGTTATTAGCTAAAACACATGTTCATCAAATTTAGCTCTAAGACTGTTTCCAATATTCTTTTTAATATAAATACATATTTATACAAAAACTGAAAGAGCAAAACTCTAATGAGGTTCCAATACTTTTAAAATAATGTTTAGCTAACAGTTATTTCTATTTTTTTCAGGACAAATGTAGATGTGGATAACCAAACATTAACAGTCCTCTCCCCTCAGCCAAGACCTCTCCCAGATACACTTCTCATTCTCTCTGATGTACAATTCATGGATAGCCACTGACATTAACATATTTTTTATTTCAATTACCTGTTTATATATTAGCTATATAAATGAAGTAGTTATAGTTATTTTTAATGATTGTATATATTTGTTTTGTATATTCTTATATTTGAACAAAATAAAGCTTTGATTTAATATCCTTTTCAATTTTCTTTTAATTCCCTTTAGGGTTCACGTGTGTAAGAAATATTAAAGAACTCACTGATATGAAATAAAAATATTTTTTGCAGATACCGATTGTCCACTGAGTGAAAGAGGGGAGGGTGATTAACTATATGAATCTATTTCATTTAGGGGCTGAAAGAAGCCTCCAAGCCATCCCCTCTTCTATAGGCAACAAATAAGTGAATTTATTTTTGTTGTGGTATTTAATCCCACATTAATTTTAAACAATAACTGCAAGGGAATAGAATAAAAAATTTAAACTGTCTCAACCAGGACTCAAACCTGGATCTCCTGCTATACGGGCGGGCATGCTATCCATTACACCATCGAGACTAGCCAGATAAGTTATTAAATTCCCAGCACTAGTACCGAGAGCCTAAGCCTCCGAGAAAGACAATTACATTTTAATATAATTTAACAAGTGTTAATATAATTTACTTAGGAATTATTGCTATGGATTTTAATTTATGGTTTGGGTTTGGTATAAATGCACAATAATTTATCATGAATTGTTAAGTAATAGATACAGTAAAAACCAAAAATATTTTTATTTATAACAACACCGGGCAGTTATTGTTTTCATAATAAATGCATTTGCACCAAATGCAAACCATGAATTAAAATCTTTAGCAATAATTCCCAATTAAATTATATTAACATTTTTATGTTACATGCTATATCTCCTACTGCAACATATCACTGAATGGCAGACCCTTTAAATGATGTAATAAAAAGAGAAAAAAAAAAAAACTTTTTTCCACTATTATCTCCGTTTTGAAAACTACCCTTTTCTGGAATAATTAGCAATTGGTTATAAATAAAAATATTTTTGGTTTTTACAGTATCTATTACTTAACAATTCATGATAAATTATGAAATAGTAGAAGCAGGCATCATATAGTCTTATGTAATCATATATTCAATATAAATGTTAAATTGATAAGTAAAAATTTTGGCAATTTCTCACCCTTCATCTGTGAGGAGTGAACAATCAGTCTTTCTTCACTCCTCACTCGCAAAGGGCAAAAAATCCTTGAAAGTTTTACTCTTTGTGATTTTTTTCTTTTTGTGTGTTCTCTGCACTCTTTGTCCCACCTGTTCTTGTTTACTATATATAGAAAAACATTTAAAGAAAGGTTACATTTCATTATCTTTATTATGGTAGATAGTGGAAGCATAAAATTAAACACAGATCATGTCTACAACTTTGATAATGAATAAAGGAAGTTCCATGTTTTTAAAATTTTTGAAGGGACTTCCCTGTATGCTTACTTATGAGGAGTCTATCAATAAGAGAGACAGAGTCTGAATTTCTGACATTGAAAGGTAGTTGCTGAGCCCATAATGCAAGAGAAGGTCCATTTATTACAAGACATGAAATCACATTTGGAATTAATTATAAGGATGGTGTCTCATAATATAGAGGAAACTATCACCCTAATAAATCAGGTGTCATTGTCCTTTCTTTACACAAACTTTATTTTTTGTTTTTATTATGCCAATATAGGGGTCTCAATCATCATTAAGACATTTTAACTAGCTTAGAGATTTGACATTTTAAGTTTTGAGATTCTCATATTTTCATGAGGGAACATGACATGATCCAGTAGGGGAAAGATAAATGTTAAGTTTAGCTAACTTTTAACTCTTGCTAATTTATACAAGAAATGCAAGGGAATAGAATAAACAATCTTACTACCTCAGCCAGGACTCGAACATGGGTCTCCTGCTTTTTTTATTCTATTCCCTTGCATTTCTTGTATAAAATTAACATAGGAATAAATACCATAACTAAAATCAGTATTTAAAAAAAGTTTAGGAAAAAAATTAGAGTCTAACAAATAGCCGATAATGTTAGCTCCTTCGAGCATAAGACGATATACTCGTCTTACTCGGGGTTTAGACTCGGAGTCAAGTGCAGGGAGTAGAAGAAATCTAGCTAGCCTCGGTGGTGTCATGGCAGCAATACAGCCTGGAAAGCAGGAGACCCGGTTCAAGTCCTGGCTGAGGTAGTAGGATTTTTTTATTCTATTGCCTTACATTTCTCGTATAAAATTAATGTGGGATTAAATACCACAACTAAAATCAGTATTTTAAAAAATATAGCTAATTGAGTTGAATTGGGATTAATTTTCTGTTAAAGCTTGTTTCAAGTACATTACCAATAGCAGTGCATATATGTTGTACAAGGCAAAAATTTTAATTTTTATTAATAATAGTAATGAAATTCGAAGAATTGGATGGAGTTAAGCTGCTATATTTTCCTTAATCATTTATTGAAAATAAAGATATTGTAATTAATTGAAAAAAATGAATAAAATCAAATAAGTGAACTTAATGTATAAGATATTAATATCAAGTTATTAAAACATTCCAATAATTATAGTCAACAAGATCCCAATCTTATTCTTGTCATAAAAATTATGTACTTGTTTTAAGGGTCTAATGTCAAAGCAGAAACACTGTTCAAATTATTTGTATTTCTCTCTCATTGAAGTCTCCACAGACTTTTAAAATAATTTTGAAAATTAGAGAAATATAAATGACAAAAAATAGAGAACGTTCTGCATCCTGGAACATTTTGCATCCCAGCCTATCAAAACAAAACTGTTTTATATGTATATAAAATGTAATTATATGTACAAACATTTTAATGAATATCATTTTTGGTATCTGGTAGATAGAATTAAAGAATTTATAAAAATATTCCTTCATTAATAACTAAAATGTGAAACAACAATACAACTATAATTTTTTAGATAAAAATCTAAAAGACTAAAGCTGCGTTAGTGCATAGGTATGCATGGTTTCAGTGGTGTATAAACACACATGCATGTATGAGTGTGTGTTATCACAGCTTCTCCATAGTAAGATTACCGAAGAGCAGAAAGCATCTTTCTTAAGTAAAAAATATGAAAATTCCTGATCCTGGAAAATCTGCTAAGAATTCAAAAAGAAATTTACTCATTTTCTGGGAGAAATTATGTGAACTATATACACAGTGCACGAATTCATTGGTAAAAATGCATTATATGTATTTTAGTAAATATCCTAAGAATTCAAGCAATTCACACTGATATCATGTGACTTTTGAAAAAATTCATCTTCATTGATACACACACACTGACACGTGTGAACATATATATATCTAATTATATTCATTCTGTTTGTATTAAAAAAATTGTATTCCTTTCATTATTACTGCTTCTGTAAAGATCAATGAAACACTCAGATTGTCTCACCCTTCATTTCTTGAATTTCATGTAATTTAGATTAGAAAATAATAAAAAAAATATGTGAAAAACATGCATCCTTTGATATTAGAATTCTATTTGAGACCAAAAATATAACATATCAACATTCACATTTATTTTACAATATTTAAAATTCATTAAAAAAATATTTACAGTAGAAAATATATTTAACAATGAAATAAAATAAATATTTATAAAATGAACTTAATGTAATTAGTTTGAACAATCACATACGCAGAATATATAAAATTTAACAGGTATCGCTCATAGAAGTGTCATGCACATCTGATTGGGAGGTATTACTTTCATTATCTGATGCATCTTCTGCAGTTTCATTAATTTCTGGGACTGGGGTCTCCTCTGAGTCACCCTTGTCTTCAATTTCCTAAAATAAAATTTATAGATCCGATAAAAGAGAAATTAAGGTTTAGCATAAACTTTGCTTTTATTCTGATACCTCTAAAGCTTAAAAAAATCTATAGAATATTTCATTCAACTTTACCATACATACATAGTGATTTGAATTATATATTAAATAATTCAATAAACATTAACTGATTCTTACTAGGTGAGGAAAATAACCTAGTTCAGCAGGAAAAAAGTATGTAGTACAAAAAAATAACATAAGTTAAGAGCAAGTCACAACACAACTACCTCTTAAATTTAATTATTTGAAAAAAATGTAAGGTGCTAGAGGAAGATAGCACAAGGGGTAATTATAAAACATAGAGAAAATACCTGTAAAATATAAATATTTGTCAGAAAAAATTCTCTAAAATATTAGAATTATTTATTTCAATGAAATGGTTAAATATCAATTAAATAAAAAATAATATATTAAGATGAGATTAGTTATCCTTTGTTTTTTTATGATCTTAAACTAGCTCTATAGTTAATTTGATTAAAGATGTACAATAATAAAATAAATAAACATACCTCTGTTGATATTATTTCCCCATGTATATCTTTATGACGCATGCTGCCCATAAAAAAAGCATCCGTACATTTATTAAGTAAAATCATGTTTTTCACTGACAGAAGGATTTTTTCTAAGGTTCCCCTTATCCCTGGCAGCTGGTGAATCAATGAATTGTCTTTGTTCACCTAGAAAAGGCATTTTCAATTTTTGTAAAAAATAAATTAGACTCAAAACTCTAATAACAAAGTTCTAAATTAGGTTTTAGGTAATTTAAATTAGTACAATATACCTATTATAAAAAGATTATAAATGATAGCTGACATGGTTGGAGGTGTGTTGGCCATAAAGTGCTAGATAAATTACTCAGGGTTTTGGCTGGGATAAGAAAATAAAATACATTATAATTATTGGGAAATAATTTTATTTTTGCCGATGTTTCGACTTATCTAGTAAGTCATTATCAGAGCTGTGTGTGGTTGTTGCTAATAGCAATCACGATACGAATTCTTCAGCCCTCTCCCTTCATGCTATTAGCAACAACCACACACCTGCTTTTAATCAAGCTACTGCCCTTGCCTCTGAGCCTTTCCTTTTTTTAAAAAAAAGGCTAATTTCAGAATATGTGCACATCAATCTCAATCCTACCGTTACTAATGGTAGGCAGGACAAAGATAACATTTCCTCAGCTTATTGTATCCATATAATTCAACAGAAAAATTCAGGCAAATAATCCTCGGCATCTGCCTTTCCAACTTTCTTTCGAAAGCATTAACCCAACCATGTTACCTACCTTTGAAGTGTGCCAACAAACCCCCTCCCACCCCATTTCACTGGTTGTCTCTCAGTTTAGTTCTGCACTCATAGATGTGACCATAAACATCCCTCGGAGATTTTTCCATACATCATGGTCGGTATATATAAAGTTGATACATTTTTTCACATTTGTATGGTAAAACATTTTTTAGTTTAATCTGTAAATCTCTTTATGTCTAATAACATACCATTTTTCATATTACCATATTTTCATTCCAATTTATAATTCTATAAATGTAATAGTGAGTATTGTATTCCAGCCCTGATGATGACTTACAAGTTGTCGAAACAGCGGCAATAAAATAATTACCCACTCATATTGGAGTATTTTATTTTTTTGATCCTGGCCCAAACCCTGACTAATTTCTGTAGGATGTATGTAAGTTGGATTATTTGGATATTTGTGTTTACTTTATTAGTTTAGTTATTATTGCTAATAACCTAACTCTTATTTGACCATTATAATATGGTTATAGTGGTAAAATAAAAGGCCGAAGTCACGCCTTATGTGAGAGTCATCAAAAAATAAATTTTAAGAAAGTCGGATTAAAATTTTAAAAGTGTTAAAAATATTTAATTAGTGATTTTGGTAAAAGTCCTTGTGAGAAGAAATGAACTTAATAATTTGACTGAATACTAGTTAATTTTAATTTCTCAAGTAGACAAAGAAAGTGAGGAACAAAATTTTTATTTACTCAGCACAGCAGACCAAGTTTCAATATACAGCATGAGTCAAGTAATTAAAATTAAATTGATAACAGTAATTAAATCATTCAAATAGGTTTATCAAGCCAACAAACACACACACACATATATATATATATAGATTCATAGNACTTTTGATTATATAGGATTCATACTTATGAACATTTGTAGTTAACAACCTGAAAGGTCCAGTTAAGATTAATTTAGATAAGTGAATATGAATTAAAATGAAATTTTGTATTTTTCCTCCTTAAACTATGTACTTACCTTACTATAATTGCAAATAGACTGAATATATCTTGTAATAACTTGTAATTTTTTTATAGATTGCGAAACTTCAATTGATTCAATTTTAAACATGGTAGAGCACACTGTCATGCCATGACTGAGGAAAAAGCGCATTATCGGCAAACAGCCCTGAAATGAAATCAGTGTAACAGATATAAGAAAAAATATATTTTTTCTAGGTAATACATTTCAATTTAAATAAACAGATTTTTTTTAGAGATTGAGATAAATAATTTTAGCTAATTTATAGATCTATATTTTATTTTGTGAAAACATACAAGATTTACTATTTTAAAATCAAATTTAATATTAAAACTAGTAGAATTAGATATCTTTAGAAAGTGGGATTATAATAATAAATTATTACCTAGATAGTTTATTCACAAAGTTTGAAGAATAAGCTAATTAGCTATTATAGCATTTAGGTTTTATCAATTTACCCCAGAAGTTCTCTTTACTCATAAATTATTCAAACTTTATGAATAATTATTAATTAATATAAAT
>KZ806896.1:418683-440655 GCA_000696205.2 Oncopeltus fasciatus | reverse complement strand
TCACTCACACTTTATTAATCAATAAAATAAATAAAACAAAAATTTAAGGAAGCAAAATAAGTACAAACATGTTGTTCTTAACTCACCCTTGAGGAACAGAAATTTAAAAAAAAAATCTTTAATTACAAATAAATCTTGAAACAAAAACACATAAATTCAATTAATTTTATTTTATAAAGTGTTTTAAAAATGTAAATACCTTGAATATAACTTATGAAAAAAAAACTGTTTTCTTATACACATTAATTAAAAACAGGTATGTATTATCTTCTGAAAGTCTTAGTATGATGTTCTGCTTGGATATTCGTCTTTAGATGGAAGGGATTGTTTTGATTAGACATATCACATTATTTAGACACAAATTTTAATTAAAAATCTTGGTAGCAAAATTGTCAGTAACAATTTGATTTAGAATTCCTTTTCAGGAAAACTAAGATCATAAATGCTTAATAATTATGTTGAAAGCATTCTTATATTTCCGAAATTTAAAATATTCCTATTTTTGGTTATTACGAGAATGTATTTACACTGAGAAAATGTTGACCTAACTGGATCAAAAAGCCTAGGTACCTCAAGGAGCATTTCAGAAATAAAATGGTACTGCTGGCTCGTTTTTTTTTTTTTTTTTACATTATTGACATAGCTCATATCAGGTACAGTATTGAACCAAGGACACATTCCCTTTACTCCAGAATGCAACATTTTAAGTACAGATTAATGAATCTTAATCTTATGAAAACTTTGAACACTTTCATCATCCAAGTGCTTGTTCCAATTACAAAAGGGCCATCTGTGAGTGACTTAAAACTTCAAAATTTGTTTTGCTTCCCATGTCAAGTTCCACCAAAGTATTTATTTTATTTGACTGGATAGTTTGGAAGTTTATCTCTTTTATTATATCAACAGTGTAGGCATTAAATTAGTCTCCAACAATCTGGACAATGTATATTCTACTACATTTTACGAGCCTTTCAATAAAAAAATCATCCCCAAAAGTGATGAGGAACATTGCCTAATAAACCAGTCTGATATTTTTAATTTTTTGGCAAATCTCTACATTTATAACATTCTTGTTAATGACTGATGGTTATTTGGTAAAATAAATTTCCAACTCAAAATAAACATATAGAATTTTTTCACTCCATAAAAATGAGCAACACTTCTTTCTATAAAAAAGAATGATGTATTACACCTTGTAACTAAATTCTAGATGAATAACCAACTGGTATGGCATATGGATTAGTTTCAAGTAAATCTTTCATCACACTAAATGCCCTGCTAATTTTGTTCTGATCAATCTGTAACCATTTGTAAAGTGACCATGCAAAGTTGGAATAAACTTGAGAAAAAGATTTATTCAATCACTTAATTGAGAGATCTTGACAAAATATCTTAATTGCTCATTTAAAAAATGATCTCTTTATTAAATTTAATATATCATGCGGGCAAGGATTTTTTCACGTTTAATCTGACAGCAGCTATTTGCAAGCATTCGAAACTTCCTTTCAACTATTAAAACCATTATAAAATTTTGTTCAGCAATTAAAACTGTAAACAAGAATTTACAGCACCAATAAAACTTAATAATAATAAAAAATAATATTAGCAATTCCCTAAAATTGTTACTTCTATTTATAGACATTTGCAATTGAGTGGAAGTCATTTCAATCTAAAATGTGTCAATGACTGAAGTTACCAACCCAAGTGGAAATAGTCAGATAATAGATAACAATTAAATCTACTTCCCTTTCTAAACTAAGAAATAAATAAAGTAAAAATGATAAATTGCTTACAGCTAATTAAAAAATATGTACAAATAAATGCAAAGTGATTACTTCATAAAGAAGCCTCAGAATAACTCGTTAAATTGTTTGCACTTCAAAAAAACAACAAATCTGCAGTCCAACAAATAAAAGAGGAGCATAACCTCCCCAGGTAAAAGTATTTATTCATTTTCATTTATTTATTTAATTATATTCATTTATCTGCCTGTTCAATTGTCTATTGTCTTAGAAATTCATTTAAGCTATTACTGTTGAACATGAGCCCATGTTGCCCCATGCTCTAAATGCCTCAGTTGTATCCCAAACTCCTTGAAATGCAACTGGCTAAATTGTTCAAAGAAGTAAAAGTACTTCTTAATGACCAGAATCCAGCAGTGATTTGTCTTCAGGAGACCCATTTAAAACCCTGTAAAAACTTAACAATAGAAAATTTTGAAATCTACAGAAAAGACAAAGCACCTATCCACAGAGGGTCCTATGGCATCCTGAGCGCTGTCCATAAAGATCACCATTCAGAGCTCCTCAACTCAGATAGTCTCCCACATTTTTTTATTACATGTAATTATAATTTTTGTTGTTTTTAATCACCAAAAATCAGGCCTTTTGTAGGATTCTTGCAAAATAAGTAGACAAGAAAGTCACAGCACCAATAAAACAGCAAGACTGCTAATTAGCTTCACGCACATCTAAAAACACTGTACTTAAGAACCAAATCCATCTACTATAATACATCCTTGAGTTAATTCTATACATTTGCCTGTATAATAAATTATAGATTAACAATAAATGCTTTTTAAGTTTTTATAACCAAATAGAATAATTTAAATTATACAGAATACAAACCTTTAGAAACTGTCTAAGGTTAATCCGTGAGTCATGGATTTTAATTATACCAATTAAAGATTGTAAATTGTTAAACACAATATCCCAAATATCGAGTTGTGACTTAGGGTCTAGCCGGTCGAGCTTCTGTTTTACTCCACTAAGCAAACCTTTACACAAAGATCGTATCAATATGTTCAAATTACTCCTAAAACAGTCAGAAAATTTAAGTGATACTATATATAAATTATTGTTAAAATTGTATAAATAACTATTAGAAATTATAGTTATTATTAACTCATAAGTCTGTAATTGAGTGTTCCATCACACTTACTTAACTAAATTGAAAGAAAAAAAACTAACAGTCACTACAATTTAAAGAGATGTTAAAAATAGCTTTCAGTTGTATATCCACAAATGAATTTGATTAATTAATGCAACTTTTGATTGATTTTAGGTTGTAGCAGATGGATTAAGAATTTCTGGCTTTTTTTATAAAGTTTATTTAAACAGAAGGTTTCTGCTCCTCAATTCTTGTTTACCTCTTTACTGTATTATTAAACTAGATATATATATATAATATAAAATACATATGAGAATTGACAGTTATAACCAAGCAAGTTATTCCTGTTTATGCAAATCAGGAGGGAATCAACGTGCAGTGCCTTAAGAGTTACATTATATCTCTAATTATGCTTATTTTCTAACAATCTAACTATATTTTACAATATAGTTTATTATACAACCATAAACATACCAAACCATTCAATTTTTTATATCAATTTACTCAATGATTGATACAATTTGCATATAAAATAACCATGTTAGGGATGAAGTAAGGAATTTATTCTGCTGACAAATGCAAATAGGGGGAGTCAAAATTATTTAATTTGTCTTTAAAAATCTAAATTAGTTATTTTAAATAAATAAAACCATTTTATGAGACTCTTCTCATTAAAAGGAATTCTGACTTGGTAGCTAAAGAATTAAAAACTAATTGTCTGACTGTCATTTAGATCAGTCATGATAAAGTTACAGTTGAGCAGTCCCTCTCACTCACTCTCTCTCACCCTCTCCCCCCTCCCCCTCCCACCACTCTCTCTATCTCACTGCCCCCCCACTCACTCACACTCTCTCTCTCCCTCTCTTTTTCTCTTCCCCTCCCTCTCACTCATTCTCTCTCTCTCTCACTCTCTCTCTCAAGCTATTTGCTCTAATGAAGGCCTGAAATTTAGGCCGAAACATTGGCTAAAATAAAAACTTCATTCTTCAGCTACCAAGACCAAATTCCTGACAATCCTCTGCTCTTAAATCTTAACGGCCAACTAATTTACCTCCAAATCATTTTAATTTTATATAATATACTTATATCATATTATGTACTAAAATAGTACAAGCAAATGAATAAAAATATTTAAGGAAGATGTGATTCTATTTCCAGACTGAAGATCGAATATGTATATGTTGATAAGTATTATATTTTACTTTAAGAAAGTAATTACTAATAAGAAGTAACAAAATTTGTATTTAAAACTCAACTAAACAATCGTTGTCTATAATGAATACAAAATTGAAAATTACTTGTTAAAATGAGGAAAAGTGAGAAGGAAAGAGTCACCAGCTGTGAGGGAGTCCACTTCAGAAGTAAGCCAGATAAGCGTGGCAGTCACATTATCAAGCTCAGACAAGTACAGATCAAGAAGGACAGCCTGCTGCTGGTTCGCCTTAGCTCCTTTCTCGGGGATACCTTTCCCATCATACCATTTACGTTCCAGGAATTCCCCACACAATTTTGCTAAAATTGAAACAAATAAGAATATATTTAACAAATCGAATATTCATTGAGGTATTCTTTTTTCCTTAATAACAAAAATATTTTAAATACATTTTTTATTTATAAATTAACAAATACTTAATGAAAATGGACTATAGAAAAGGTTGAAATTTGGAAGAAATCAGGTATAATTTCTAATTCTCATAGTGCAAAAATATGTTATGCCTCTTAAAACATTTGAAAGTAATAATAAAATAATTTTAGTAAAATGAAACACATTTTTTATTTTTTCTTAAAAAAAAAAAAAAAAAATTAGGATATGTAAGGTTAAAAGCTGAAGTTGATTGAGATAGTGATGATATGATGTGGCAGTAGAGAAAAGGGCCATAATAATGCATTTTTTTCTAATCTAATGTGTTAAAACGTGAGTTGTTTAGAACCCCCCAAAAGATACAAATAATGGTGAGAAACAAATAAAATAAATGGCCAAAGAATTTATAGTAATGGTACTTTAGAATTTATTAATTTTTATATGAATAAATAATCATTGAAATAACAAAAAATCTTCTACTTATAAAATTTACCAAATTATAACAAAATAGTTAATCAACTGTGAATTTTAAAGATATACTGCTCTTTAGACAAATTTTACTTTCATTATTTAGTAAGAAAATTTGAAAATCATTAAACTTATACTGCAGAAAAGATAAATATTTGCTTACATTGAGACTACCCCTTTCACACTTTCATTACAATTGATAAAAGTGGTATACCAATGGCTGGAGTGTGTCAGATATGCTAAGTTAATGGATAACAAGGAAAGAAATGGGTGACCGATTCAAGGGAAAGGCATACAACTCCCTGGTTATGCTAGAGCAGTTTACTGGACTCCATTCCGTAATTAAGAAGTTTATATGTAATATATGGGTTCTTTTAATAGCAGCTGACTTAAATGTTATCAAACTAATATAAAAATATGTAATTTGATATAGTCATTGTTTTTTTTTGTTTATATATTTGTTAGAAATGAAATTAAATTTTTTTTCATTAGAGTTTATTTTTATTATTTTTGTTAATGAGAGGGAAATCTTTCTATTCACTTCAACTATGTGTGTCAGTTCAGTTTTACGAAAACTTATGCTTGATACACAGCATGTAAGTATTTATAAATGATAAATGACCAGCCATATGAAGAACAAGTCTGTCAAGAAAGGACAGTGGGCCTTAAAAAATTTGAGAAGCCTGTCAGAAAGTCGAAATAACATACATATGATCGGTATCAGGAAAAGAGGAGAATTTCCAGGAATTTATTGGGTTGAGGAGCTGAGAGCAGCAATGATCAAATTTACATAAATTGATGATATATTTCCCAGATGGCCTTGGTGAAAGGGGGTTACAAAGGCAGAGAAAACCATGAAATTCTTGGAGATACAGTACCAGCTAGTGCAGAGTCAGTGATCAGAGCACTAAGTCATTACAAGTTAATCTAAATTTGGCCCAAGTGATAGACGGCAAATAAAGCAATGGGTACAGGAGCAGGAGGCTTAAAAGCCATGCAAAGCTAATAACTTGCAAGGAAATAACATTTATAATAACACTGACATTTTAAAGATGCAACCAAAACAGTTACTTAGTTATTTTATTAACCTTTTGACCAAAGAACACATAGAACACATACAAATTTATTTGAAAGAATATTTATAAATGGATTTTGCATCATTGTCTAATAATATTGATTAGCTAAATAGAGAGTATTAGATTATTAAAAAATGTTGTAATAGGATCATTCTGGAATCATCAGGTTCAATATCAAACATGTAACAAATTATTTCTAAAAATATATCTTGTCAAACTTTATGTTAAATACAACCATTAGATATTATTAAAATTTACTGAATAATTCTTCCCCAAAAGTGCTGCCAGAAAATTTTGAGACCCTTTATAAGAATACTAAACCGCAAATTTGACTGACTACCATTTTCTATGTATATATAGA
This sequence comes from Oncopeltus fasciatus, assembly GCA_000696205.2. NCBI lineage: Eukaryota > Metazoa > Arthropoda > Insecta > Hemiptera > Lygaeidae > Oncopeltus > Oncopeltus fasciatus. The sequence goes on along the minus strand of KZ806896.1, from coordinate 434,279 downwards.
TGAGATTACAAAAAATATTCAAAATCTTTGTCTAAAAATCAGACTTGAAAAAACAAAAACACCACAATCTTTCAGAGTTAGCTTTTAAAAAAATCAAATTTCAAAACTTTGAACTTTAAAGTATAAGTTTACTAAATCTTAAATTGATCTAACATTGAGTAAAAACCTCAATAAAATTAATATTGAAATTTTAATTTTAAAATTTATCCTTTTCTTAATACTTTATTAAAATTTATATGAAAAATTGCATTTATTAGAAAACTGGCTGAATCACAAGTCACATATAATAAATTCACTTAAGCATGAAAAAAAAAATCACTTTGGAAATTATATTAAAAAACCCGGAAAAACAAACTCTTAAAAATCTAAATCAGTTAGGAGTAGTAACAATAGAATAAAAAATTGTTGCTCTAGTTATAAAAATTATTGCTTAATTTAAATCAGGAAACAAAAATAGACCTTTAGAAGAATATAAAACTACTTTTACTACTGAGAAAAAACAATTTTTTTTTTTTTTTTTTTAAATCAGAAATAATTTATCATGAAATAATGAACATGAAAAATAGTATTTTTGCCATTTTCATTGCCCCCTAAAACATATTTATATATTGTTAAAAAATGAAATGACACAAATGTTTATGTTTTATTACCTATATCAACTTTGAAGTCAGTTTCGTCTTCACAATCTCGAATATAATCAACTGCTTTAATAAGATTGACAAGACTGACAGCAGAAGTGAGATCTAACATGCACTTTCCTAAACTTCTTAAGTGGATAAGAGCACCTTTGGCAGCAGTATTTTTAGAAGTAGCATCTTTTTTATCAAAGTTAGGGCCAGCTAATTTGATTAAACATTCTGAAAAAAAATATACTTTATCACTTTAAGTAAAATTTATTATATTAGTCTTAAGACTAATCTTAAGAATATAAAAGAATCTTAAGATAGAAAAAAATAAACAAAAAATTCAAGGAATATTGAGAAAGTTTATATATGCTATTTCTTAGTTTCTCATTATTTCAGTCTTTTTCATTTCTGTCTTTATTTATTAATTTTCTTAAATATTGTGGTTTTGGTAAATAACAATTTCTTACAAGATTATAAACATTTGAAAATCATTTTTAAATTTTTATTCAAATTTCATGGTTCCGATAAATATTATCGAATTTTAATTCTCTAATTTTATTCCGAAAACATTTTTAAAATAAAGAAACAATTGAATTAATTAAATTGAATAATGCTGCAAATTATTTCATTAACATTTACAGTCTTACATATAATATTCAGCTTGTAATACCAAAAATCTATTTCAATATGTACTTCCTAAATACTATTCATTCATTATACCAATTTTATAAAAATATTTATAATTATTAAAGCTATATAAATTTCTCTTTGAAGTACAAATGGTAGAAAATACATGACCCATAACATATTTCTCAAGAAAATTCACTTTTTCATATTTCTAGTGTGCCACATTGCATTCTCCAATTAAATCAAATACAGAACATTACATGAAAAAAAAATTAAACTCGTAAACCAAATTCATTTTTAATCAGAATTGCACTTCGACGAACCCTTTTGTCATAAGAGGAACACTTTGAAATTCAATATTGGAACATATCATGCAAAAAAAAAATTAAAAATATTTAAGATATTGAATACCAATTTAAAAATTGGGAACCAAAAATAGGACAACCCACAATACTTTTTCTTGACAAAATTCCACTAAGGATCATATAATTTAAAATAGTTTATTTATAATTTTACAGAAGTGGGTTAGCTGTCATTAAAATATAAAAACAAACAAATAGGGGAATTTAAAGTACCTGTCAATTCTTTTACTCTCCCCAAAACAACTACCTCTTTACAGGTTAACTAATGGAAATAGAAAAAAAATTACACACAAAAACTTAGGAAACTAATTTCTATTATTTCATTAAAGATGAACTTAAATGAGGAAATCTAATTTAAAAACCAGAGAGACAAATAAACATTAAAGTATGATCATTAAGTATTACTCTAGACTGGCTAAAAGATAGAGTGGTAATTATTAGATGATTTTAGTCGGGGTTCGGTCAAGGAAGATCCAAAAAAATACAAATTTTAAAAAAAGTGTATTTTTTTAAAAGATTATCTGCCAACATTTCGGCTAACATTGTAAGTCATCTTCAAGACTGCCTATCATGAAGATGAGAGAGGACGTCCTATCCCTAAGTTCACATTTCCTTTACTGAGAGAGTGGTAATGTTCATTATTATCATAGTAATATTCATAAATTTCTTCATTAACAGAAAATTTAAAAATAATTTAACATAAAATGTAATTCAATGCTTTTATAATTTTTTTTTTGTTTAAAATGTAATTTTTGAACATAAATGTTAGGAAACTACATTTTACAAAAATTATACACAATAAACTTTTTTGATATCAAATTAAAATGAAGATGTTACAATTTAAATCTTCCTTTAAACCTCTTCATTCTCTTATCTACTTTCTACAAAAAATGAATTCATTCAATTTCAATGAAAAGCTTAAATACAAAATTTGCTTTTTATACTTTAAAAATAAGAGGGTTCACTCACCCTTTTATAAATGTGAGTTTTTTTTATAAATGTGATACAATTACAATTTACACCTATTTTTTAATACATATTTTAGTAAAGCTAATATTTATGAATATACTAAGATTTTAAATTTTCTTAACCCCCTACCCCCCCCCCCTTGAGAGTTACTAGTCATAAATGAACTCATCCAATAGTTTCAAAAAGATGCTCAAAGATCCAATTTTATTTCATTATTTTAAAAATTTTGTATGCTAGAGTAGAAATTTTATAAACACACGCAAATTTGACTGACTACCATTTTCTATGTATATATAGATGAGATTACAAAAAATATTCAAAATCTTTGTCTAAAAATCAGACTTGAAAAAACANATTTGGGGATTTAGAAAAATTAATAAATATATGTCATAAATGTATTGGTAATATGGGACATTATATTGAAAAATAATACATGTTTTGATTTCATTCCTTTCTGGATCAGGCCGAAAAGTTTTTGACCTCCTCTCGTGTGTGTGTGTGTATCAATAAGGAGGTCAAAAATTCTCAGCCTTGTCATTCATTTAATCAGTAGTAATATTAACACAAATTTTCATAATCGTGCCATTTTTTGTTCATGTCTAGTACTTATAATGCTTTTAATTTTATCAGTATTCACTTGCCAAAGCATTTGCAATTGCACACCTCTCATAGAGACACGGAGGTCTTTGATTTAATCAAACACAACTTTCTGATCCTGAATCTCAAAAAAGGACCTCAGAGGCAGTCGATTTGGAGGAGAAGACCAACTCAAAGAGGCTATTGGTGCTCATTTGAGTCCAAAGAAGATAATCATTATTTTGGGATTTAGAAAAATTAATAAATAGATGTAATAAATGTATTGGTAATAAGAGACATTATATTGAAAAATAATAAATGTTTTGTGTTTAGATTGCATTCCTCTCTGGGTCAGGCCGAGAACTATTTGACCTCCTCGCCTAGAGTGTATACAAAAAAAAAGTGGTCCCTCATGAACTTAATTGCCAACAATTAGCTAAGATGTTGGAAATGCTTTGCACTTTTTTTAATTTTGAAAGTATCAATCACAAATGTGTTCCCTAAGAATGCTCTATGAATTCTGAACTCTTATTGCACAACTGGAAAGTTCGTACGCTAAGTTATCTGATTGTTATCCTGCTTTGATCAACTGAAAAAGAGTTTTTTTTCAACAAGATAATGGTCATTTTCACACTTTCCATTGAGCCAAAAAAAAGTTTTTAAAGAACTTAATGGGTTCAAACTCCTGCTTCATATATGGTCCAGTCCTCACAACATCAGATTACTACTTGTTTCGATCCATGGTCCATTTTCTTTGAAGGATACAATTTATTGATTTTATAGAAATTGAAATTGTGGTTCAATATTGCGGTTCCTTGACAACCATCCCAAGGAATGGTATCACTGTGGGATTGTGCAATTGGCTAGCGGATGGCTAATGATGTTAGATAACCATGGACTCCAATATTTGGTTGAAAAACAGTTTTTTTGGGGGGTTTTTTTTTAAAATAAATTCCTTTAAATATAATTTTGTTAAAATATTTTTAGTTTCTACAATATAGGATCGATGAATATTAGTTGATATTTTCAAAAAATGGCATCATATTACAGCTCATGAACAGCTAGAAAATTTTAGGATACAATGCATGGATTGGAAAATAAGAAAAATAATACTGACTTTTTATATAAATCGAATAGATATATAGTTTCCCTTTAAAATTTTATATAAGAACAATAAATTGAAAATTAGTAAAAATATTCAATGAATATGTTGCAAAATGGGTTCCAACCAGTTGAAATAGAAATTGAAAGATCAACTGCAGGTAGCTGATAAAGTATTTAAAATAATAAACATGTAAAAGAAATATTACAGCCATTAACTACTTCCTTTGCTTTCCTAGATTTAGTTTTTCCCCCCAAAGCTTTTCTTAAGTACAAAGTGAGGAATGACCAATTAACTCAGCAAGAGATATTGAAAAAAAAAAAAAAGCATCTTGTTTTATAGTATTGTGTAAAATAAATCTTATAATGCCTTCACCTTGAGTAACATAAAACCATTAAATTTATAATGACACCCTTAAACAAAGCTTTAAGCGGACAAAACTTTTTAACTTGTATACATCCATATTTCACTCAATAGCTACTCCTTTTGCCATCCCACAAATATTTTATTTCTATTACACACAGATATAAGTGAGCCAAAGTAGGTCTCTCGCTCAGACCATAGTGTCACTCCTTACGAATCCATCTGAAAAGCTGAAAATGGTTTAGGATTCAGGTAAACACCACTCTTAATTTCTCAATTCTGCTACTTAACTCCTAAAATATTTGTATTATCAATAAACCAATCTGTTCTAGGTTTCATAGCTCTAAACTCAATTTTACTCCTGCTGCAGCAACTCGCACTTGACATATTAGGTAATCCTCCAATCATATTGAACCAATTTTGCCCAATAACCAACTCAGCTTATCTTTTTTTCATTTAAAGGTCATAATAATTTTCTTTAAAAAAATATTGTAATTTTAGACTATTACATAAAAATTCAGGATTCAAGTAAACCCCCACTGTTAAGTAATCCATAAGACTCAACCAACTGTTTGCAAAAAAGAAGCTTAATTACTGAATTTGTTTCCTATTTGCTAACAGTTGGTTGAGTTTATTAATGACTGAAATCAGTTAAGTAGAAGGAGAGTTAGAGGGGACCAAAATTTAAAATCTCAATATCTTTGTTATTATTTGCATTAGAACATGGGTAGGACAAAATAGTAATAGTAATTTTATAAGATTTACATTATATAATATTTTTCAAGAAAATGCATAATAAGATAGATAAGATATCTAAGAATGTAAATTTAAGTAATATATGCAAGGGAATAGAATAAAAAATCTATCTGTCTCAGCCAGAAATATTTTTTATTCTATTCCCTTACTTTTATTGTTTATAATTTATGTGGGATTAAGTACCACAATGAAAACAATATTTGTAAATTTAAGTATTCGGTGGGACCTATCTTTTTAAATATTGCAAACGATTTTGGCAAGCTATTGAATTTATTAATTTATGGTTGAAATAATATGATGATAGGGGAGATTTAGAGGGAGATCAAAACTTATAATAGATATATCTGTTATTTGAGTTAAGAAAAACTTTATGAATAATGAAAATTGTAAAATGTAATATTCTAACATGATGTTCAATAACATTTTCATGGGCAATGCTGATTAAAGAATAAATTTACAAATTTACACTTTAGTAGAGTAGATACACTTTACTTTAAGTTTATTATTCTCTACGACTTGTAAATTAAATATCCTTGTTTATTCTTATTTATGAAAATTTACTTCATTCATTCGTTTATTAACCATCTTCAATGAAACATGGGAAATCTGCCTAGATTTTTAGCTGCTCCTGCAAGATGAATGTTTTCCTCTCATGCAACTACTTAAGGTCAGATCAAGTAGGCATATTTTTTTGGAGGGTATCACAATTTAATTTTTTTAATACAATTGATATTGATGTTCATATTGTTTATTGTGCATGTATATACTGTGTTAAATGAAATTGTAAATACATATTAAAATAGTTTGTAAAGCATTATTAAACTAAACTTACTTGCTTTTATATATGTTGACTTGTTTCGATTTAAGACAAAGTCTTATACTACAAATATTAGACATAGATATTTGAGTTCTTCTTTATTACATATATACATAGACAGGAACAAGAAATAGCAAAATTATGAAAATTTGTGTAAATATAACTACTGAGTAGCAGAGAAGCCGTTGAACAGTGACCACCTCTACATAACGCTCCCTCTTTTCAGCTTTATTCGTCGAGTTGCATAGAAACTGCTGTTATCATATTTTGCAGACTGATGCACGCAAGTGTTAGTGTCATGTGAGCCAGGATCACTTTTTATTCAGTGAAAGAATATAAAAACTTTTATAAAGAGACAGTGCAACCAGACAAGCAGGGACGAACCAGTCCCCGATAGCTGAGTGCTGTAGAAGAGCTAGTACATCACCTTGTCTCATCAGCCAACCGGGTAGCCCCGGGTAACAGCGAGTGGATGTTAACTCTTAGGTTCCTGGTACGAGGCTCACTTTTTCTATGAAAGCAGGTGTTCCACAGGGCAGTGTACTTGGACCTATCCTTTTCATTCTTTATACTGCAGACATCCCCACTCATCCTACCTAATACCCTCTTTGCAGATGACAAAGTGATCCTCTTCTCTCATTCTCATTCCAAAACCGCTTCCAACATTTTACAAAACCACATTGGCAGTGGTGAATTTGCTTAATGGAGAATTAAAATAAATGAGTCCAAATGCTTAAGATAAGATTGTCCTAATAATGTTACATACAATAACATCCCTATACCTCTCTACAATTCAATCTGTTAGCTTGGGTTCCACCTAGACTCACGACTAAACTGGATATAAAAATCAAGCAACAAGAACTCAACAGACGCCATGGACTCTTATACAGCCTTATAAATAGACGCTCACAGCTCACAATAGAAAACAAACTGACTAAACAAGACCATACGAAGGATAAGAGGCATCACTTCACCAGTGGCCCTCCAACCAAGAGGCCAAAAAACCAACTGCCAGCACAGCCTAACACCTCACAGGTAGTTAATACACAGTCACTGATCATTGTCACCGAATTAGGTTAATAATGAGGAAAATGAGACCGCCAATTATTGGTTGCCAGATATACAAAGAGCTAAAACAATGGACTCAGCCCACTCTTACACAAAGGGCACTCAGGATTATCTTATTCCCAGGTGTCCTAGCCGGGGCGACAAATCTGAAGCACGGTGCTGTCCTTTCAGTCCAAAAAGGCTCAGAATAATTGCTAATGCTCCTTATTATGTGCCCAACTCTATCCTACATCATGACTTTAATACTTCTTTCTCCAAGATCTCATCTCCACCCGCTTCAAGCTCATCCATAGTAATTTTTTATTATAATTTTTTTCTATTGCAATTTTTCTATGTCATCAAATTACAAGATGTTATTAACAGAACGTAATAAATAAAGATTTATTAATTTAAAAAATATAAATACTGATTAAATGAATATGATAAGATCAGGAACTTTTTTACCACAATAGCTACTCCTTTTGCCATCCCNATATATATATATAAATCCTTCATATATGTATATATGAAGGATTTGCCTAAAGAAGAGAATTGACAGAAATAAAACAAAAGTTATGCATAGAATAGTTATGCACTGATGGTCTTGGATGAAGAATATCATGTCCTATATTGATCATTAATAACAAGTATTACTCTTACAGTTAAATGCATTATTCTAATTTATTATAAATAAATGTTTCCTCCAATTTCAGAGGAGCATCTCAAACACATCAATATACACACTTATATCTCATCCAGTTTAGAATGAACAACACACATTTAAAATTGGACACACAACAGAATTTATTATTGACAAATAATTGAAATACTTACTGAGAAGGCATTTCATGTAGGTATTAGACTCAAGGTCAGGCCATGAGAGGTATGTATTGAATATTGAGAGAATGAGGGCAAGGCACTGTTTAATTTCATGTGAACCAGTGCAGAACATTCCTGGAGCATCCATTATTCCATCATGGACGGTTATAAGATTCTATCGATATGTAACATAATTTGATTAAAGAAAAAATTAAATTAAAATTTATACTGAGAATACCTAGCAATACTGACAATAAAGTGGTTAAAAAAAAAATTCATTTTTTATTAAAACCAGAGAATGAATTTCATCATAGTGATGATCAGAACAAAAAATAGGTAAAATACGACAACCTTCATTTTCATATTTTTTTAAAGAATTTTGTGAGGAAAATATACTCTTTATTGAACATATTATTCTGAAATCTCTATTCAGCACAATTATCTTTGCACAAGCTAGAATAGCTCAATGTTCAAGAACAAGAGAGACTGCTGAAAATTTAGAATTACTTATGTTTCAAATTTTATACTGATGGAGAGATATCTCACAGGATAAGCCCAGCTTACAGCTGGGCCTAATCAGTGAATCAATCTCTTCACCAATAAAAAAAAAAAAAATATTAATATACATTATAGAGAGAAAGCAATAAAATAACTAACATGTAAATATTCAATGATGGTTTGTTGGTGAGAAAGCAAATGGTGAACAAGCTTAGATGTATTCCTCACAATAAGGTCGATGGGAACAGAGGAAAGATTGTCAAAGCCTATAGAAACCTTGGAACGTCCAATTTTTTGTGGGCCTAGACAGTACTTTAGTTTCGAGTCCAAGTCTTCCAAGAGAAGGAGGAGCTCACTTGGGCCAAGTTCTTTACTACAGACGCCATCCTATGGAATCACATTGTTTATATAAACTTAATTTTATTATATGAATACATAGAATTAAAATTATATAATAATTAATTATGTCTTACTATCTATTTAACATAATTATTTTGGTAACTGTGGGAATCTAATAAAGATTTACAGTGTAAAAAAATATTTCCCAATTTTTTTTTTTTTTTTTTTTATGCAATTATATTATGACTCATAGTCTATAATTTTAAACAAAAAATATTGAGCTGAGAATTTATAAATAAATAATAAAATATTATTTCTTAATCTCAAAAAAAAAAGTATTAGTCTTTAGTTACTTAATTTAATTCCATAATTAATTTTATTTTCAAAACCATCTAGAATCAATGTAAGACTTACTGGCATGACAAAAAATTGTATTTTAAATTAAAAAGCCAAAAAAACCATTGTTTGACTCTGAATCTATTGCAGTTTAATACTACTAAGTTAAATACTAATAAGGCTTTTAGAAAAGCAAAACAAAATACTTTTTCAAAGAATTCAGAAAACAATGTATGATTTTAAAAATCTATATTAATCTGTTTAAAAAAATTACAAAAAGTTATTTGTGAAGAACATTATTAATGAGGTTTCTGAGACAACCAATATTAAAACCTTTTGGAGCAATATATTGAACTCTTGCGAGATAGATATATGCCACCCCACCTTTAGTCTTACCTCCGCACAAAATTAAACCCAAAAAGTTATTATAAATTGTAAATATTCTGCAGATTTATAATGGAGTTTTTTTATTTTTAAATAATAAATACATACAAACAGTAAGTAGTTCAAGAACATGTATGTATTCATACATATGTGTTTACATATATATTTATATGCTTTCATAATATATGTCTGCATGTGTAGGTACACATGCATGCGTTTAACAATGCATCAACACTAGAAATATTGCCATGTTAATGAGTACATTGAACTAAGACTAACGATTAATCACTTATGGAAAAGCTACCTTAATAGATGAGGGACTAAGAGTAAGTTTCTGCGTGAGAATGAGGCAAACGTCAAAGTCAAGCTCTCTTAAGTTTTGCTTAAACTTGGAAAATTCGAGAGTCACTAATTCAGTTTCCTTTTCATCTTCACTTTCTATAGCAGTTTCATCCACATTCTCGTCATCGGCATGGTCATCTTTTTTCTTCTGCTTTTTCCGGCCACCAGCTGGAACCCTTTGAATAGAAATAATTATCTTTCAATAAATTTTAAATTTCCTATATAATATAAAGCTATATTAAAAATAGTAGTAGTGAAATAGCACAGGTTCTTCACTATTTTTCAAAGAACATATTCTATCACACACACAAACGCATATACTTGCATTCAAACACATCCAATATCTGTGAATATTTGTATACAGATAAACTTTTGAGGAATCTAAGAGGAGAGAGAAAAATTCAGCCAAATCAGGTGATATATAAACTGAGCAGATTTCTATATTCAATACTCAATCTTCACAGTTAAATTTATAAATATATTCCTTAAAAAGTATTTTCTATTTTTTTAATTAATGCTCTAAGATATAAAATTGTAGAATGGTTAAGTACTGATAGGTATAATGATAAGTACTGATTTTCGAATAAACTATGAATGGGAAACAACACACACACACGCACACGTGTGCGCACATGCATACTCACACACTTGTACAAACTCACACATAAACAGTCCCGCAACAGGCCATATAGGCCCAAGGAAGAAATACATGTTAAGAATGTATTTAATCTCAACCTACTGGACACTCGAGAAGGCGTATGGTCAGCACACCACTTTGGTGCCTGATTTTTAGGACTGGGTGTTCTGTATGGACATTAAGACTGTTATGATTACTTAACTTGTCTTATTTTATTTAAATCGTTCCTAATACATTCATTGCTTTGCCCCAAGGAAAAGGTTCTACGATTATTCTGAATTAAATGGTTGAAAGTTTCTCGAGCCTTGAATTTGATTGCCTTATATTTGTTTGGATAGTCATGGTCATGTAATGTTTTACTTTTTTTCTATTAAGGCCAATACTTAATTCATAAAATCCTCCCTCTCAATATTTAAAAAATACAGTATATAAGACCTATGTCTAATAAACTCAATTCTTTCTTGACAAACACAACTGTAGTCAGATCTGAGAATTAAAACTGCAATCTCTATTTCTGTTATCAGTGATAAGATGAAAAACATTGTGAGATCTTTATAATAGGGAGTTTCCTATTACTGTCAGCATAACAATGAGTCACTTTCTTATTTTTACACAATTTTAACTTGTCTATATTAGATCTATATTAAATATAACAAAAGTTTTTAGCATACCTACAAAGACATAAATCAATAAAATACAATATGAAATTTGGAGTGGCATTCTATTCTAGTCTTTTATTATAATCATTAGTATACTAGGTAGCAGTTCCTAGAGATGAACTTTCTCTTTAGTTCAGAATATTCTTTTTGGTGTACATAAGGAGATAATTTTTATTTAATTGACTGGCTTCTGCATGATGACCTGAAATTCAAGACATTACTGGAATTTCCCACTTTTCTTTTTGTTTTAAATCTCTGTAATATATAATTTCTAAATGTTTGTTGTCTAAGATTTTCTAAAATTAATTTAACACAATATCTAGGTTTATAAATTTTATTTAAACCTCATTTATCTGTGATTTTCCATTTAAAAATTGATCCAACATTACGTTTTATATTTTTTAAACTAATGTCTAAATGTGTAGGTTCTTAGTTTTCATTTAAAACTCAAACAATACGTTTTGGAAGTACTAAATAACAGTTTTTTGCAGATACAGCGTTACTAAAAGTATTTTATAGATTACTTTTTCCTGAGAAAAGAAATGTTCTGAGAAAGAATATATCGGAGAGTAAAGCGAGGATATGAAATTGGTTTATATCACTACCACTTGAGATTAGATAAGGCCTGGAAGGCAACAAAAAGAGAAAGAAGTAGNAAAAATAAAAAATATATTTTCCTTTTTTTTTTCTTTTTTTTTTAATAGATATAATTGTTAAACAAACACCTTATTATCTTGTCAGCATGAGCACTGGTTTTTCCTTCCCCATCATCAAAGTAGCATTTAGGAGGAATGTAAGCAATGGATTGGGGGAGACAGACAGATATTAAGTTTTGAAAGTAAATAAGAGCTCGAAGCCTTTGAAGAATCTGAAAAAATAAGATGAGATATAAAAAAATAAAATTATAATAAATTTTTCATAATTAAATTTAATATAATACAACAAAAGTTTAGAAATTTGAAAAAGTTAGGCAAGATCTGGGATCACATTCATGCAACACTTGTTATAAGAGAAAGCCAGAACACAGCTGTTTATTATCTTTAGCAGAGCATCATGTTCCTAGTATAAGCGATTAAAAATTTTTTCCAGTCATAAAATTATTTTCCAAATGTTTTAATTATCGTTAAAATTATACTTGGAAAATAAGCAGTACCAGAAAAAGAATTTGGCCAGCTAAGTTAAATGTTGCTAATATTATTCTAAAGTTTAAGAAAAAATTGTGAGTTTGTATTTAATTGAAGAAAATTCTTAACTTTAATTTAAGAAATTAATATAGTATGCATTATATTATTATATTATTGAATAACTATAACTCACAATGTATTTTCGGTCAATGATCTCTATGCCAATCCTCATATTTTGTAGTAATAATTTATAACATTTTTCCCCTTTACACTGAATAAACTGACTTAATTATAATTGAATATTAATCTTAATATTGAAAATTTTGTTTTAAAGTTACTCAGCAAGCAGCCAAAATTTTTTTGTCAAATGCTTGTTCAATATTATTAATATTATTTTATTGTTATTATATTATTATTTCAAAAGAATATTTTATACCTGAAACAAAGCTATAAAATATATTAATTTCTATAAAAGTATTACTTTTTATAGAAATTAAGTCTAAAATTTAAACACAGAATGGGTAGTGACTAATAATTTAATAAAACATTTAACAATGAGGAAAATATTAAAGAAATATTGAATGGAGAGTAAAATAATAATTTCAACTTTTACTGAGCTAAGATAAGCTACTAAGGGGTTTCATCTGGAAAATCATTAAAACCTTTGTCCTAACTAAATAATTTATCATTAAAAGTTATAAAATTATGATAGGAAAATATCAAATTAAAAACAATTCTTCAAACTATTAAAAAGAGAACTGTCAACAAAAAAAGGTTGACACTTACCTTATCTGATGAGCCTTCTTTAATCAAAAAGACAAAAGAATTAAGCATTTCTCTGAACCAATTGACGACATGGAAGAGACAATCAAGAGCAAGTCTTTGAATAAAAGGTTCAATGTTGCTAAAATTTGTGAATATTCCTGAAGCTGGAAGAGAGACAGCACAACCAAGGAGAGCATCAATTTCTGTGAGATCTGCCAATTCCAGACCACGAATCACACGTATTAGTCCAGGAAGTGCCACTAGCCTGTAGAACATTTGTTCCCCCAACTTAATTATAAATTTTACAAAACTTTTGTAAAGAAACACACATTCCTTTATACACAAACACACAAAACCAAACATACATAAGCATGATTAAACTACCAGGATAGAAAATAATACACATAATTACAGGGCTCAAGTTTTGTTTGTGAGCAATTTTTTTAAATGTTTTAAATAGATTGCATTTTTAAACAAGAATTAAAATTATCAAGAATTATAAAAAGAATTGAAATTTTAAAGGAATATAGCTACTTAGCTTGCTATAATTCATGAAAGAATTTTACCTTTTTTATAATATTTTTTATAAATCCACCTATCTATATACATAATCTCTTCTGCTCAACATAAATATCTGAATAATGGTGGAAAGAGGAGTGGCAAAAGAACTCAACCATTTTGTATATTCGTAAATTTCATCCTTATCAAGGGCTTTTTATTTGTAAAAATATTGCAGAACATAATCATTTCGAAATTGCTTTTCACATATAATAAAACCATGAAGTTATTTGTAACTCAATTAACAACAAAGATATTATGATTAAAAGTTATAGTCTTTTCTAACCCTTCTTTTCCTAATCTGATTTCAATAAAATAAAAGCAAGTCTTAATAATACTCTCTCTNTCTTTCTAAGATCTTTCTTATAGAGATTATCCTCCTTACTCCCTGATATGAGGGATTTAAATGGATAGTAATCTGAAATTTAAGGTAAAAAACCTTTTTAAAGAGAAAAACTTTTCACACACACACACAGACTTTTAAATGGAAGACATTTTTATCTCTCTCTCTCTCTCTAAATATATATATATATATATATATATATATATATATATATATATATATATATAATATATATATATTATATATTAGTTAATATATGTAAAATATTATGTAACATGTAAAATTTGCTTAGTTAACGCAGCTCCTGCAAGATGGATTTTAAGATTTCTTGTAGCTTCCAAGATAGAAAAAAATGAATAATTCCCATTTTTTAATGGGAAGGAATTAACTTTTTATTAATTAGCTATTGTATAGATAATTATCTACTATACAGATGGAAGGCAGGATTTGTAGTGTATTAATTTCTTTGGTATCTTAATGTAAAATGATTCTCAAAGTTTTTAAGACATACATTTCTAATTTTAAAAAAAGAGTGAAATACTTTCTTAATAGTTTACATACGGAATTTGGGTTTGGGCCGATTTGGCTTCAAGTACCACGGCATCCACAAGGTTTAAAACAATGGGATCCTCAAAGTCACTGTCTATACAAAACTGCAAGGAAGACTCCAAACCATTCTCCCTAAAGAAAAAAAAAATATATATATATAAGAAAGTTTACAGTTAATTTCGATGATTAACTTTACCCAAGAAGTTTCTGCATTGCTAAGCACTTCCAATGTACTTTTCAAACGACAGATCATTTGAATAGTCCATTCATTTATATGTATATTAATATTAATAATTGATTCTCAAATAATTTTTCTTTCCATTATATAAATGTTTATTAAATTTAAAATGCTATACACCTTTAGTGTAAAACTTAGAAGATGGTTTGCAGAAACCAATGAAGACGGATAATAGAAGGTATGTGGTTCTATATTCATTGGTGGTGGAAATAACCTTTTAGATTAGTTATGTAGCTGCTTGGACTCGACTTTTTTTTTTACAATAATTAACAAAATTTTTAATTATATTGCTTGTTATTAGAATTAAATTAAAATTGGGAATAATCATTAAGTACCGATTTTCTTGAAATAGATGAATGTAAAACATATTATATAGTTCATTAATAGTTGTTGAATGTATTGGTAATTTAATAGTGTAAATCATTTTACTTAGTACTGGGGTGAAAGGTTTTTAATTTACAAAAAGTTAACAAAGTTTTTATATCTTATGTTTAATAAAATTTATTCAATAACATTAATCATGAAGAGTGATGACATTTGAATGTCTTTAATTCTTCTAACTTAAAAAAAAATTGTATTTCTAGAATTTAAATCTAACAATTAGTTTCGTAATGCTTCTATATCATTGAGACTGTTAATAATTAATTCAATGTTAATAGAAAATTAAAATTTTAATTGATCTTTAAATTTAACTTGATTTTCTAAAATTTGTTAAAATAGAAGATCATATCTTTCACCATCATAATTATCCAAATTTCCT
>KZ806896.1:367088-417287 GCA_000696205.2 Oncopeltus fasciatus | reverse complement strand
AAAAAAAAAAAAAAAAATATAAGAAATAAACTTTATTATGTAAACTATTAGTGTTTTTTAAGTAATTAGATGTATTAACATATCCATGTTCTTTTAGAAGACTGAAATTCTGAAAGAAAAATATCTATTCACTTGTGCATTGAATCGATTATATTATTAACTAATTAAAGCTATAATTTAAAGCAAATAATTATTGTAAATCAAACAATTGATTGTGTTTTTTGGCCATTTTACTTTAGTTAGATGTTATTTTTCTTAAGGATTGAAAGAATTTAATGCCATGAGCAGTTACTGACATGCCACATCTGTAGAGACCTAAATGGGCCCAACTCCCATTCACTCTGGGCCACTGAGGTTTGCTCTATACTGGCTAGGAAGGTAGAATGGAGTGAGTGCTCACCCATTGTAAATCCATCACAGATTTTAAATTTTGGACAGTTATCGATTGATAAGAATGCATAGTAGTGATACAAAATCGAGGTCAAAGTGACACTGGATACCCTCCAAAAGGGTATGGATGAGGTTAACGGCGAAGATAAATCCACAGTAGTAGAGCTTGTTAGGGCATCTGTTTCCTTCAGAGGAATATTCATACTGGCCTTGGTGGGGAATATTAATATCACCTAAGATCATAAAATTATCAGTCTGGTAGGTCTGAGTGAGTAGTTAGGTTAGATTGTCAGTGAACATATGGGGCAAGCCAGTAGAGCTGTTTATTAGGCAAGAACTGAGAGGGAAATTGCTGGGCTTGAACGGCTAACAATAGTCAGATAGACAGAGCTAACTGGCCAATTGAAACTCATGACATATCAAACTAAACCTGTCATTTTAGATGTTACTATCACCCCATCGCATTTATTACATTTAGGTTTGCTTATGAATTCCGTGAAGTCACTATCTAGATATAGTATTAAAACTAATTCTAGTTTTGGAAAGGACAATAATGTCAAAGCAATCTCCAAGGGAGTGGAGGAATGGTTGGAATAATGTAAAAAATGTATTTATCATCATCATTCCCAGCAAATCACATCTTTATAATTAAATCAAATGGATGGACTAAAATATTTGAACTAAAAATTATTATTATAAAATTCATACAAGATAAATTAAAAAAATGGCATAAGTATACAGCAAATAATAGTAAGGAAGGAAAAATGAGTGTTTCGACTAAATAAACTTTTTTGACTAAAAAAAAAAAAAGAAAAAATCCCAGACAGGACTCGAACCTGGATCTAAAGGTCCAAGCAATCCTTAGCAATCTAAACCTGGATCGAACCAGATCCAGGTTCGAGTCCTGGCTGGGACAGTCAGATTTATTTTTTTATTCTGTTCCCTTGCACTAAAAATTGTTAAAATCTATGTGACATTAAATACCACAAAAAAAATTTATAAAATTAAAATTTAAAAGTAAATAACAAGTCATTTAAACTTGTTAGCTTGACAATGTCAGCTCTTCTGAGCATAAGATGATATATTCGTCGGCCCCGAAGGTTAGACTCTCGACACTAGTGCGGGTAATTCAACTTATCAGACTTGTCCTGGTAACATAAATGGTAAATGCACCAGCCCGGATAGCAGGAGATCCAGGTTCGAGTCCTGGCTGGGACAGTTAGATTTTTTACTTTGTTCCCTTGCACTAAAAATAGTTAATAATATTTACTATTTCATTCATTTTCATTAGATTTATTAAAATGACATATGTAATAAAATATGGAACTAAGCAGAAATTTGAATATTGTGCGATTTGAAGTACCAAAATAATATAATTATAATAATAAGTTGCCAAATACTAATAAAAAATAAATAAGTCATAGAATACCGCATATTAATAAAAATAGAGAAGTTTATATAAGAAATGGTTGATGGTTAGTTGGCCGTCTCGAATATCATGTGAGAATGGTCGGGGTTTCGGCCAGGAAGAAAAAATATACACCAAAATTTGGAGTAATATTTTTATTTATGCCAACGTTTCGGCTTACCTAGTAAGCCATCATCAGGGCTGTTGAGTGTGGTGAGTCTTGTGAAATTACGCCANCTTACCCCACTCCTCCCTGTGACTGTGGTTTCACTGTTCAGTTGTTTTCTGCAGTTTACAATGTGAACAACCACCCTGGGGAGATTTCTCCACTCAACACCATTGGTACATATCATTTTGTAATATGTTTTATTCCTAACCATAGTTAATTTTCTTACATATCCTTTTTTCTTGTTGTACAGATATTTCAATTTTTATGCATTACTGTTATTTGTGTGTATTGTCTTTTTAGCCCTGATGATGGCTTACTAGGTAAGCCGAAACGTTGGCATAAATAAAAATATTACTCCAAATTTTGGTGTATATTTTTTCTTCCTGGCCGAAACCCCGACCATTCTCACATTTTATATAAGAAACAGATTCAGGGAGTGGAGGCCCTTCCCTTTCTTCTTAAGCTAGCTAATCAGTTAAAAATTAACTCTATCAGTCTTGGCAGAATCATTTTTTTTCATTAGAACACTAGTTCCACTATACCAAACATATTTATAATCTTTTTCTTTTGCATAATAATTTGTGCCCTGGCCTCAAATAATAATTTTTTATTAGTAGGGGAGAAGTGGACTAAAATCAAGGTTTTTTGTGCTGAACAATGTTTGGTAATCTCGTCTGAGCAGTGATTTAATTTGAGAAGTTTAAATGCATACATCAATTTAATCTTAATTTTAGAGTTCAAAAATTTAACTATAATTTTATATTTGTCCTTTTTCTATTTATTGAAGGAACATGATGAGCTCTTTCTATTTCAATAGGCAAAAAATCCAGTTATTATTTTGATTAATGATTCCAAAATGTGTTCTCTAGATTCATTATCAATCGTAGGCATAATACTTATATCAATTTAATCACATCATATCCGCTGAGGTAATAAATTTTGTAATTTTGTAAAAATATTTTTGAGAGTACATATTTTTTCATCGAGGTGAGAAACATCATTTAAAAGTTTTTTATTATAGTCTATAATAACGTTCATCTGGCAAGAATATCCATTTTTTAGGAATTTTGCAGTTTTTTTTTTTTTTTTTTTTGTTTTTTTTCCAAAATTACACTATAATGTAGAAAAGTATTTATTTTGTTAATCAAATTTTTGTAAAATTAAATTATGCAATTTGGTTAAATTTTTAACAAGAGTAGATGAATTTTTCATAGGTGATTCATTTGAATTATAATGAGAACCGCGCTCAGTCTTCAGGAGTCAACACACGAGGGACAATTCCAAATAGAGAGCTTCTGTTCAGACTCTAAAGAGTTAATTTCTTTTTCCTCTATTTTAGAGCAGCTAAGGTGGTACATGCAGGTGCATTGAATGTTGCTGGATATGGTCTATTGACACAGACCTCAAAGCACCATGTTTATTATGACATTATATTAAGCGCAGAGAGGCAGAGAGATTCAGGGATAGACCCAACTGAATTAGGGGATAAGATTAAAGTAAGATAACTATCCTGATTTTTTATATTGGGATTGAGGTTATATACCTTTTAGAGTAAATATCCTTGTGATGGCTCAATAATATCATGTTGCAAGTCTCACGTTAATTAATTAATAAGTATAGAGAGAAATAGTGAGCAAAAGTATCAAGCTTCAATAAGTTATTCTTATGAATGATATACAATATCAAGTCTCAATTAAATAAATTTACAATACTAAGCTTACTTTGCTGTAAAAAAAAACACCCCCAGCCATTTTTTGTCCAAGAGTCCCTTCTTTGAGACAGTTGCTCTTAATAAAATATAACTGTAAAAAATAAAGTCATTGTTAACTTACATGAATGAAAAAAATAAATGCAACTTACTTGGGGAGCCAGCTAGAGCTGGTAGTGATAAAATCATTCTGCAAGAGACCTTGCATTAGTAGAGATATTTTTTTCTAGAATAAATAAAAAAGTAATCTTAATGAAGAAGGACCCTTAATGAACAATGGGAAAATTTAGCATAATGAACTTCTGCCTGACGGAGATATTCCTATTTACGGATGTGTACATGNCTATTTATTTATAAATAAAAAAATAATAAAATTTACTCACCATAAAATATTTATCCATGTTCTCTGAAGTCATTATAATATGAGAAAACTGATCAAAGAGCAAGACCTGAGCTTCAGCACTACTTTTAGTCCCCATTAAAATTAATTCTAAACCAAAATAAAATAATAAATATTCATACACAAATAAATTGTAAAAATATTACTTTAACTTCCTAGTTTCAATTACTTAAATATTAGGTTTAATGTGTTAAGAAAACCAAATATGAAAGATTATTCATTTGGGCAGTGAATTGTCAAATTTTTAGGACAACTATTGAAATCAAATTATGGAAGAGTTAAGTGCGAAAATATCCTTATAATAAATAATGAATATATCAAAATAATAATTTTTAATGTATAAAAAATGTATAAATAAAGTATAGTTAGGGAATGAAGAGTTCCTCTTCTCACTCAGCTATTTTACTCTCGTCTTGTTGTTATAGTATAAATAGAGCAGATAATTTGATCAGCGCTATTTGAAATTTATTTGGTTTTATAAGCTCATAACTTACCCAATTGAAATGACTTGAACCTTGAAACACAAAGTCTCATTATTGTTTCTATGGTTTTAACGTTTTGAGGTCTAATTCATCACCAGAATACTTTTTTAGTTTTTACTTTTTGGGAGATTTTATACCTCTGTATCTCAAAGAAGACTTAGCTGGAGAAATTCCTCTCTCCCTCATTTCAAAATTCTTTCTTATTCTCTACTCATATTCCATCAACATGGCAAAATAAAAACAAAACACATGTAAGCCAGATACAAATCAAACAATTCAAACAGACCTTAGAGGTTAACAGACCTTATTGATTAATACTAACGGTTTTTAATAATAATAATAATGCATGATACAAGCTGTCAAGAGTTACATTATAATTCATATTTTTTTTACTCTTATGTAAATTTTGAAACATAGAAAAATGCAAGGAAGAAGATAATTGTCCATGCGGTGTATGGGTACATAAGAGTTGAAATTCGATCAGAAAATAATTCTTGTTTAAAAATGCATAAAAATTTATTATTTAACGCAATTTTTCAGCTCGCGTTGCATTGTGACAGGGAGAGTCTGGCAAGCCAGGTCAATAAAGTTCAACATCATTATTTGCCTGCCTCACCAAATACTCTCTGGCCGATCATCAGCCCCAAAGATGGCTGGAAGCTGAAACATTGACATTAAAGACGAAATTCTAGTGTTTTTTTTTTTCAAACTTATATACTAAAATTGGCAGATAAAAATTTGGAATAGATATACATATCAAACTCACCAAATAAATTCAATGCTTTCCGAGCCATAGGACTCAATGGAATATCTTCTTCTTCACTCAAAGGAGTTTCGTTGGTTTGATTTTCCTTTAGTTTTACCATGTGTTTGATAATGACAACGCCAGATACAATCCCACTTCTGAAGAGGCTGTGAAGATGAATAAGTTTACAGATAGTTATTTTTATTTCTGACCTTCAGTTTGTAATATCTACAAAGGTTTCCTGGTATTCTCTTATGAACACCTAGCCCAGATTGGGTACTATTTTTCATTGAATGGGAAAAAATCAGATTACTTATCACACCTTTAATATATTATGGTTTGTAAACAAACATATCCATAATATGTGTTCCCTACTTTGGGCTCTATGGCCTGTTGCAAGACTGGTAATAAAAATATATATTTTTTATTCTGCTCTATATAAGACAATATAATGAAAAGTAAATTACTTTGTATTATTCTTTGGATGCCAACACTACAATGTCATTTGCAGAGATGCATGTTGACTGGCTGGGCAATGGGAAAGAAAATTTCCATTTTCTTCTCTTTATGAAAACTATATTGATAAAATTAGACTGATAAAATTCATTAATTAATATATTTTCTGTAAAAACCATGACCCATTATCACTGCAACTTTGAATAACTGACATTATAATTTAAAGAACTAAGACTTTAAAGAGAACCATCTATAATAAACATTTAAATCGTTCAATCACTGACACAGTTTTAGATAGTGAGTTTCAAGATTTGTGAAGAAAATTTAAAATGGAGGTAACTAGTTGACCGTCGAGCTTTATAAAGCTCTCTTCAGTTGGTCAGAGATTCGGTCTTGGGAGCTGAATGATTAACAACTGATTTATAAACAAAAAAGTATCTTTTTAATTTTTGCTAATGCTTTGGCCTAAACTTCAGACCTTCATCAATGATGAGTATCAAAAGAAAATAAACGAAAATAATATAGAAACATATCTATATGTTATAATATGACACATGGATAAATAAATGATATTATAAAACTGTGTGTAATCAACTATATGAAATGCATGAAAACTGAATACTGAACATATGTAAGGGAAAAATACATAATATCTTGCAACATACCAAATGGGTGATGGGTTAAGAGAGACTCCTGCTCTACGGTAACTAAATCCTTACTGATCCCTTTTACTTTGAAACATTGGCAAAAATTAAAAAGAAACTTTTTTGTTTACAAATCAGTTTTTAATTCTTCAGCTCCCAAGACCGAATCCCTGACTAATCTCTCTTCATTAATTTAGAATTATTTAAGAATAACTTTATTTAATTTAACTGTATGTATGGATATATAACATCAATGCTAAGTTTTTGTAAATAAGCTGAAAGTTCTATGGAAGGTGTGGCAATAAAAAAACACGATCCATGACAGTACTAATGTAACTACTAAAAAATGATAATCTCTTCAGGAATAATAAAATACTAAAAGTATTTTATTTATTCGAGAAAAAATCAGATTTTTACCATTAAAATTTCATATATTAATAAATATGGTCAAATCTTATTGAATATTTATAATTTATAATAGTGATAACTTAGCATCTCAAAAATACTATTAAATTAATAAGAAAAGTGTATTTTTGTAAAGTTAAGTGATAGGTATAAAAGAACAGAAAAAAAAAATCTTAAAACTTAGTATATTTAGTTTTAAATTTTAATATTCCTTCTTTAGTCTTAAAAACCAGTATGTAAAAAAAAAAAGTATTTTCTTTCAATTTCATTCTAACCTTTGNTTTTTTTTTCTTTTTTTTTATTAAAAAAGGAATTTATTTTTATTATCCACTATATTTAAGTTATGATTTTTATTTAGATCTTCAAAGACATACTATAAAATCAATTCGTTAACAATAGGTCTAGGATTACATGGGAAAAAAAATTTTTTTTTTCATGCATTTCTATACATATAATGTTCATGACCAGTAAATGTAATTTAAAACACAATTGTGTGTCATTTTTCTGTTAATTTTATATAAACTGTTTTTGTCAAGTTTATGTAAGTAGAACACCTAACCTAATTAGATAAGTTCTTTTTGAGTGAATTAAGTGATTTTGTGTGTAAAATTAAAAGTTTTAACATAAGGAACATAAATAGGAGTAATGGACACTTAAAACATATAATATTACTCATTCACATAAATACTAGATTCTACTCATAATCTGAAGCAAACATAAACAAAAAAAAGAAGATATAATGAAAAACATTGATAAAGGAAAAGCGAATATAAACCATAAACTTAAAATGACAATATTTCTCCTTAGAATTTAAAAAAATAAAAATTATCAGCTAATTACACTCTGCTTAAGGGTTTTAAAAACTATAATGCAAATTATCAAATGGAACTTCAATTATTCTTTAAGTATTTAATATAGACCTATTAATACTTTAAATAATGTCTATGGATCACATTTCATAAATAATGAATGCAATTATCCTGAGGTATACTCAAATAAGTATTAGAATTAACTATTTTAATCAAAAGCAAACGATCAATGTAATCAATAAGTAAACAACACATACCTGGGGTTAGGACAGGCAAGTTGTTTTTGGACAATAATGCAGAGCTCATCCTGGGTGGCAGAATTGTCAAAGGAATTTCTATTGGAGTCACCAAAGGCCAGAATACAGAGCATATCCATCAGCTCACGCACTTCACAGACACGCATTTCACCCACAGAGTCAAGCAACAGCTAACAACAAAATCATCCACCATCTGAGAATATATGTATAGTTCTATAATAATTAAAAATTTAGATAAATATTAATTTAAATTAATTAAGTAGTTTTTATTAAGAATAATAAAAACAGGTCTTCAAATATGCCTTTCTTATATTTTCATTAATTCACTGCTTTTTTACACATGATAAATAAAAAATGAGTAAATATTGCTGACTTTATTTAAAGGTTTTAATAATTAATTATACGTTTCCTACAAATTAAAATCTTCCTAATAAAAAACATTACAAAAGAACCATGAATTTCTAGACAAGTGTGTTCAACCAATCTTAAATGAAATTTGCAAATTTTATTCTTGCAACATGAAACAGTGCAATATTATTGACTATAACATCTAAGTTTAAAGAATACTCCACAGGAAAATTGTTTTGTTTAAATATACCACTTAGTTTACCATTTATTTCTATATAATATATTAGGTCAAGTTATTACTTTCTATGGCAGTCAAAGTTCTGCTTTAAATAAGGTTTTACTGGAAGGTTACTGAATGGCTAAAATTAAAATTTATTATTCAAACTGAAAATGTCTTTTTATGTTGCCTTTACAATTCTAAAATTACTGCCATTCATAAGTTTTATTTCCATATCAAGAAAGGTTAATTTATTTCTTGTCTCTAGCTTTTTGGTGAATTTAGGTTACATTTATATCTAAAGATTTTAAATCAAATATTAAGTCTGTAATCAAATATTTCACACGTCTAATGTTATCTTTAGATAGATTTTTTAGAATAGAAAAATATTTTAAAATAGTTTCCATGAACACAGTCATATATCATTAACATACTTAAATAAAAATTCAATATGAATTTTACATTCTTCGATTATCTTTAAAAAGTTGCTAATAATATTAATTTTGATATTGAATATATTATCATTCATAAAATTCTTTAATTTACTGTTTAAAATCATTGCTAATATACTTGGGATTTGTAAGAACTGACTTAGGAAGGCTTAGGTAAATCTTCCATATGAAGTTATGGAAAGATTTACCTATGAAACCATAGACAAGTGGAATATAACAGGTAAAATTAACATATTTACCTTATTCATATTCCCCAAGATTTTGCTGAAGATAAAATCATTTACAATGGTAAAAGGGTCCATTGAGAACATTTAGGAAAGTTTGTTAAAAAAAAAAAAAAAAAAACCTTCACTTTTTCGCTATGATCGGTTTGGTCATAACACACATTTCATTTCAAAACACACAAAACAATAATAAAATTTCTAGAAGCCATTTCTTAACGTCAGATGACCTTAAATAGTAAAAATGTTAAAAACTCTAAATCAAATTTTTTTTTCTGATCCTCAGTACTATCTTTACCTTTGGTATTTTAAAGTAGAGTATGTAAGTAAAAAGTGTAACAAGGAAAATGCACAAGATATGCTTTGCACTCATATTCCAATAAGTGTGAAGAATTAGAGTCATCATTTTCCATGTTTAATTGTTTTTGCTTCGCCAAGCCACTTCTATTGCCACTAGCTGGACAAAGAAAATCTGCAAATAATGAATTCAGACCCAGAATTTTACAGTAACTTTATTTGAAAGTTAATTGAAAATTAAGTCTGTCAATGAAAAATTTTGAATAGTGAATGGTAAAACAAAGCAAAAACTTCAAAATTTTCATTTTAAAAATTAAAAAATACTCCTTACAATAAGTAGAGAATTTGTTGGAGTTTGGTCAAGATTTATCCTGAAGCAGTCATGAACATTAATCCATGAATCAACATGTTCCAATCTCGCTTACATGACAGCCCTAAAGATGGCTTACAATGTAAGCCAAAATGCCGGTAGATAATAAAAAATATATTTTATAAAATGCAGGGGTATTTTTTTTTTATTAACCTAGATCGAACCCCAACAAATTCTCTACTAATAATCTCTAGGGTCAAAAACTCTCCATTAGAATGTTCCTTAAATTTTAATCAGACAGAATAAAAACTTGGAGACTAATATTATTTAATGAATTGAAACATTGTATGTTATATGGGGTTAGTTTGAAGTTATAATTGACTGAAATTAAAGAGCATTTATATATTTTCCATATAAATTTGATATTTATTGAAATTTACTATACATTTATATTTTCTTAGAAAATATTAAATAAAAAAAAACTGCTGTTAACACTGGAAATTCAATAGTTAGGGTTACTCAGAGGAAGGTTACAAATTTAGCAATATCCAACAAATAAAGTTCTCTTGTTACTATAAAGTCCCAATAAGAATCAAATAATCAGTACACACTTCTAAAGATTAACATAGAGAGGTATCCCTGCATGATCTTGACATGCAGTAATACTTTTTATTATTTTTTGTTATTTTTGTTTCTTCTTAATTTATTTTATTCAGTTTTTAATAAATGTGCCAATAGGCTTATATGAGAAATTTAGCAACACCTGATGTCTTTAATAGAAGACAAAACTTCGCCACAAAATTTATTTTAGTATGACAAAGTAAACATAAAATGTTCAACTCCTCCAGCTATTTCAGGGACTGTAAATTTATCAAAAACTTTGCAAGTGTAAAAATCAAATTTCTAAGTGAATCTGTTTTGCTTGAAGTAAATAATGAAAAAGATTTTTTTAACACCAATATTAATAATACATACGATAATATACCAATTCAATTTTTAATATAAAATTTTTTTAATTATTTATTAAAACAAAAATTAGTTAAATAATCTAAAGGGTTATTATAACTACCAATGAATATAGAACTATCATACCTTTTGTAATCCGTCTTCATTGGTTTCTGCAAACCATCTTCTTCTTACTCCTGAAATCTTAATTATTCCTTTAAATATATTTCTCGTATGTGTNGTTCACTGTCACGGTCTGTATTCAACTGTTGAATACAGACCGTGACAGTGAACGTATGTATTCGGCCAGAAGATGGACAACGTCCGAAAGCGCTCGCCAACGGGAGATGGTTTGCAGAAACCAATGAAGACGGAGAATAGAAGGTATGAGACAAAAATTAGTTTATCAGAACAAAAATGTATGAACTGTGGGAGTGCATGCTCTCCACTTTATGGGCTAAATCTTGCCCAATATATATTAGGGAAAAAATAAATAGAATTAGGTACCAAGAGAGAGTTACAAAAAAACAGGCAGAAATTATAATAAAACAGAGAAGTAATACTCATACAAATGCCTCAAAAAATAATGACTCAATGAACTTAACCTACACTGAAATTATAATTATATTAGCATCATAGGACATTATTCTACAGGATCCCTTGCCAAATTGTCTAATATATCAATATAAAACATTTGTATAAGGCCAATCAGATTTTTTCTACTTACAGTTTAGAATACTAAACTATCTCACAAAAATTAAAATATAGTAATTATCAAACAATTAATGAGAGGGAATAGAATAAAAATCTATCTGTCCCAGCCAGGACTCGAACCTGGATCTCCTGTTTTCTGGACCGGTATGTTTCCATTACATCACCTAAATTATTAAATTTCCAACACACTAGCAAGTGCCTAATCCAGGAGAAAGACCAATACATCGTCTTATGCTCGAAGGAGCTGACATTGTATAGCTATTCATCGACTCCCGTTATTTACTTTCTAGTTTTCATTTGTAAATAATAATTTAGTTGTGGTTTATTATCCCACGTAAATTTTTAACAATTAATGAGAGGGAATAGAATAAAAAATCTATCTGTCCCAGCCAAGACTTGAACCTGAATCTCCTGCTTTCCGGGCTGGCAAAATTTATATTTTGCCATCAAGAACTTCTGAATTTTAACTTAATTTCATTAATTACTAAACTTGTTCCACTCACAATAAAGGCCACCCTAACAAAAAAGTCTCTAATTGCAAACTATTTCTTTAAATTGCATTCTTGTTCAAAGCCCTTTAACTATAAATCTAAACCATGTATTTTTTAATTACCAAAGTCCCAGGGTTTTCAGGGCCAGAATAAAATTTATGTCACTTGCTACGTAGAGTAAACTTTACAAATTTAAAAGAAGGATAAATCAAAGCATCAATAACTTTTTTAAATACATCTTAAGTAATACAATAAATTTCAAGTACTTTAAATAATGCCTTGCATATTCACAATATAATAAAAGATACCACAATGAAGAGGAAAAAAAAAAAGAGAGATAAGTAATTTAAAAGATAAATGCATCATATAAATACACAACTAAAATCTACCATGATCAAAGTGAAGAATGGTGCAACTTTTTCAGAATGCTTATTGACAAGTTCATGAAGAAGACCAAGTGCAGGCTTGGCATTTCCTTTTGACATATTTACATTGTCTTTGAGCTCCAAAATAATCATTTTCCTTGACATCGAATCCAAACGAATGAAGCATTCACTGAAAATAGATTCATGATAAATATTCTAAGTGGAATAAATTATTAAATGTATTAAATAGATAAATTAGACCATTTTTTCCAACAACATAAAAATTGTAATTATATGAATTAAAAGATATTTAATGGAAGCTGTAAAANTTTTTTTTCCAGTTAAACTTCACTATTTCCTTATTACTCTTTATCAGGGCTGATCGATATTCTTCAAGTTAAATTTTTAATATTGAAGACGTAACAAAAACCCTTTCAGTAACTTTCAGGTGAAGAAATTCAAAAGTATGGGAAAAAGCGTGATAGTGAGAGTGATTCATCAGTGGGAAATATACTGGAAGAAAACACATGTTCCGATGAAGACGACAGTGACGACGAAAGGGAATACTATCCAGACGTGGTTAAGCATGTGAGTGGTAGAGAGTTTTTCTGACCCTTTTTCAACCCTTTTGAGGAATACTGTTAAAATATAGGTAAGCCCTTTTGGGAACTAATGCTCTTTTGCAAACCTTAGCTAAGCCGTGTGTCAGACATTAGACGGACGGTAAGCCCTCCTCAGTTTTTTTTTTTTCTTAAATAGAAATCAGATGAGTCCTTTAAGTTTCAGCAGTGCTTAATGAATTTTTTATATGAATTAGTAAGCTGAAAGATTATTCCTAAGCAAATCAAAGTATTGAAAACATATTCAATGAGAAGTATTTGATAAACGAATCTATTTTAAACAAAGAAAAGGAATCTAAAAGGTTATTTCCACCACCAATGAATATAGAACTATCATATCTTCTATTGTCCGTCTTCATTAGTTTCTGCAAACCATCTTCTGATAGTGCATGTAAACGCATGTATTCGGCCAGAAGATGGACAATGTCCGAAAGCGCTCGCCAACAGAAGATGGTTTGCAGAAACCAATGAAGACGGACAATAGAAGGTATGAAAGAAAAGGAAGTTTGTAAACCTCATTGTTAAAACTCTCATACCTTCTATTCTCCGTTTTCATTGGTTTCTGCAAACCATCTCCCGTTGGCCAATGGGAGATGGTTTGCAGAAACCAATGAAGACGGAGAATAGAAGGTATGAGAGTATTCCAATTATATTTAATAATAAACATCAGATAAGTTTTAAACACCAAATAATTTACTTCAAGGCAATTTTAAGAAGAAAAATAAAAAACAGGAAAAAAATTGTAACTAAATTTGTAAGGGAGAGAAAAGAATAAGATTAAGTGGCTAAGTAAGCAACCAAACGTGTTTAAAAGGCTTATTAAAAGAAATTAAGGATAATTTTAAAGAACGTAGGCTGAGATATAGAAATTTAATTTCCAGATCACAAATAATACAAAAAAAAACTAGATAAAGGAATATGAAGAATTATATTAAAAGGCAATTGCATTACAATTAAATGTAGCCTAGAATTTTATATACCAGAAAAAAACTGCCCATAATTATCAGACTTTTTTTGTTGGAGTTAGGTCAAGGTTGAACCAAAAAAAAATACTAATTTTAATAAATGTGTAGTTTTTAAATTATATGCCAACGTTTTGGCTTACATAAATGCCTTCAGGGCTGTTGAAATACAATATAAGAATAAAAACAATAAAAAATTAAATGATTTACAATATTATAATATAGAATTGCCATAACTAAATGTAATGTGATATAAAAAGTATGAATGCAGTAAACTATGTAGAAAAATTCAAAATACAAAAAACAAACTACTAAAAAAATAATTAACCACACCTACTTATCACGAAGGCGAGAGGGGACGTCGTATCCCTAAGATCACACATTTATGACTGAGAGGAAAGGTTTTGAAATTCGTGAGAAATTTTTTTGAGATGGACACCCCCACGGTGTGTGGAAAGGTGAGGGGTAAGAGGCGGTAAGCACAAAAGGAGAGCGGCCTACTTCAAAACGGGCAATAAAAAGAAAAAAGGTAAGGCTGAGATATAGGTATTATTGCTAATTAATATGATTAAGGCTATCTCTTTTACTAAGGTAGTTACTACAACCAGATTATCAATCTGGCTATGAGAAATAACCTTGCTCCCAAAATTTCAAACATCACCCTTAATGACCTCCTAGACTCTATCCTTCCTTCCTTTCATAATGACATTTTCTTCCTTAAAAAATATGTTGACTACCTGTTTCTCATTCTCAATCAACAAAAAAAATTCCCCAGATCCTTACTGCATTTAACTCTTACTACCCTCGTCTCAAACCACTGAAATTGAGTCTGACTATCAACTCCCCTTCCTTGACATCCTTATTATCGGTAACATCAATGGCTCTATCTCCACTGATTGGTACACCAAGCACACTTACTCAGGTCGTCTCCTCCACTTTAACTCATCTCACCCTCATCATCAAAAAAGAAAAGTGGCCAAAAACCTTATTTACAGATCACTCACAATCTCTGACAAGACATTCCATAGCAAAAATATTAAACGTGTAACTGACATCCTCCTCTCGAATGGTTTCCCTACTCACACACAAAAAACTTGTGAAGGAATTCATTATTTCCACTTCTTAAACTATACCCCTCCCCCAAAATATTGACCACATTTTTCGTCCTCTCCCGTATACTCCAAGACTTTCAGAAAATATTAAGAAATCCCTCAGAAAAACATTCCCTAACCTTAAGCTTGCTTTTTCCACTAAGAACAAACTAAAATCCATTTACACTATCCTTAAAGACCCCATCCCCCTCCTAACAGAACCAATGTTATCATAACTTCTATTATCCGTCTTCATTGGTTTCTGCAAACCATCTTCTGGCAGAAATCAATGAAGACGGATAATAGAAGGTATGATAGTTCTATATTCATTGGTAGTGAAAATTACCTTTTAGATTAAGAACCAATGTTGTTTATAAAATTCCTTGTTCCACTCCTAATTGTCATGGTTCTTACATTGGGCAAACTAAAAACCCTATTTCCCATAGAATTAACAATCATAAAAATGACATAAAGAAAAAACTAATAAAAACTGCCCTCACAAAACACGTTTTTCATGAAAATCACACATTTGAGCTCTAGAACATTACCATTCCTTCCAATGAACCCTATGAACATGAATGCTTTTTATCTGAAACCATTGACATTAACTTAAAACATAATCCAGTTAACGACAGAACTGACATAGAATAAATTTCTACGACTTATTCAAACATTTTCAACATTCTGAAAAACCATTAGCCCTCCTTCAAAATAAACCTGTAAAACATTTTTCCTAGTTCCAAAGGTTACTTATCCGCAATAATGCCTTGCCTTTTTTCTTTATGTATTGCCACTTTTGAAGTAGGCCCTTTGTACTTTCCACCTCTTACCCCGCACCCTTCCACTACACACGGTGTCCATCTCAAAAAAATGTCACACAAATTTCAAAACCTTTCCTCTCAGTCATGTAAATATGACTTAGGGACACGATGTCCCCTCTCGCCTTCGTGATAGGTAGGTTAATTCTTTTTTTAGTAGTTTGTTTTTTGTATTTTGAATTTTTCTACATTCATCCTTTTGATATCACATTACATTTAGTTATGGTAATTCTATATTATAATATTGTAAATCATTTTATTTTATTTTATTTTATTTATTTTTCCCCCTTAAGTAGGGTATGTGAGATATTGCTTCTTTCTTTTTCCAAATTGTACTTGAGGGAAATTTGCCAGGAAGTCCTCCACAAAAGAGACCCAAATGACTGGCTGTCTAGGAATTCCCCAAAAAAACGTTACCGATTGGAAAAGTCTAGCTATGGCCCTACTCTGGGAATCCAATTTCTTGCGAACCAGCAAAAAGTGAGGGAGGCTATCAGGCGGCAGCTGTTTGACCTGGGCGGTNATATCTAAAAAAAAAAAATTTTTAAAAAATCTCCATTTGAACTGTCCATAATGTTCTCAGCAGTTAACTTGAAAAAATGATAATTGGATAATGAACTTCCAAAACACAAACGAACAAATATTTCTAAAATTCTAAAATCAATATTTTAGAAAACTGCATTTGTATAAAACCAGTCACATATAATTATAAATGTAAACATATAATTCTTCAAAAGGAAACAAAACCCTATAAAGAAATAATTCATACTGCAAAACTAAATTACCATAATGCAGAAATTATAAATAAAATACATAATTGATTTTATATCTTTTTATTTATTATTTTTGTAATGTATACAACATTTATGAATTTAAAGAAAGATAGGCTAACACCCACACAGACCACTATTCATTAGCAGCAAAGCTTAATGTTGAGGCATATGCAAAAAGTACAAATGATATTAATAGGATTGTGGACTGTAAGACAGACTGGTACAAATAAATATTAATTTGAAAATACACTTGCTACAAATTTCGGCATTCCTCAAATCGTAAGCTGTTTCTTTGGTTAGAGCTCTGTTGGTTTCAGAGCTCTTCCCACTGTAAATTCCACCAAAGGGAACGGATCATATCTGGTTTGAGATTTCTGCTTCACCACTATGTGGAAATCTAGAAATCTTTAATTTCATGAACTACCGTAAATTATTAATTTCGAGAAGCAAAATTTAACAACTGTGTCAGGAAAACCCAACATCCGGTTTGACAGATAATGGCCTAAAAAGTAACTTACATCCTACTGAAATAAATAAAAGATGTAAAACTTTGCAGCCCAAGATTTGGAAATAAAAGTGACAGAAAAAATCATGATGCACTGATTGCCAACATGTAAGAGCAATAAGCAAAATTATGTAACTGCCTATGAGCTTGTCTAAATTTTAGGAATTCTATTATAAAAAATAAAATAAAATAAAAAATCTGTTGAGAAATATTTCTTTTATAAATAAACAAATCTCTGTTGAGTCCCATTACTAAATACTACAATAGGTACATTTGAAAAAACTATTTCAACTAAAACACACACATAACACTTCAGATAATCCCTTACACCCATTCGTCAGTACTATTTTATAGAAGAAAAAAAACTTATACTTTCATTTTAAATTTAAAAGCAATATGCTTGATTTTATAGTTTTATATATAATGATTTTTCATTGAAAACTATGACATCTAGAGCATTTACACACACACACACACACATACACCTTACACAGGTAATGTATGGTATCCCATTAGTATCCATTGATATCCANCACACACACACACACACACACACACACACACACACACACACACACACACACACACACACACACACACACACACACACACACACACACACACACACACACCCCCACACACACACACACACGCACACACACACACACACACGCACACACACACACACGCACACGGACACGCACACGCACGCACGCACGCACGCACACATATATTTTTACATACACATTGTGATTAAATTTTTGCTGTCTAGTAGGTAGAATCAAATAAAAAATTATATTGGAAAATCTGACATAACAACCTTGTTAGCTACAATCCTTCAGAATTTACTAAATAAAGATAACTAAATATAAGATACTAAATTTTAAGCTATCAATATACAAGAAAGCAATTTAATGCACTAGCCAATAAAATAAATGGTCTGACTTACAACTTTTTTACTGTTTTATAACATTATATTACAATAGGTAACAGTTCCTAGAACGATAATTTATACATGTATTTGATAATAGCTTACCACTAAACCAACAGAAAGAGTATCTTGAACTAAAGATTCTTGAAAGTGTCCTATTCTGGTTTTGTTCTTGAATACAGTTTCAACAGCTCTTTTCCGGGTACTATCAGATGTTAAAGTGTGCAAAATTAAGAGCATGATAAGATCTATTGGTCTGGAAAAAATATATACATTAATCAGAATGTATTAGACTTTTTGCTAACATTAAAAAAAAGACAACAATCAGATACTTTTAAAAGGAATTTTATAATTATTATATAGGAAAAATATAGTCCATCCTATATGTAATTCAAACACATGTTAAATAGTTGTACAATTTTACTACTTCTAAATTTTTTGAGCATATCATCATTCAGTCTTGAAATTTCTCTATTGCCTCCATAATCTAATTGGTTTTCATACTGAAGTTAATGAAATTACTATTTATGTAGTAATTGTATGGGTATTATGATTAGTTAATACATAAAAAAATTAGCTTATAAACTGGAAATAAGAAGGGTATAGTTTCAACCCCTAAGAAATAAATTAGAAATAATAAAATATAATCACTAACTTATGATTGGATGCAGTTTTAACTTTTTCAATGTTCTTAAGCCATAAATCAGCAAGTTTCTTGGATTTGAGAACAGAGTCTCTTAGTTTTTCAAAAATTAGAAATACAGTGCTTGATATATCTGATTGGGATGTGTGCTTAGTTTGAGAACAACTTGAATCAGAGTGGCAAATAATAAGCTCTGAACGAAGACCATTAATTATCTGAAAAAAATATATATAAGATGTAATTTGCATATTTGTTTGTTCCAATGATAAAAATTAAAATAAAATCAGTTATGGGGATGCATGCAATGGTATAGAGAAATACTTTGGTAATAGCAAAACACAAAATAGACCTCATCCGCATGTTGAGTGATGTCTCCAGAGGTTATAAAACGAATAAATGCAGGAAGCTGATCGAGAGATGTCTTGCGAAGATTGCGTATGA
The DNA here is from genome assembly GCA_000696205.2 of Oncopeltus fasciatus. Taxonomy (NCBI): domain Eukaryota; kingdom Metazoa; phylum Arthropoda; class Insecta; order Hemiptera; family Lygaeidae; genus Oncopeltus; species Oncopeltus fasciatus. The sequence continues at coordinate 398,270 of KZ806896.1, read as the reverse complement.
GATTGATCTGGAGCTGCTGAAGTGCATCTGGCTCCAGCCAGAGATTTGAGAGTGTGAAGAGGATAGAAGGTGAAAGGTGGGGTTCACTTTTCATCAACTCCCTAAGGATAAAATTATTACAGCTGAATCAGTAAACACATCCTAATTTATGATATTAAAACCAAGTCATAACTTTATATGATCATATGCCTTATAAAGTAACTTATCTATAAGACAATGAAGTCGAATAATAAGGAAATAGAGGCTCTTAATGATTATCATTTTATAAAATTAGACATTAGTAATAAAACAAAAAAAAATTGTGGGACATAGATAATACAAAAATTATTCATTAAAAGTTAAGTTTTATACATTTATTTATTTGAAGAACAGATAGAAATAATATAAGTATATAAAGTTATATAAAAATATGAATTTTCTGAGAATAAATTTGCATTTCCTCCCAAATTAAAAGAAAAATAATTTTTCTTTTTAAATGGACTTCACCAAATGAACAAATGAACAAACAAATACTCAGTAGTATTGCATTCGGCATTTATTTGTTCTTCTTGGAATCACACAAGTTAATTATAATATGAGATTTGTTATTTGGCATGGATCTGTCTTTCTTCACTTTATTTGAACATGCTGAATCAAGCTTTCAACGAAAATACATCATTAGTGTCCGAAAAGTCATAAAATAAAAATAAAATGTTTACATTGTAAAAAAAAAATTTATACAAATCGATTAACATTTTTAACCCAATAAATTATTATCATGCAAATACTAAATACAAAAAATACCAAAATTTTATACAACAAAATGCTTGGTTAGTATTAATAAAGAAATCTATAAAATAAGAAGAAAATTTTTTTTTTTAATTTTTCTGAGAAGACATTTAAAAATTTTTTTGGGAAAATCCGCCATCAATAGTTTTATTGGAATTAGCTAAAAGAAAAAAAGGTGACAAAACTAACAAAAATGAGTGTTGGCCAGTAAATTTTATAAAATTGTCATATTGTTATAGATTATTAACTTATCAGCCTTCGAGGAAATATTATATTTGTTTAAGTATTTGTTTAATATCCACAACTTCTTTTATAAATAATTTTTGTTTTATTTATTTATGCTAATGTATATTTTTTGAGCCAGAAAAGGTCTTTTGTAAAATTCATCTAAAATTATTCAAGGGGACTCTGTTAGTCAATGAACTTAATTTTCTTCTTCTTAAGAATTAAGACATTGTATGCAAGATAAGATATAACTCTATCCACCACTACTTAATTTCTTCCCCATATGTGAAACTTCCAAACTGTGTGGGCTCTCTGTAAAGAGCCCCTGCTTCTGTCAAATCGTAACACCAAACCTGATGCTTAAAATATATACTGATTATGACCCATTAGTACCAAAAACATTTTTTTATTTGAAAGTCTGGGACTTTTGATCTGGATCCACTCTCATGGAACTCTCTGCCACAATCCTTAATCCTGAAGATTAATGGCCTGTGAACGAGCATTTCACTAAAGACTTATCAAGATGGACTTGACATAAGCTGGAAGTCATTACAGAGGTCGAATTTTTGGCGTCGCTGGTTGCCTTGTGCTGGAGCATGGCTCTCCGTTTGTTGCTGCATCCCAATTGATACCCCACATAAATGGCATTAATTACCCAAGTGGTTGACATGCCAAAAAAAAAAAAATCCTGAAGATGGCTTGCCAGTTAAAACAGTGGAAACAACGAATTACATAGACATTTTTTTCTTAAATCCTTCATACGCGAACCTCAACTAATAATTAGTTAATACACATAATATTTATTGTACATTGTAGTAGCACATGTTTTTATATCTTCTTTCCATTAATATTTATAAAAAGAAATTATATTAGAAGCTATGTTCTTCATTAAACCTCATTAGTAAATTTTTTAAAGCATATTCTATATACTGATTGTTTTCCTATAACATTGTTTATTTATGTTAAAATTATAAAACCTTTTAGCACATACCAAAATTTAAAAAAAAATTAACCTAAATTTTTTTTTTACTAAAATTTTTTACTTTAGACTTTTGAGTTCTTAATAAAATATTTGTTACTAAATTTAAAAAAATATCATTACTCATAAATTAAATTATATGAATAAAATTACATCAGTTCTGTAGCAGTTTGCTCTCGTTGTGAATCACTGATAATATCAGGAAGACAAGATATTATTTCATGTTTCAACTGGAAAAAAAAAAAAAAAGTCAGGCAGGAGCAAAATAATTGACAAAACAGGCATGGATTTGAAATAAATATAGAAATATTACCATAGAGCTAGAGACAGAGTGTATGAGGTCAAAAAGTTTTAGAGTAAATGCTTCTGGTTCAGTGACTTTTGTGAGATATCGCATTGAGTGCAGAATCATCCTTACTACAGTCAAAGGTTCATCACTCCCAGTCCTTCACATATAAAATCAAATCTTCAAATATAAAACATTCAAAATACATAAGCTTAGATTTAACAAAACAAGAAAAACTATGTACTTACTCATCACCTATGACTGAAAATTCAGCAACCTTATCCAAGAGAAAGGAGATAACTTTTGACTGAATGGATTCAATTGAAAGAAGGAGTTGAACCAAACTTTCAAGACAATCTCCAGGTAAATTAACATCAGGATGATTCTGGGGAAATGTTTAAGTAAGAAAATTTTATTATTTGGGAAAATAGATAGGAACTCACTTGGAAATAATGCATTATAACTATAAGACAATTTAAAAAAATTATATTAAAATATTTCTTCAAAAAATTAAGATAAATATAGAAGCCTCCTTCACCTAAAATGAATTTATACAACATTGAAAGGGGGGAATGCGAGGAAACATACATAACTTCATTGTTTATTGAGTGAAGATAAATATAATAAACGATTAAATGCAAGGGAATAGAATAAAAAATCTAACAAAAAAAAATGTATAAAATAAATATAATAAGTTAACAACATATGAAGGAATGGTAAGGTTTTCAGAGCCCCATATGAATAGTTAAAGCTATTTCCTTAAAAGATTGACCCTTCAGTAATTTCCCAGGCTCTCATAGTACAAACAGTAAAACAAGTGGTCCCTAATACATTCTTTAACATTTTTAAATACATTTTTTAAGAAATAAAGAAGCAAAGCAGGCTTTTATCCTTATTCTGGTGACCTCAGGAAACCAACAATTGAAATCAATCCAATGGAGGGAAATAGATGCCACCAAAGAGTGCTCTTCAAGAAGGTTCCAAAGTAATAGTAATGATGAATCCTAATTGTGAGTGTCAAATCAATTAATGAAAATAATAATAATAATTAATTAAATTAATTAATATAGAAGTTGGAAATTAATTTCCTGTTTTGATCTAGACTTTATTTCTTTATATTATTGTACTATTGTACCACTGTGATATAGTGGCTTATTTGCTGCTTGCACTCAAACAAATAAAAATAAACGAATAAAATAAAACATCAAAAACTAGAAAGTGATGGAATTTCTATTATCTTTTCAGACTGGCAAGTAAATGCTGAGTCCCATAAGATTCTACTTGGAGAGGGGTTGAAGGTGAAATCCTAAAATGATCTATTTTAGGCCCTTTATTTTTTCTAGTTTATTAAATGAACTGCATACTAATCTTAAGCCAGTTTTCTTTGCCTGGATGATTTATTTATTGAAATAATAGACTTCTTCAAAATGAGAATTATTCATGAAATAGGAACAAATATACTTATTTTTCTAACAAAATAGCTACTTATATCAGCATGTAATTAATAGGAATAAAGTAATCATTTTTTCAATGACAATATCTCCCAAAAGCATCATTTTAAAAATATATAACAATCTACTTAATATTATAAAATTTCTTAATCTTGATTGGGTGGAGCACACTACTGATCTCAGTAAGAAACGTATAGCTTTGTGCTTCTTTTGGTTTCATTTTTAAGATAAACAATTGTTGTGTATATGTTTATTTAAGGTATAAGAAGGAACACGGTGGTCTAGTTGTTGCTAGACTCCTATGTCAAAAAGGTCCCAGGTTCAATGCTGACAGTGCACAATAAGTTTTTATCTTTCTGATCTCCTGTTTTTAATGATTCTGATACCCTTTAATGATAAAGATAGGTGCCCAAATTAGGTACCATTTTTCCATAAATGAGAAAAATCAGGTGGCCAGAATGGTGTGCTGACCACACATCTTCTCTAGTGTGCCTGGGGTCGGGAATTTACCCATGGGCCTATATGCATGGACTGTTATGAACTAATAAAGCAAACAATTAAAACAAGAATTTAAAAATAAAATAATTTGAAGAGGAGAAAATAATCAACATTTTGAATTTATTCTAGGGAGGCAATTAGACGAAGAGTACAAGATGAAGAGAATTTCTCGGATACATACTTGCTCAATAGAGGAGACAAGTGGAGCAACTTCACTAGAGCAGCTTTTCAAGGCAAATAATAAGTATTCAAATAAACCTGAGAAGGCAACATAGAGCCCACCTGACATATTCCATAGAATTGAGGAGCTAATTAGACAAAATATATTTTATACAACTGGCATTATTCTTTTTCAAAAAATACTTCCTGAATTATGGTAATTCCATAATGTGTTAATAATAGTTACCTTAGTAGGAGACAAAGCAGCTTTTAATGTTTCAGTGTCTGAGAGATATTGCTCTAAATTTTCAACAAAAGAATCAATGTTACTGCTTTCAGGAAGATTTCTATCCAGAACACGATTGAGATTACGAACAAAAACAAACTGAGATTTGCCTGAAATGAAGAAGAGTTATATCATGCCAACAAATTTTTAGTATAATTTTACTTAACAATTTCACAATTATGGTCAAATTAGGTGGAAAAAATCCTTAAATCATATTACAAGCATTCATAAATCAAATGTATGCATTGTTAAAAATAGAAATGACACATTCCTGTTTAAACACAGCCAATTTTCTTATTATGACAGGTTTTGATTAATGAAGTTTTATTAGTTTTCATAAAGCTAAGAAAAATAACAGCAAAGAAGGAAGTCTCCTTTTCCTCATCTATCTACAATTCTTATATTTTTGTAAATAAATTGGGGGGAGCAAAAAATAAAATAAAGACATTGCTAACCATTGCACTTACCTTCAGATCTGATTTGTATTAGCTGAAACTATTATATCAGTGCTAATCGTTTGGCCATTGTGAAGTTAGCGTGTTTCATTGAAGTTTTTAAAACTATAAAATCTCTGTATAGTTAGGTGGGTTTACTCAACTGAAAGCCCTGGCCCCAGGAATCAGGGAAAATAATGTCTAGATCTCTTTTGACATGAGTCTCTGTATGCACCTTCCTTGATACAAATTTAATGCAAAACTACAGATTTAATCTAGGATATGACTATAATAACAAGGCTGTTCATGTACTTGGTCTTTATGTGAGACCTTCCTCTTTCAAAACTTGCTCCCAGTGGGACAAAACTTTCATAAATCCTGTCTAGTATTATTTCCTAAACATGGTAATGTTAAGATCATCATATTTTTACTTATAAAACCTGCTGAACAATAGAGAGTACCATGAAGTTATTAGTTATCTGACTAATGGAAAATAGATTACTTTTTCAGTAAACTTTAAATGGGCTTAGATGGGATTCTTTTTCTTAGAAGAGTACTATAAGAACTTTAAATAAATATCAGTTGTAGCCAGAAATATTGTATAATTGAAATTTCTAAAGCAAATATCCTATAGTATAACATTTCAAACATAGGTTACATAATTAATAGAGTCCATTACATTATAGATGTATAACAAAGCAAATCCCTCAATATCTTAGTAAGTAAACTCTTAAATTTAAACTTTCCATTTATTGTAATTCCCTACACCATATAATACACCAAATCAATAATATTTGAGTCCAGTTAATTCCTAGAAACCAAATATTACGCCTGCTGCAACAAAAAAACATTTCTTAATCCCACTTGACAATTTAGGTTATTCTTACACCTATTGGTTCAATTTGTTCAATAAAAAACTCACTCTTTAATTTACATTTAACAGTGCTAAGAGCTTAAGGGCCATAAAATTAAATATTAAAGTAAACACATAATTCTAAATGTTTAACTTTATTGAGTAAAATCTTCAAATATACATTTCTTTACTTAACAAACCTGTTATTAAACAAAACTAAATATTGTAATCAAAAGAACTTTTTATAATTGCACTTGACATTTCAGGTAATCCTCCGATCTAATATTTGCCATATTCTGCTCAACACAATAAGGCTTTTAATTTACATTTAAAAGTGATATACCAAATGTTATTGAGAAAAAAATATTAGCTGCAGTTTCTATTCGTTCAGTTCCACTCTATCAGTAACTTGGTCTTACATTTTAAATTTAATAGTGATTAAAGTCAATTTCATTTTTAAAAAACACAGCTAATTGTGATTTTTAGACTGTATAATTAAAATTTATGAATTGGAAGAGAGGGATTCACTAAATTTGGAGTGAAGTTCACAATAGAGAATTTAAATACAAATACTCTGGCATTAGCAAATCTCTCATTCAACAACATAAAGCAAATACTTTAAGAAATTATACTCAAATTTCCGATTATAATCAATAAAGTAAATTGGTTTAGTTTCCCGTAAGTAACTAAATATTTAAGAGTTCAAAAAATATCCAAATAATAAAATAAAAATTCCTTACGCAAGAGATTAGGTTCTCCTTTCCTTCCAACAACTAGTCCAGAATTAGATAAAGCTTCATAAAAGTATTTCAAGGGACCAACAGACAAGGACTGAGACAATATTCTTTTTTCAGAATCATTTTCCTTTGTTTTGGGTACCTTTGAAAGGGGTTCACTGTCATCACTCGAAATAAGCATTTTCAAGATATCAGATGAAGTGTTCTTCTTAGTATTGGTGCTTAGCCCATCAATTTCATTTAAGTCATTATTCCTCTTCCTTTGATTATTCACACTTCCATTGTCAGACAAAGACTCATTAGAAATAGTACTTTTCTCTGGGCTCTGATGAAACATATCATCTGGGGAAGTGGATCTTGTCTCTGTTGAAATCGAACTAATTACACTTAATTGACTGCTTAAAAGACTTTTAGAAGAAGACATTTCATTAATTAAAGTGCTTGAAGCGGTTGGAGTTACCTTCTTCCTCCTTTTGTACATTTTTGCCTTTATTTAAAGGATATAATAAATAAGACAAAACTTGTTTCACCCAAAAGGAGATATTAACTTATAGTTTTTAAAAAAACACATACAATTTTAACTAGAAAAACAAATACAATATGAAGTCGGATTTATTTATAATTAGGAATATAAACAATATACGATTTAATTCCGTTCCTCACAAGTCAACTAAGTTAAGAACTTAGTTAAAATTCCCTCCTTCCTTGATAGATATAAGACAACTAGGCACTCTTAATCGGGGTAATTCAATTATGACGTAAAAGTCCAAGACGATTGAATTCAAGTAGTAAATAATTCTAATTTGTATATAATTAAATGTGAAAAATTATAATTAAACAATGAATATGATGGTTGGCCCAATTCTATATGTATAATTTTTATGCTTCAGAAAATTTTAATTATCCTACATAAATCATAATTTACCTTGCATATTCTAACTACTTATCGAAATATACTAAGCTAGGTTTTAATTTTTAAATCATTAAAGGTAATAATTTGAATTAATCTTGCCAAAAATAAAATCTGGATTAACTGCTGAGCTCTAAAATAACATTTACATCGTAATTATAATTATTATTTATTGAAGCTATCTCAGAAATCTAATGAGGAACTACTGTATTATTAACAAATTTATTGCATTTAAAAAAAAAGAATGACCAAAAAATTGGCAAAAATGACTTAGTATTATTATTTTGTCATCGTAAAAATGAAAAAGAAAACTCAATTCCTCACTAATGTTTTAAAATATAATATAATTGTCGGGCTAAATGATTATTTTCCAATAGGTTGGGATAATCAGTTCAAAAGCCTTACATTTTCAACGAATTCCCAAAGAGTGTATTTCTCATGAGAAATATTTTGAATTTTTTTTTTTNCCTCAACAATCACGCCAGCAGATGCCAAGTCCTAGAAATTCTAATAATGTTCGGGATCAGCAGTCTTGGGCAGCGTAAGTTATCATTGTTTTTGTTGCAATATTATTTCCTTTTTAATTTTGTTGATACTTCATGTGTCACCAATTGAAGTGACAACAATTATGTATATTTCAATCATTCATAGTCTTTAACATTATTCTCTTTTATTTTTGTTGATAATTTATAATATTGAACATGTATAATTGTAAAGAGACAATAATTTGTTAAGTAATTCCTAAGTCTTACACAATATTTATTAGAAAAAAATATTTTGAATTTTGAATGTATACCAAAAGTATTTAGCTTTAATGTTATTAATAAAAATGTATTTAAACAACATTTCAATTATGGAATCATTAGTAGATATAAATGAGTAAGTGAATCATGGTTGAAAAGGGGTTTATTTTTTTTTTAACCTTTAACCTTATTCTGCATATAGTTTTTTATTCTCTCATTATTTATTTCTTCATTGTTTCAGTGTCTCAAATGATGATGTAATAAAGCCAACCAAAATTAGTGAGGGAGAAGTAAAATCTGGTGTCACAAATAATAGCAAAAGAGGAAAAAACTATAATCAACGGAATAGCAGTAGATATAATAATCTTGCGTAAGGCTTATTTTAATTATTATAAAATTTTGTATTTCACTAGCTTTTTATTTTTTACAATTATGTCATTCAAGGAAATCTGTTACAATTAGTTGTAATTGAACCATAGCACATCCCAATTGTATACTTGTTTTTATAACACCTCAAAACCCCAAATTTCATTATGGTTTATTGGGTGTTATGATGGTCCATTTAACTAATTATTTAGAAATTATTATTTATTTCTTACATTATTTTATTTAGTAGTTATTCTAAATATTTTATGATACTCTCATTCTCTTTAAGTAAGATAGAAAACTCACAGACAATGTAAGAAAATGTTTAGAATAACAGCCAAGACAAATAATATACGTCATCGATTAATTAAAAAAAATGATTAAGTTTTTCCTTCCTGACTATAAATTACATAAAAATATATATGCCTAGACTGTTGGCTTCTAGATATTCCAACTCTCACTGGTTTTTGTGAATTTTATTACTAAACTAATTTTAGTTTCCACAATTTCAGAATTTCTCAGACTCCTCTCGAAAACAAACGTTTGCTGGTGGTTAGGGTGTCATTAAAGGTGTCGTAAAAATGGTGAACAAAGTGATTTCAGTATGTTAAACCATTTGTAAAAAACCACCACATAAATATACACAACACGCTTATAAATACATTCACATAAAGTGGGTTATATAAATAAAAGTCCTTATTTTAAAAAATATAAAACTAAAATTCCATATTTAGGTTTTCGGTTGTAAACTGTTAAATAATTACTTCTTTGGCTGAAACCAAATGAGGGGAGGAGTGATCAGTTGGGAAACCTTCTCCGTTGGTAGGGATGGCAGTAATTGCGGCACCGACTAGGGGGTAGTCAAAGTCTCAAGTGGGTCCGTGGGTTGCGCTGGATGAAGGATGTAGACGCTCTGGTGTCCACAAAGAAGGTAAATCGCGACCAATTACCACTGATAAATAGGCGGCGCTGTGACTGGGCTTCGACGATGGACCCTTCTTCTGAAAGCTCCTTTAAAAATAATCTATTTTGAGGCTTCCAACTGTGCGGTTTCCATTAATTGAGGTTCTCGGCCTCAAATCTTCAGTGAAAGAAACAGAGTACTTGCGGTCACGAAGTTCTTGGAGAGACTTACCAGAATACCCCGTCGTTCCGTTGAAACAGCTGGGCGAAATGCAAACCGATGAAGTTTGGAAACAGTCGCGCTCGTAGAAAAAGGTCACTCTTTCTCTTTCACTCTCACGCCCTCTTTCTCTCTCACTCTCTATCTCCCTCTCTCACCCTCTCCCTAGCCATCTCCCCCTCCCTCTACCACTTCTTTCCCTGTGTTTATATTAAATATTTTGCTCAAATTTATGCTTTTATCATTCGTAAAACTTCAACTGAATGAAAATATTAATGATATTTTCATTAGTCTCTCAAAAGACCCTCCTTCACTCAGCAGCTTTTGGAAACTCTTTTAGTGGTTTGAAAAATCAAGGCCAAATATAGAATCGTTTAGTAAAAACCTAAATTCTTTTTATGCGAATCAAACAACCTAACCTTAATTTATGGTGGCTAATTAAATTTATGAAGTCATTTAAAATAATATGCATTATTAGATGATTTTAGTTGGGGTTCGGTCTAGGTAGATCAAAAAAAAAAAAAAAAAATTACAAATTTAAGAAAAGAGTATTTTTTATAAAGATTATCTGCTAACGTTTCGGCTTACATTGTAAGCCATCCTCAGGGCTGCCTATCATGAAGACGAGAGAGGACGTCCTGTCCCTAAGTTCACATTTCCATGACTAAAATAAGTCATGTCTTTAGTCATAAAAACATGCATTGCTCATCTCTTTGTAAAAATCCTGTACCAACTTTTTCTGGATCTTTTGATGCATAGTTGACAAAAAAAAAAAAAAAAACTTCCCATGATTTCTACTTTTATGATGTCATTTTACGTAACAGTTACTCCCTACTCTGCTAACCATGTATTACCTTGCAATACTTGAGTATGGCTGGAAATATTTGATGATGGACAGTACATTTGTGCACAACTGGTTTTTGTAACAAGTAACCTACAGCTTATGACTGATTGAGGATTTGCGAAGTTTTGTTGTGTTTTAGTAGAATGGTTTATTTTTGGTATATGAACCAGAGGGACAACATTTAATAAGCTTTCTTGTTTGGAATAGTATTTATTTTCTTTGTGTCAATAAGTTACGAGTGTCAAAATCATCGTTGTTTCTTTTATTACTCAATTTTGTTTAAATTAGTATATTAACTTATTAAACAAAATTTATAACGTTTTAGTCTAAAAGAAATACTTAGCCGTCTACCCTTTGTCAATTAGGAAGAAGATTTTGATCTAATGCAAATATTGCACTTTCTTAAGAATTTCTTATGAGGATTATAAAAAATTATTTTATATAATAGGTAATATTATTTATTATTCTGTCGTCAAGGAAGGTAATTGCTGCAGTGTTTTGCTTTTTATCATACTAATGGTACTTTTATCAGAAATATTTTTAAAATATTTAAAAAGAAATAACTGATCTGGCAAAAACTAATAATTTTTTTTTTTTTTTTGCTGTGTTAGCCTCCCTTGCAACCACTTATGGTCATTGGAGGGAGGGGCTATCTACAGGTTGCCACCCCATTTTAAACACCCATGGCTCAGGACAAGCTTCCATATATAAATAAAAGATTGACCTGGGCGGGATTTGAACCCGCGGCGTCAGGATTGCGAGACCTGTACGGATCCCCTGAGCTAGCCTGGCGCCCCCAACTAATAATTTGTTACATATTTCACTTTAAAAATGGAACTGTAGTAGTCAATAGAGAATGTGAATTCAAAATTAGAAAATATAGAATTTAAGAAAACATTGGAATGCCTAAATGCTTTTCCAGCAAAGCAATTTTAATTTTTTTTTTTTTTTAATATGCTTCAAAGACTTCAAATAGTAAAATTTGTAATTACAAATATTATATACTCAAAAAGTAGAATTTTGATGTGAAATAAATGGGTACAATACAATATTTATTTCTTATAATAAGAATACTCAATAATATGAATAAGTGAGCAAGAATTAAAAAAAAAAAAAATATATTGCTATTTAAGTATGATATCATTAGAGATGGGCAATGTTTAATGAAGTTTAGGGAACGATTGGCCATGTGTGTAGATGGACAACATTGGAAGATGGCTACAGTGTGGAGCAGTTACTTTTTGTGACGTCACGTCAAAGTAGCACGGGGAAGGTTTTGTTTGGCTATCTATACTGTTTTAGGAGGATAGTTGGCTTATGATTATATATTGATTTATTAAGAAACTTCTTCTCAGGTGAACTTTGTTAATTTTTAGATAATGACTAGATATGCAAGAGCCAAAGGTTCAAAGGCGTCAAACGAAAGAAGGCCTGAAGAAGCAACATCATGGATAGAATTAAAGCGCAACGTGAGTGAAATAGCTGACTCCAATGAACCTGCTGTGCAAGATGAGAAAATCAATTGGAAACAGGTGATTAAAACTGAGAACAAGATCAACGAAAATTTGAATAGTATTTGGTGTGAGTTTAATGAAAGTGCTCGTGCAGAACAAAAAAGTTCTTTGGGTGAGAATAATTTCAAAAAGAAGAAAAAGAAATCCGAAATTGGTGATCAAGGTTTCAATAAGGTTACATTGAAGAAGGCGAAGACATGTAAAAATGTTTCTAATGTTCACTCAAAGGAGGAGAAAATGCAGGATAATATTGAAGCATTAAAAGGTAAAGATATTCAACCTCATTCGTTGAAAGAAGAAACTGTTTTTGAACAAGAAGTTGTTGATTTAGGGTCTTCAGCTAAACTAAGTAATGAAGTTATGGAGCATTCATCTACCATAGACCAACCATTCCCTCATTTGAATTCTTGCTTCAAAGGTAGTAAGAACTGGAGCCTTACAGGAAAAGAATTTAGGAAGTCCCGTTTTGAGTCACAGCCACACAAGCGGAGGAAACAAGATGCAGGTGATCAATGCTTAGATATTAATGGCCAGAAAGTAATTGTTACGAGACTTGATGGGTTTTATATTCGCAAAGAAGATGCTATTAGAATAAAAAAGTTAGAAAAGGACTTATTAAAAAGAGGTGTTTCGAAAGAGGAAGTGAGGGCTGCAGTTAAAAAAGAGAGAAGAATTTCTGAGAAAGTTCTTGCCCGGCTGAAAAAGAAAGTTTGTTTTCACTGTCGCAAAGGTGGACATAATTTATCTTCTTGCCCTAATTTAGTGGAGAATGGTACCATAACATTAGGGACTGGGATCTGTTACAAGTGTGGATCAACAGAGCATTCCCATCTGGAATGTCGTGTCTCATCAGGTTACAAATATGCTAAATGCTTTATATGTCATGAAGAGGGGCATATCTCAAGAGAGTGTCCGGATAATCCTCGTGGTCTTTATCCTAAAGGTGGTGGTTGTAAACTCTGTGGTGATGTTACTCACTTCAGAAGGGACTGTCCAAAGGCCAAAGCTAAAGAAAATTTAACATTGGGGATTATTGAAGATAACATTGAAGCACTTTCTGAAAATGAAAGTACTTGTATACCTGAAAGTAAACATAAGAAAAAGAAGAAAATTATTAAATTCAAATAAATGTAAATATATTCTTTCTTTTTATATAAATGACTATCCATTCCCCCAGAAATTTATTATTAACATTTTTATTATTTGCTGTCATATTTATAATAAACTTTATTTTTATTTTACTAGCAGGAGGGTAAATCATTGGGGTTGTCTAGATCAAATAGTCTGAGGTTACATTGTCAAACATGTATCTCTCATTCAACTCATTTCCCTAATACCTAATGAACTTGCCAGTTAGTACCCAAAATAAGTGATAATCAAATTAACATTATTTTAATACTTTATTTAAAAAGCTCTGGTAGGTGGTGTTCTGTTTTAATAAAATGAAATTTGTTTAGGATAATTTTAATTTATTTGAATGTATGACTATCACTTAATGAAGATCAAAGACTTCAATTAATTCCTCATTTATGATCTATCAAAATGTTCTATTGATAGTCTCTGGGTGAACCGTTACAGATTTAGTTATAGTTAAATTTTCTAATATTATATTGTTGATATAAATTCTATGATTTTCATATGGGCACTGTTAAAATGATCACAGTGGAACTCAGTATGTAGCAAAAATCTGAAACATTTAACTGTCAGAAGCAAGGATTTGCCTTAAATTAAACATTTATTTTTATTATATTAACAAGGTAATAATTCAGAAATATTTTCTTTTAAGCAGAAAAATTGAATTATGGAGAATGGGGTGTAATCCTTAAAGAAAAATTTTAAGAACCAAGTAAGTCTGGAACTACAGCTCAACATCAATGAACTCTTTGTGGATTATCCATAAGAAACTTATTAGGTGGTTTGGAGAAAATAATTTTCTAATTCACTGGGAAATCTGCAGCAGGCTCAATTATTTGATTCACAGAATATTTAATATAGCGGCATGATATCCTTATTAAAAAATAAATTCATATGGTGTAAGAGGTAATGCTGTCAATTATCAAGTCACATACCTAGATGACAGAAAACAGTGAGATAAGGGCCCACTTTGGGCAAAGGCTTGAACATTTTTCTTTAAAATAATAATTACAAATTATTTATAAATAGATTCTCAATTATTATTAAAGTTCCCTAGTGTAGTACCACTACCTAGGAGTCTAGATCTCTAGGGAGAAGTTTCTGAACTGGGAATGGGACCCACATAGTGTAGAGGTCAAAATGTGGCATAAACTTTTATCCTTTAATATAATAATTCTAAAGAGCACAGAATATGGTCTTAGTTAAGCAGTACCAATATTAAAACAGTGCTTCACAAGAAAATTCTTAGTTCTAGTAATTAGTTTTTTACTTACTCATTTTTACCTTCTTTATTTATTTATACTTATTTAGTAGTCAATTTTGTGTTAATCTTTTTGTCAATTTATTTTTATATTTATGGACTCCTTGTAAAACATTTTATATTAAATTAAAAAAATTTATTCTACTTTCTCATCAATGAATTATTTTCAGTGAGAATTGCAGTGGTTTCAAGTATAAAAACTTTTCCTTTTATCCCAAATTATTTTCCACCGCCCAGAAGACCTGAATATGACAAGCAATAAGGTAATCAGAGTACAGGCTAAAGCAGTGTTTCATCACCTGGTAAAAGGGGGACATTTTCTAGTTCAAGAAGTTATTCTAGAGACTTAAACATTCAGTTATAAGAATAACTGATAAAGATATCAGTAACAGATAAGTGGTTCTGTGCCATTGTGGTGAATAAGGGCTATAGTGAAATACAGGCAGTTTTGAGTTAGAATTTTGTGTGATATAAGCCTAAATCAATACTTATAAGAAATTAAATGCATTGAATAAGTGTCCAAAGTGTAAGACTATATTTTGATAATACAGAAAATTGGAAAGGGGCAATTTCACTTTGGCGGATGCTGAAGAGAAGGAAGCCTGCAATTATTTGTAACAGGAAAATACGATGAAGACTGGCAAGTGACATAACAGACAAAGGAGACCTTACATAAGCAATTCGTTTGGCTCAGATCATCCAACCATGGCTGAAAATAAAGATTGTCTTTGATGAAGGGGTTACACCTGTAACTGTTTGAAAATTTTGATCTGTAAAGAAAAAAAAAGATGACACTGTAGTTTTCAGTTATGCAGAATTTTAGAGCATTTCCTTTTGTATCACAGAAGACAGTCACAGCTGTGGTACATTGGGCAGTGTCTCCCTTAAGTCTTAGAATCCATGAAAAACCAAGTCAAGACTTCATGTGAAAATGAACCTGAAAGGAATATGCTTTTCAAATTTTGGGAGCTTGAGACAATGAATGTGTCTCATTCTGACAATACTTGGCAGAACTAGTCTTAAGGACTGCTTTTGAAAAAATTTTTTGTAGTGCCTTTTAAAAAATATACCCGCTTTTAAATAAAAAAAAAAGGCTAAGTTAGTTATTGAGGAAAATAGCACTATTAGTAGAAATGGGAATGAGAGTTATGATGCTCAATGCAGATTATTTAGTGATATAAGAAGTGGTTTAAGAGTTGTAATAAAAACATAAAAATTGGAAAATTAGGAGTGGGGCTTATCTGGATGTAAATTTTAGTTTGATGGTTTATAAGTCTAAATTAGTTGTTATTTAATGAAATTTGACTTACCTATTATAAATGTAAAATGAAAGCCAGATTTATATTTTGAGAAAAATTGGAATTGGAGTGTGTTTGACTGAAATGAGAAGTACAATTACAAATTATTTTCTAAATGTAGCAGCAATAGTCTATTGCTGACCTAATTTTAAAATCTATTACAATATTATTTATTGTTAGTTTATCATATTATTCTTTCTTTTAGTGAATACCAAAGGAATGCAGCTATTGAGATTTTATTTTATATTTTCTCCTATCCTACTTACTAGACGCCAAAAATGATGTTACTAAAATGTGTGTTTGTCAACTCACTATAGGCCTTAGGCACTTGACATGCTTTCTGAGTTAAGACATTATAGCAATGTGAACTTATTTTGCTTCATTCACTATATAAAATAAGTTCTATGTTTTAAACTAACTATTTCAGATTTGAGGTAAACAGATAATAAAATTATAACCATATTTAAATACATGTATATTACAGCACAAAATAAATATTTCCAGAAATAAATCTAATAAATAATATCTCTAGTTAAATGTATTCTATACCAATTTTCACTTTTTATATTATTTTAGAATTATTACATCAAGTCAGCTATAAAAATGGCCCTATAATTTTAATTAATAATATACAAATTTACAGTTCCCTTAAAACTACTATTCATAATATATGTATATATATATATAATCAAATTTAAAAGCATCAATTTTATGGTGCAATGAAAGAAGGTCACTGACATTGACGATGTAATATGTTAATAATACTTGCCTTAAAGGTATTGTAAATCACCAGATGTAAAATTAGACAAAATAGTCCAGTAATTTCAAGGTATGAATTTTTTAATGAATCAAAGACAGTTTTTATAGCTACTAAAGAAAGATAAATCCCTGAAAAGGTTCCAATAACCATATGATAAGGAGATACCAGTAATTAACAAAGCATGCAATAAAAGAGGTGAATTGTTGCATTCCATTGATAATATAATAATTTATAAAGCAAGAGAATACACAGTGAATAAGCTCCTTTCCAAAACATTTTTCAATATTTATCAAATAATTGAATACAAATTTTTTATTCACCAAAAGGATTTATATTTTCACTTTTAAAGGATTCAAGTATATACTCGACATAATACAATATTGTTACTTCTGACTTTACCCACTAACAGTCATACCAACATTTGATATACAACTGTACACTACTTACTGACTACAGGACAGAACTAACAAGAAAGGCACTACTGAAATACATAAAATGGCCAGAAGAAGCAAATTTATTGATCGACAAATTACTACTAGAATTCTAAAGATTCCTTAAAATCTCTCTTGAAAAAATTAAACACATAAATGAGGGATACTCATAATTAAATTACCATATTGAGTTTACAATACTTCTAATTGAAACTGTATTTATTGAAAATATTCAGTCTTGTATAGTTTTTTCTTGTTCATATTTTACATTTATATCAAAGTTCTTTTTTTATTCATTCTTTTTTTCTACAATTTTTTTTACTTCTTCGTTCTTTTGTTGTTAGTTATCGTTTTCTTTATTATTATTTTTATTGTTAATTGTATATTGTAATCAACTAATGTAATTATTTACTGTACATGTACATTGTATACAATATTTGTATAGTACGTGCAGATTAAACTCCCTTATGGCAGAGTTACTGTCATGAGGAAAAAAAGAAGTATATTGTTACTTCAAATTTTGTTTCTTTTTATAAATCAGCTGTTAGGATAATTGAGGAACAATGCCTTGATGAAAACAAAATCCTCCACTGTTCATTAAAAAATTTGTTGCAACAATGGCCCTCAAATAATTGTATGGCTCTATAATTGAGAGGGTGGTTTGGCAGCATCTCCTCAGAATTCTTTATATATAGTCAGCAAAAAAAAAATATATATATATATAGCTGATGATTTTCAACCTCTGGTAGGAGACAGGACAAAAATATTTTTCTATTGATATATATATATATATTTTTTAATTTGGTTACATTCATGAATTAGCTTTTTCCTCTAAGGTTCTTTATAATTATATTTCAGTTNTTTGTTCACGTAGGCTTCGACGGTCGTCAGATGTATTTACCGTTTCTTCTTCTGGGTTGGACCGTGTCAAATTGTTGTTATTTGCCGAGCTTTCGCACATCATATGATGACTTCTTCAGGGCTGAAAAGAGAATCTGAAAAGAACATTCTCTTTTCAGCCCTGAAGAAGCCATCACATGATGTGCGAAAGCTCGGCAAATAACAACAATTTGACACGGTCCAACTCAGAAGAAGAAACGGTAAATACATCTGACGACCGTCGAAGCCTACGTGAACAAATCCATAATTTGCTTACTCCTGAATTAGGATAGGTGATCATTAAATGTCAAAAATTATATGATGGTAACAGTTTAGAACACTTGAAGAAGGTATGTAATTAAAGCAGAATAGATAGTAAACAATATTGAGATGAAGATTTTCCCCTAAGGAAATAATTCATATGAGCTTAAACACAGTAAAATCACTCAGTGTATTAACAGATGAATTAGTGTTCTTGGGCAGTTGTTGAAATGATAATGTATCATTATATTATATCTTCAAAAGTCTCCTTTGTATATATCTGCATTAGCCTTTTAACCCACTTTTCTTATTCTTATATCATAAGAATAGGGAGAAAAAATAAAATAAATATATATCTCATTAAATCAACAAACTTTTGTTTCTGATCAAGTGAAGACCATTTAGTGTAATTCGCACATTCAAAGTTTAACCAACGAAATCAATATGCTCTCTTATTTAAATTTCTATACATCAGAAGAAGAAAGTCAAACTATTTCCATAGAAATTTTGAGCATGGAATCATTGGGAAAGTTTGTATACGAGTGTGAGCACAAACACACCAATAAATTTTGCACAAATCTTCCATTACACACATGGTTTTGAATATAAGTATAGCACGCACCTATTAATATAATTTTTTTTTAAATCAATGCCATTAATTCCTCATTAAACAAATGGGAGACCTTTTTTCATGAACACCATGGTTATTATACAGACACAAAAATCACAGCAGGTCATTATAATGTACATATAAAGAGTAGGTAATCCATAACAATAAACTTTTACATAAATATTTTTATAATAAAATCTATACACACATTTACAAGTAAAATAACAAAATTGTAAGAAGGGGATAATCATAAGGGATAGAAATAAAAATAATACAGCACTAGAGCTTAGCTTAGCATACACCAAAATGGTCCAAACAACATGCAAAAGTATTATACAAACGGTGCTTACTAATTAAAATAAATAAAATAAAATTACATATACTTGACATTTCTGAACAGAATTTAAAAACTCATTCAAGTTAATAAAAAAAATTGCTCCCACATTGCAATTAACATTAAATTTTACTTGGCAATTGAAATGAAATTATTTTATAACTAGCATTTTAAATTAAATTATTTTAACAAGACTAGTAAATTTTATATTTAGTACAATTATTGAGAAATAATAATACACATATTAATAATTATTATTGCAAATCAAAAGTGTCAGGGATAAAGTACATATTAGAAACAAAGATCAGCAGTATTAAAATAAATAACAGACATAAACATTTTCGAAAAATTTAACTATGATTTATCTTTTCTTTTTTATTAATCCTTGATAACAATTTAGAAATTTATTATATCCAACTTTGAAACAGGGCTTAAAATTGGTAAAGTAATTGATATTCTAGTAGAAGAATTTTTAATTACTCAATTTTATGTTATTATTTGGGAATGAAAAAATAAATAAATAGTATGATAAATTACAAGGTGTAATAATTGTATTTAATATTAATAATACATGTANTGTTTTTCTTGTTAAATCCCGATGTTTTCACTATACAAAATTAACAATCACTTGAATGATCTTTGGGCTCGCGCCAAATCATAGGTATACCAAATGGAAGCTTAGCACGTGTTCCCTTGGTCCACATCCGTAAACCCTCAATAAACTGTAGAGCCAAAACATCTGTTTAATACAACAATCTCTTGCTATTATAAATGTAAAGAGATGATATTGAGCTACAATATATTGGCATTTAAATAAATAAATTAAATCAAAGAAATAATGTTAAAACAAATAAATATCATTTTCTGACTATAAAATAACACAATTGGAAGATAATGCTATATTTTAAGCATATGATATTCATTTAGAAATAACTGAATTATAGCACATAAATACACTAAAATAAATATTTTTTTAATGATTTGAAAACAATTGCAAAAAATAAAACAATTACAAACAATATATTATAAATTGGTTACAAGGAAAAAGCATGGAATCTTAAACATTATGGATATTCATAAATTTACTGTTGAAAATTCAAATTTATGATAATTTATAATACTAATGTACTTGAAACTGTTTATACTCAAAAAGTAATGGTTTAAACAAAATAAGGTTTTTATTATGCCTAGTTTTCTCATTCATTGCAAATTTCAAATTGCAGGAAAGCTGTCATTAAAAGAAATTCCATTAACTGTTACAAGGCATTCTGATTATTTGCTGCAAAATTTAAATTATTTTGATATGAGAAGTTATAAATAAATAAAAATCACTGCCTTCCACATAATAATAATAGCATCAATTTTTTTATATTTTAGTTAAATACCAAAAAGTAATAAAACCTGAAGAATAAGGTAGAGCTATTAATCAAAATTGAAGAATTTTGAACAATTATTAGGACGACCTCAGTATCGAAGTACGGCTTGGTGAATATTATATGATTGTGCTTAGAAGATAAAAAAAAAACATAACAATTATTGAAAAGGAAATAAAAAAAATCTCATTCGATAGGATGAAACAGATTAATATTTATAGTTAACTAATTTCCTGTAGAAGGATACCATACCAATTAATTTTACTTTTAATAATAAAGCAGTCTTTTTAAAGTATGTTAAGAAAAAATAAGTTAGTCCTTGTATTATCAATAATATTGTGGAGGATCTTTGTCCTAAAAATGTTAACTGTACAATTTGAAATGATGAAAAACATGTTCATCGACCTCCCAAACTGGCTGGACTTGATTTCTTAATTTATTACAAGGAGTTACTCCTTCAGAAGTTGAAAGAGAAATCAGATCACGAATTGAAAAATGAGGTTGGAGAAATACTAAACTTTGTCTGCAGGTACAACAGCGCTAACCAGTAACTTCCTCTCTCCCTCTGGATACTTCTAAAAAAAAAAAAAAAAATTAATTAATTGAATAAAAATAATTATTTTTAAAAATTATAAAATGTGTAATCTTTTAGTAAAGCAAAAAAATTAGAGTGAATAATATATAGTTCATCCAAAATATAAATGCTGTTGTTTTATTGAGTAAATGTAAATGAGGTAAAATTACAGAGATATGGTTTATATTGAGAGAACAAAAATATAGATAACAATAAAGTGCAAACACTTCACTTTATTGAAAAAAGAAGAAGATAATTATAGTATTTAGGATAATAATAATAAAAAACAATAAGTGAGGTGCATTGCATTCCTAATAAAAGACATAATATGACTAGGTGATTAAAATTAATGAAGAAAATAAATCTAAGAATGAAATTCCAAGTAGTACTTGCTTAGCAATGTATGATAGAGTACCGTTGGAAAAATGCCATATTACAAAAAAAAGTTCCTTACTATAAAAAAGCATTTGGAGAACAGTGCAAAATTCAATAGCACTCAGTGGTATTAGCCATTGGATCTATTTAAAAGCTAGGACAGTAACCTTGGGAAAGGGTTAATCAAAGAATAGAACCCATGGTCAGTAGCAAAGAAACAGACCAGCAGGTTGGGTTGAAAGTAACTCTTATGTTGGAGACAATGAATGTGACTCTAACAAAAATAAAAACTTAATTACATACTGCTTGTGATCCTGAAAAAAAAAAAAAAAAATACATATACGTATATATTTATTTAAATTTTTGTTTATTTACTTTTTAGAATTTNAAAAAAAAAAAAAAAAAAAAAAAAAAAAAAAAAAAAAAAAAAAAAAAAAATGGGAAGATTACATTTTTAGCATACAACTTAAGGACATAGCATATAAAAGAAAAATTGTAATACCTAGAAATCCCCAACAGCGCCTTGAAATTGACTGAAAGAATATACGCAGAAATCATAAAAATCATCATTTAAAAGAACATAAAGTAAAAGCATACCAAATATACAGTTTACATAACATTTAATGTAAGTTGAAAAGAGTTCATATAGATAAAATTGTTTAATTAATGAACAGTACTTAAAAATAAAGATAAAAATTTTCGTTTGTAGCTTTTTCTGGAGTATTTAGTTTGTGTTGATGTTCCAACAATAGTCAGCCATCATATGTACGTCCCATCTACCTTGATACCTTCCTTCCATGTCCCTCAAATCTTGATGGAAACGCTCACCCTGCTCATCACTCACTGCACCAAGATTGTCCGAAAAATTTGCAAAGTGTCTGTGCATAAAATGTAATTTAATGCTCATGCTAGCTTTTACCAAATCATTTAGCTCTTGTTGTTCGAATCCCTTACATACGGAGTCGTCTTCAATGTCAAAATCTTCATCGTTAGAGTTGCTTTCATCTGCACTATATCCGTATTCCCTTTCTTCCAAAGAGGGAAATTAATTGAAAATTGGCACGGGGACTTCGGCTGAATACGGTACTGGGCGTATAGCTGACCAGGATACTGTATTTTACATTTGTTTTTCTTGTTATATCCCGATGTTTTCACTATACAAAAGTAACAATCACTTGAATGATCTTTGGGCTCGCGCAAAATAATAGGTATACCAAATGGAAGCTTAGCACGTGTTCCCTTGGTCCACATCCGTAAACCCTCAATAAACTGTTTATACACACTTTATGAGGTGCCCAAGCTTTATCTTGATCACAAAGTTTCACTTTAAAATAGGCAAAATATACTTGTCTGACAAATGTACTGATGTATGTAAAGTTTTTTCCGGGTTGGACCGTGTAAAGTTTTTGATGGTTGCCTACGTGAACAAATGTACTGATGTTTGTCCTTTGACTGGGAATGGTAAAACTGTCACATATATAAGAAAACGAATCGGGGCTGTTTTCGCACTTTCGACGTGTAGGAGCAGAGGTAGCCATAAGGAAAAGTTTCAGTTCAAACACATCATCTAGTTCAGTACACTTCCGTAACGAAATACTAAATACTTTGTATTCACTTTTTCTTTTTCCGGGTTGGACCGTGTCAAGTTGTTGATAGTTGCCGAGCTTTCGCACATCATGTGATGGCTTCTTCAAGGCTGAGTAGAGAATGAGAGCTTTTTTAAATCCAGGTGGTATATAATACCATGTTTTATACACCAGGTGGTGTATAATCCCGGCGCAGTCCTGCTGTATAAAACATGGTATTTATATACCACCTGGATTTAAAAAAGCTCTCATTCTCTACTCAGCCCTGAAGAAGCCATCACAAATACTGCTTACCGACAAACAACGTTTCACCACAGTATAACAGACGTAACTAAACAGGCAGGTCTAGACCAGCATGCACCCCACTCACATAGAAACCGAACGTGACGTGATCGAAGAAAACTAAAAACAGTTTTGAAATCAGCATGCCTAATTCTATAGAAAAGAACTAAAAAATCTAACTCAACTGAAATTCAGTTTCAAATTGTACCCCAGTGAAATAGCTAATTTTAGCTTATTATGTAGTACTATATAGTTTTGTAATAGTCCAGACTTCCCTACAAAAATTCTTGTATTATTTTTCTCCCTTCAAAGACTTCCCTAAAATTCATAAAATATTTTAAAGCTTGTATGGATCACTCAATAGCTTCAACAGCAAGGAATAATGGGGGACAAGGCTACTTTTAAAAAAAATCAGCCGTAAGCGTGAAGCTTATAGCTTATACCCATATTTATTCAAAAATTTAGGTGAATTATAGTACCAAAATACTTAATAAACATTTTCTTCACTAATTTAAAAAAATTAAACTTCTCACATACACACACAAATTAACCTGTAAATTCTTCCACTATAGTTTATTTTCTTGCATATTTAAAAATCTATTTTAATATGTGATTTCCTTAAAAATTCATAATAAAATAAATATCTGAACAAATACAATAAAATTAATACATACAAAGAATTTACAATAAAGATAAATGGTCCATTGACTACATCATATCCTCAGTAAATTAAGAATTAAGGCCCAGGAGATCGTGAGACCTCCTAGCAGGGTTGTAAGGATGGGAGTTTGATGACAAGAGTTGGGCATGTGGATTAGGGCGAAATGGAAGTTTACAATGTAAAATAGTAAAGTGGATGAACATTAAGTCTTGGACACACAGAATTTCAAAATCTAATAGAGGGTAGAGTTAAAGACTTAATATAGAGCATTTGTAATTGTTCTAAGGAATTTGGATTTATTCTTTGAATACTGGAAGGCTTTGGGGAGCCACAGTTTAGCACCATAAGTCCAGATCGGTAGTAGTAAAGTCTTGTAGTGAGTCAGTTTACTTTCTATTTTAAGCTATGAGCACCAGTTTTTAAATCAGTATAGAAGTCCAGGGTAACTGTTTATTTCACGTTTTTATCGTTTAGTTCTATGGCCCCAGTTAAGTTAAAGAGTCAAGATAGAACCCATATAACAGATGATATCAAAGAGAAGTTTGGAGATGTTATTGACCATAACACTGTTAGAAGATTCTTCTTGCAGTTGGAAATAAATGTGTATGCATTTGGGCAAACTTATCATTATTCACCATTTATAGTACCACTGCTAAACAGTGTCAAGGTGCTTTTTAAGTAGTAGGAAATAGTTTAGAATTAAGATGGGAAGAAAAGATCAGCAAAGAGGGTAGGAGGGTATTTTGATTTGCAGAGTAAAGGTTTGAGTACACTGTCCTGTGGAACACCCGCTTTCACAAAGTTAGTGATCACAGTAATCTGGTCCTTACTGGGCCTAAAATAATAAAGTGTTTGGAAAGGAAAAATTTAAGGATCATGTATGTGGTACTCAGGAGTATGAATTTGAGCTTGCATAATAGACCTCTATGTTATTTTTGGTCAAATCCTTGATTGAAATCTTAAAGGCACCAGGACAGTATTTTCTCAAGGGAAAAGGAGATAAAGCCAACTTGATAATTAGGATAGAATTTATGACAGACATAACTTGTTTTTAAAGAAACTTTTCAGTAGTAAAGGAAGAAAAGTAGTCAGACTGCAGGATGCTATTGATAAGTTTACAAGATTTTAGGAACAAGATGATTTCAGAAAATTTTTAGAGAAGTGGAAAATGGGTAATTCAAAGAAGGAAATTATAGAGGTGACATGAAAATGTCTCTCTAAAATCTCCCCAATCTCTTGGGGAGATTTTAGAGTACTAGCCTGGTGATTAAGTCTCAGCCTGGTGCTTTGTGTAACTGAACAGCAAGCCATCCGAAATATAGCAAAAAACCCAGTCTGCTTAAGATGTTTAATACTTAATGCTTAAGAAGATGTTGAATACTTACTTCCGAAGGGGTTAGAGCCTAATAGGCAAGGACCATACGATCGTCTAGTGAATCCTTAACTTCTGAGCTAATTGACAAATTGACTCATTAGGATCTAGAAGAGAAGTGTGTGCTTTATTGAGATGCAGAGCAAACACATTTGGGCCTTGTTTTTTTTTTCAAAAGAGGCCTAGGAACCATCTTCTCAATATATAGGTTTATGGCTCTTCAGAATTCTGCAAGAAGCAGTCCGAAGGGTTTGTGTGTTATTGAGAGGCTAGACAGGTAGATTTTAAATGCTTTACTCTATAAAACAAATGCCTAGGTTTTGTTTTAAAAGACAGGATAGCTGGTCGAACTTCTTATGATATGAGGAATTGATAAAATATCCCTTAAATGAATTCGAGAGGTGTTCATGTGAATTATAGTATAGCCAGTGAAAGTTGGTCTCTAAGGCACTGCTTTTACAGTAAAGAATTATTCACCATCATCCAGCTCTTCAGAGGTTTTCAAGGAAATTATAGCTTAAAAGACACTTTAAGTGGTTTTTTGAGCAATGGCCAATTTACAAGACCATTAATAAGCAATTGTCTAGAGATGAGTGTGTGAGACAATGTGAGGAAAATGGGACTGTGATCATAAGAAAAATAATTTAAAATTGCAACAGATAGGATATCAGTAAGACGGTTTACATCTAGGGGCTAGTAGGACAGGAAGAACTTAGATTGGGGAGATTAGAAGAAACTAGCATTATACAGAGTAGAACCACAGGAGTTCCTCATTCTCAAGCTCCATTGCAAGTATTTTGTATTATAACCTGCCAGAGAGGAAACAGAGACCTTAAGATTTAAATTATTAGATGATTTTAGTTGGGGTTCCGTCAAAGTAGATACAAAAACATACCAATTTAACAAAAGTGTATTTTTTAAAAGATTATCTTACATTGTAAGCCTCCACTCCAACTCATCTCAACCTCATCATCAAAAAATTAATGTGGCCAAAAACCTCATCTACAGATCACTCACACTCTCTGACAAGATATTCCACAGCAAAAATATTCAGCGTGTTACTGACATTCTCCTTTCTGATGGTTTTCCTACTCACACCATTAAAAAACTTGTAAAATAATTTTTTATTTCCACTTCTTCAACTATCTCCTTCCCCAAAATAACGACCTTGTTTTCCTTTCTCTTTCTTATATTCAAAAACTTTCTGAAAATATTAAGAAATCTCTCAGAAAAACTTTCCCTAACCTTAAGCTTTCTTTTTCCACCAAAAACAAACTAAAATCTATTTACACCATCATCAAAGACCCCATCCCCCTTCCTAATAGAACTAATGTTGTCTACAAAATTCCCTGTTCCACACCTAATTGCTATGGTTCTTACATTGGACAAACAAAAAAAACCCTATTTCCCATAGAATCAATACCATAAAAATGACATAAAGAATAAACTAATAAAATCTGCCCTCACTAAACATGTTTTTCATGAAGAACACACATTTGACTTCGACGGCATAACCATTCTTTCCATTGAACCCTATGAACACAAACGCCTTTTATCTGAAACCGTTCACATTAACATTTATTAACACATTACCTTACAACACTCTCCAGTTAACGACAGAACGGATATAGAACAAATTTCTTCAACTTATTCAATATTCTAAAAACCATCAGCCCTCCTTCTCAATAAACCTGTCAAACATTTTTCCTAGTTCCAAAGTTACCTA
The DNA here is from genome assembly GCA_000696205.2 of Oncopeltus fasciatus. NCBI lineage: Eukaryota > Metazoa > Arthropoda > Insecta > Hemiptera > Lygaeidae > Oncopeltus > Oncopeltus fasciatus. The sequence goes on along the minus strand of KZ806896.1, from coordinate 371,177 downwards.
TTCCCAATAATACCCTTCCTTTTTTTTCTTTGTCCTTTTCATTGCCCCCCTTTTGAAGCAGGCCAATCTCCCTTTGTACCTTCCGCATCTTACCTTCCCTCCCACCCTTCCACAGCCCAAGGGAATAATTTTGAGAAATTATATTTTTTCTCAGTCATGGAAATGTGAACTTAGGGACAGGACGTCCTCTCTCGTCTTCATTATAGGCAGGTATGGTAAATTACTGTTTTAATTTTATTCAATTATTTTTTTTTTTTTAGTAAGTTGTTGCCTGCATGTTTTTCAATTCTGTTACATAGCTTTCTACATTCATACTTTTGATATCACATTACATTATGGTAATTCTAAATTATAATATTTTTAATGGGGTTGTTGCCTGCATGTTTTTAAATTCTCTTACATAGCTTTCTACATTCATACTTTTGATATCACATTACATTATGGTAATTCTAAATTATAATATTGTCAATTATTATTGTTTTCTCATGAATTTGTATTTTTACAGCCCTGAAGATGGCCTACAATGTAAGCCGAAACATTGGCAGATAATCTTTTAAAAAATACACTTTTGTTAAATTGGTATTTTTTTTGGATCTACCTTGATCGAACCCCAATTAAAATCATCTAATAATAATATCTACGGTCAAAAAACTCTCTATTTGAACTTAAGATTTAAAGTGCTTTTTGAACAAGGTAATGGCCTAATTAAAGGACAAAATACAGCAGAAAGGATAACTGGAGAAATGGAAGTATGGATAGACAAGAGGTGGATTGAATAGAGTCTATAGGAGAGGAAGAAATTTTAAGATGGATATAGGAAGTGTAAATGGAACATAGTTCCACTGTGAGCTTGTCCATCCAAGAGATCAGTTCAGTAAGTAGTGTACTCTGGTAGATTGAGTTTTCATGTTTTGTTTATTGAGTTAAAGTAAGTCTAGGACTTTTTATTCTAGATTCCTTTGAGCTCACTTAAATGTGGTAGATTGCTGTTAGCATTCAGAAGAATCTCTTATAAGAGGACAGAATAAATTATCTATGAATAAATAATATGAAAAACATATACCAACAACATGTGCACTAGAGAGAGTCTCCCGTCTGGGAGTCCGGGCTACAACTCAGGATGGTAGAGATTGAGGAATCTGTGAGATGGATTTATTGATGCATTCAATAAGTTGAGCCAGGCAGCGACCAAGTTCTTCTATTACAAGAGTCTGAGCTAAATCAAGGTCACTGGAACCAGCACGTGACCACTCCTCCACTTGAGCCACCAGGCATTGACAGGTCGCTTCCATCAGCTGAGGTGACATGTAGTTAAGGACTTGCCTATAACAAAAGTTCTACAAGTCTAGAGATAAATAGTCAAGATACCTAAAATCTTGATGAATCAAGCTATTTCCTACAAGTTTGTTTAAAAAAAATAAAGTGAAAAACTTTGTTAAAGAACAAGATCTGTTAAATATTTTCAATTCCTCCAAGCAAGATCATAGCTTTAGAAAATAAATTATAAAAAAATTCAGTTGCTTTAAAAATAAATTTACTCTGTCAGAAAATAAGTTGGTTGAAAATTCTACTGACCTAGAGAAGAAACTTTTTGGAAAGCAAAATATCACAAAATACTAATGCTTTAGAAACTAAGCTAAAAACAGTAGACAGGTCAGTCACTACAGAGAATAATTTTTGGGAAAAATAAAAAAAAATTAGTTAGTAATCTCAGGTTAAGATTAGAGGCTCTAGAGAGCCTACAAGCCCAGTCACTTGATGACTCACACAACTTGAAGACTACCCACCATGACGTCTCCAGAGAAGAAGATACCTGAAAGTCTGCCAGGGAGATTTCAAGATGCTCTTCGAGCTAATATGATCCAAGGATAGTTTTTGGGAACAAAACCTCCTCGGTATAGTTGGCCCTGTGAGGAGAAGGACTAGGAAGCCTTAGGCAGTACTCAAGTCTGAGCAGTGCGATTACAAAGAGCAAATTAATTTAAAAGAGCAAAAAAAAAAAAGCACTTGACTTTGCAGGGTAATCCCCACTTACATTGGTCCGATTTTAATAAAAAACAAACTTAGATTTTCAACAGAGTTTAATCAACTTTAATGTTTATAAATTCATAAGATTAGAAATTTTAATTAATTTCATAAATTCTGAGTTTACATAAAATTGGGCTTTAATATATATACAATCATAAATTCAAAAAATTTGGTCATTCATTCTTTAAAAATGTTTTGAGTTCTAAGTTATAATAAGTAATGAAACAAAAAAACAAATTAATCTTAAAAAAAAAAAAAAAAAAAAAAAAAAAAAACTGATTACCTTTCCATTAGAACAAGAATTTAATTATTTAAATATAACTTCTGCCGCATAATAAGCCTACTTAACTAAATTAAAATTATTTTCTGATTATTAGTGGTTGACTGATGTTTAATTCAATAAATAAATTTTGAATTAAATTTAAGAACAGATAAAATTAATTCAAATATTTAATTTTTTAATACTGATTGATAAAAGGATTCTACCTGTACCTATGACTGGAAATTTGTTGAGCTTCATATGTACTACGAGTAACTGTTGATCCATCTGTTTTTTCTCTATTTCCAAACTTGTCTTCATCGGGCCCCATATTCAGTCCACGTTTCAAGAATGCATCAGTATTCTTACATCCAACACATTTGCAATTTTTAGAACAAGGAATCTTTGCCTAAAATTAATTAAAAATAATAAAATAATTAAGTATATATAGATAGGCTCCTTTCCTCAAATGAGGAAAATATTAAAACGATAAATAAAATAAAAACTGTAATTATCACTGAAACAATTATAGTCTTTATTCCTTAAGTATTCCAGCATTTATCAAAACTAAATTTTCTTCCATTGTTTTCTGCAGTGATACCCGAGTAAAGAGAAGTGACACCTCAAATGGGGACTTGATAAAACTTTAATAGAGATTTAAATAAATACATAAAAGAAATAAAATAATTTCTGAAGTAGATAGTCTCTGTCTTCATTGTTATATAAATAAAAGAATGCTCACCTCACCGCTGAGAAAACGGTTTAACCAGATTTTTTTTCTTTATTCTACTAATAAAATATTCACACTTAACAAGACCAAAAGTGAAAATTAAAACAATTAAATTGGTTCCATGTCATTCTAAGCATCCATGGTTTAGGACAAGCTATTTTTTTTTATCGAATAAGGGCTGTCCGGGGTAAGATTTGTATCCGCAACGATTACGAGACCGGAAAGCTTCGGCGGTACATATATCGTATACATTGTAGAGGTTGCAGATTTCCACGTAAGAATTTGCATCGCTTTTCAATCAGCAGCCGGGATACATGAATGGGAGGATAAGGAGGGGACCCTGATTGTCTATTGGAGGAGTAGACATCCACCCCCCCCCCCCCCCCCCCCCCCGAATGGTTAGGGAGTTGACGAGCACGCTTGGTAGCCCCACTGGGATTAGACCTATTGTCTGGGGGGGGGACAAAGCCTGAAGAATCCCGCGTCTCGCCTCTACCACACTTGGCACCTGGGCNGAAAAACAATTAAAAAAACACAAATTAAAAAAAAAAAAATTTTTTTAAAGGATTATCTGCCAACGTTTTGGCTTACATTGTAAGCCATCTTCAGGGCTGTAAAAATACAATTTCATGAGAAAACAATAATAATTGACAATATTATAATATAGATTTACCATAATGTAATGTGATATCAAAAGTATGAATGTAGAAAGCTATGTAAGAGAATTGAAAAACATGCAGGCTGTTGCAGAAGTTGTTACTTACTAAAAAAAAAAAATAATTGAATAAAATTAAAACAGTAATTTACCACATCTGCCTATCATTAAGACGAGAGAGGACGTCCTGTCCGTAAGTTCACATTTCCATGACTAAGAAGAAATATAATTTTTCAGAATAAGTTATTTTTATAAGCTGTTGTCTGCATGTTTTTAAATTCTCTTACATAGCTTTCTACATTCATACTTTTGATATCACATTACATTATGGTAATTCTATATTATAATATTGTCAATTATTATTGTATTCTCATGACATTGTATTTCTACAGCCCTGAAGATGGCTTACAATGTAAG
>KZ806896.1:318029-366403 GCA_000696205.2 Oncopeltus fasciatus | reverse complement strand
ATATAACTTCAATTTGTGGGGAGGGATTCAGTCAAGGTAGATTAAAAAAAATTCAAATTTAAAAAATGCGTATTTTTTAAAATATACCTGCCAACGTTCCAGCTAACATTGTAAGCCATCTTCAGTGCTGTTGAAATGAGGGCTAGTAAATTTGAAATCCTTAATTCATTGAAATTGATTTTACTTATCAACTCCTCTTCCTTGACACCCGTATTATCCATAACACTAATGGCTCTATCTCCACTAATTGGTCCAAACTCAGGTCGTCTCCTCCACTTTAACTCATCTCACCCTCATCATCAAAAAATAAATGTGGCCAAAAACCTTATCTACAAATCACTCACACTCTCTGACAAGGCATTCCATAGCAAAAATTTGAAACGTGTGACAGACATCCTCCTCTCTAATGGATTCCCTACTCAGACCATTAAAAAACTTGAGAAGGAATTATTTATTTCCACTTTCCAAACTATGCCCCTCCCCCAAAATAATGACCTCATTTTTCGTATAATCCAAGACTTTCGGAAAATATTAAGAAATTCCTCAGAAAAACTTTCCCTAACCTAAAGCTTGCTTTTTCCACTAACAACAAACTAAAATCCATTTACACCTTCCATAAAGACCCCATCCCCCTTTCTAACAGAACCAATGTTGATTCCTTGTTCCACTCCTAATTGCCAAGGTTCTTACAATGGGCAAACTAAAAAACCTGTTTCCCGTAGAATCAACAATCATAAAAATGACATATAGAAAAAGACTAATAAAAACTGCCCCTAAAAAACATGTCATTCATGAAAGATACACATTTAACTTTGATAACATTTTCTTTCCACTGAACCCTATGAACACTAACACCTTTTATCTGAAACGGTTCACATTAACTTACAACACAATTCAGTTAATGACAGAACTGACATAGAACAAATTTCTTCAACTTATTCAAACATTTTCAACTTTCTAAAAAACCATTAGCCGTCCTTCAAAATAAACCTGTCAAACATTTTTCCAAGTTCCAAAAGTTACTTATCCACAATAATGTCCTACCTTTTTTTCCTGGTATTGCCCTCTTTGATGCAGGCCACTCTTCCATTTTTATTGCATATTTTACTACATTCATACTTTGATATCACTTACATTAAGTTATGACAATTCTATGTAATAATAATTTTTTGGTTTTTATTTTTATTTATATTTTTACTCTTATGGCATTGTATTTTTACAGCCCTGAAGATGGCTTACAATGTAAGCCGAAATGTTGGCAGATAATTTTTAAAAATACACATTTTTTAAATTTGTATCTTTTTGGATCTACTTTGACCGAACTCCAACAAAAAACATCTAATAATAATATCTAGGGGTAAAAAAAAAACTTCATTTGAATTTATGATTTACATTATTACATAAAATTAACGTAACTAAAAGTTATATGATATCAATGAAGGTTGGGGGTTGTGAGGCGATAGGTACAAAGGGTGAGCAGCCATCAAAGGGAGTAATACCAGGAAAATAGGTAAGAATTATTAATTTAAATTGTACAGGGAGCTAGAAAAAAAACTCGAACCCGGGTCCGCCACTATCAGGGCGGGTGCGCTAACCAACTGCACCACCGAGGGAGCTAAGAATAATTTCTAGTTTCCTGCACTTTACTTCTGACTGCCAAATATGACGAATATATCGTCTTGTATTTAGAGGAGCTAAAATATTCTCAGCTCCCTCGGTGGTGCAGTTGTTTAATACACCCGCCCGGATAGTGGGGGCAGACAATAAAAAATAAATTTTTTTCAAAATGGTATTTTTTGGACCCACCATGCTTGAACCCCAAAAAATTCTCCACTAATAATCTCTAGTCAAAACTCCCCATTTGAATTTTAATAATTAAATAAACTTAGTCGGGTTACAACTCAAAAATGCCAATTTGTTACACGAACAAAGCATTAGAAAGAAAGAAAGGTACATACTTACAAGGAACGGGTAGGAAGAGGAAGAGGAGAGGGGTAGAGGCGTAGGAACATAGTAAGTTGAGGGTGAAACTGAACAATTCGAGGTCCCTGATGATGGCCAGTTCAATCAAGCAACATTGTACCTATTAAAATGTTTTTGTTAAATTAGTAATAAGAGTGTAAAATATTAGAAATAATCACATTCTGCTATTAAATTTCATATTAAAAGAAGATGTAATGTAAGGCGCATTGGAATTGCCTAAGCTTTAAACTTAAGAAGTGGAAGTCGTGTTAATTTTATAAACTCACATTTACCTTAGATCGACATTTTAAACAAAAGAAGTAGAAGAATACCAATTACTGATATAGTATAGAGATTATTTAAAANCTCATAAAGAAAGAAAATAATCCAAAAAGGAGGTCTAAATAAGAAACCAAATTACATTAATGAAAAATAATATTTTTTAATTAATTTAAATTCTATTGTTTCTCTCATTTCAGTTGCATTAAAAGCTAAAACTTAGGTGTCCATAAGGATTCCATATCCTGCTAAGGATTCAAGGTCGAAACATTTGCAGGATGAATTCATTTGCATACAACAGCACCTTAGAATAGGTGTGTGATTAAACCAGTATTCTGACTGGCAGATTCCCTTCCCCCCATTAAATAAAGAATGGTATCAAATTAAGGGTGGATGTTCTCAGAACATGCCAGAAATCCTCTAACTCATTACAAATAATAAGTGCAGAAAGAAAAAAACAACAAAAAAAAAAAAAAAAAAACTGTACACTGTGAGTATCGAACTTAAGACCATTGACTCAGGAATCCAGTGCCCTAACCACCAGTTACTCTAACTTTTGCCAAGTATAACTGTAGTGGCATTTATTGAAAGTGCAAACAAAACCACAAAAGATGTGGACTGTAAGGTAAACTGGTACAAATAAATGGCGGACCAGAATTTGTAAATCTACTTTTATTGGGCATCGGGCAGCGCATAAAACCTGTGGCCTGCATTTGAATGTGCTATTAGACGCTGAAAATTTATCGTATTTTCATTGAAAACATTTATTTTTATTAAAATTATAATTAGTAACGTATCATAAACATAAAATTTGTTCAATAACATAAACATAATAATACAGTATTATAAATATAACTCCAATTCAGTAAAAACAACATAAAAATTCAATATTATTTTATTTATAATTTCATTATTTATTGTTTTGTGTGTAATTTGTTAAAAAATTTCAAGGAAAGTGCCGGCTGACCTTTGCAATGCCCACAATACAACAAATCTTGTAGTTTTGTTAGTGGCATATTCTCTGCCCTTTTTCTTGGACAAATTTTTATATCATTCCTTGCAGCGTTTACAGGATTCTCTTGAAGATTCCTCATATGGTTAAAGAACATGTTTATTTGACAGTATATTTGTTTTTGACCAAAAAGTGATCAATAATTGCTTCTCTAAATTGTAACATATATTTATCAAGTTCATATTTTTAGTGCCCTATTTTTATTAATATACCAGGCATTCACGAGGGAAGTACATATTAATTGCATAATTACTTTTTGGCACCATTTAATGGTTTTTCGTTAACACCTGTAATACCTTGATAGTTGATCTGAGAAATCAACATGTTTTTTTGCAATATTATAATCAAACACAGCATCGGGCTTTACTTTACTATTTGTTCCTTGTAAAAATTTAAACCAGTGATTCTTTGAGGTAGTTAACATACATACTTGTCTTTTGTGAGTCCATTTCAGAAATTTAACAATGCTAAAATTTTTGTAACTCATCATTCCACCACATTTTTGTTTCTTCTTTTTTTGCCTGCGGTGGTAGAAATTTTTTATTTTTACAGTGCCATATATTGTTCTCTAAAATTTCTTTACCCAAAGGGACACTTGTATAATAACTATCAATAAATAGTGTGTGGCCCTTAAATAATAAGCCATTTAGGTAGGTAGGTAGAATCGGGTTTAGGGGCGATCAACCCTTAGATTATTACGCCCACATCTATGGGATTTAATACAATTAGCATATCCGTTCTCGCAGGTGGTTTCCATTTCATAATGATTTAGTTCTCTAGTTTGAATGAGACAAGTAGATAACAACTATATGTGCATATACATATATGCACACATATACACACATATAGGTCAAAATAAAATACACTTACATTATAGAGAATAAATAATTTTAAATAATAAATAATAATTATGATGTATAGCACAGTTTTTTTTTTCTTTTTAATTATTAATTTTCTTTTTTAATATTATTCTTTTATTTTTTATTTGTTTATTTTTTTTTTTTTTACTTTTTTAAATTAGTAATCTCATTACTATATCATGAGTATGTGATTTTTTCAATGATCGGTCCATTTTTCCCGGCACAAATTTTTATATTATAAGTGTAGCCTTCAGGCAGACACAATTTGTATAATTTACGCCATACTTATGTGGCTTGCCTAGAATGTACTGACAGAAACCTAGAGGTCCTCTCCACGGAACCATACTTTTATCAATAACAATATTTTTGCCAGGTTGAATAGAACTTTTGAAGGTGCCCACAATTGCTTCAATAATGCTTCGAATTTTACACAACCTTCTTCAGTTCTGGCTGTGGTTTTGTCCGAAAAATATAAAAACTTAAGAATAGCTAAAAAATGATCACGTTTCATTGCACATGTTCGCATACATGTCATTTTTAGTCCAATACAACCTAATCTCTGGTAATTGCACTACACCCATAATAAGCAATATTCCAATAAAAGTACTTACAACATCTCTTGTAACCGACTGCCAGGCCTGTTGGAGCATTCTACTGCTCCTAGATAAAGAATTATTGTATAGCATATTATCTAGTATATTAGTATTATACTAGTATGTAATCTGTGAGGAATAGTTTGTATAAAGTAAAAGGGTCATTACAGTCAGTGTTTTCATACAAAAATTACTCTTCTTCTGAATACTCATTTATTACTAAAGTTCTTTCTTTTCTTTTCTGCCATTCTTCATTTTTATCTTCGTTCCCTGATTGTAACACCAAATATTCTTCTTCCGTGGAACATTCGTTCACTTCACTGTTTATATTAACAAAATCCTCATCTGAAGAGGAAGAAGGTATCTGTGATCTTGGCACCCTTCTCCTGATTCTATTTATAGATACATCAGAATCACTTATTTTCCTATTCATGCTACCCATTTTTTAAGAGGGCAAAAATTAAAAAAACATTCTAGCCACCTTTCTAGTTATAACTATCATACCTTCTATTATCCATCTTCATTGGTTTCTGCAAACCATCTTCTGTTGGCGAGCGCTTCCGGACATCATTCATCCTCGTGGCCAAATACATGTGTTTACTGTCTCTGTCTGTATTCAACTTCAAATTCTAGTTGCACTTACTGGCAGAAACTGGGGTCAGGATGAAAAAACGGCACGAATTACACAACTTGCACAATAAACACCCACTGTATTACTGAACAAAAAATACGTGTATGCAAGTCTGAACAGGCAAAATCGTGTGGCATTAATTTATGCGCTGCCTCACAGCAAACAATATAAAAATTGGCCCCATCATGAACGTGTTAATTTTTTCGGATAGTTTTCAACATTTGGGGAGAAATTTTAAGTCAGAACAAGACCATTCCGGAATCAGTAAACAATTGATATCCAGAAAAATTTACCGGATATTGCACATGGTGTAAAGAGTTAAGTAAGTCTCTTAACAATAAGCAAGCACACAACTCAAGCCTGGGAATCGATAAAGTTTTTAGAGGAGCGATACGAGGTTTTGCTTTCCACAGAGTAAAAGATCTAGTCTGGTCGAACCCTAAATAATTGTATAATGGAGCAGCATAGGCAACTCAGAAGCCTCTGCAAGACCAACCAATAGAACAGAGTGGTACCATGCAGGGAGTACACATCTTGGAAAAAAGAGGAAACGCTAAGCAGATAGATAAAAGATAATTTCACTGTTCAATTTGGCTTGGGACATTCTGAACCCAGTCAAGTTTAGCTATCAAAAACCTTTGAAGAATGATTTTGAAGCATACAGTGATAGGCAATAAATAGCCTTTGAGGTAAAAGATACAAGCCAAAAAAACAGCATGTTGCATTTGGTGCATTTAGCATTGAAGTGTATCACTCTGTATACAAATTGGCCTTTAGAAGGTTCCCAGTTTAAGCCCAAAATTTTCAATGACTTGTCCTCATCATTCAGAACCAAATCGCAATGTTCTTCGGGCAGATCCTGAAGTCCTTCCTAGGTGATTGGTGGACTATTTGTGGATTTCAAATCCACCTAAACTTAGCAGTTTGGTTAATTGTGAACACAGACAACTAGCAGACTGGTCGTCATTTGCACCAGAGATTATTTCATTAACACTAAAGACTAGGAATGGTCTTGTATACACCTTAGGGTCATCTATTGGTAGCTGCCCAAGATGGGAGAGCATGTATGCAAGCAATAGTAGATTTACGGTATGGGGAGAGGGCAACCAGAAAAAAAAATTGTTGTAAGTCCTCACACTAGTCTTTAACCTGGCATTCCCAAAAAGGATTTTCATATTAGGATTTTGGCATACTCTATCACTGTATAGACCTGGAAGACTAAAATTGTTCTTAGATATTGCTGACTCTAATAAATTGACATAACTGCTATGCAAAGAAATACCTTGGACAGAGAAAGAACAATGCACTTAAAGCAATGGCACAGAGGGGCATAAGGAGAAATATTCAGGATTACAGGAGGCTATGGAGAGAAGTTAAGAGGGAGCATCAAAGGAAGAGAAGGCAGTAGGAACAGAAAGATCTTGAAAAACTCACAGAAGCAAGGAGCTCTTTTCCCCAAAAAGTTCCATAAGGCATTTATTTACCAGTTGTGTAAATATGAAACCAGAATTCACCAATGAAATGGGGTAGGAGTTAGTGTAAATACCAACTCATCTCCATAGTGGTGACATTTGTTTTTGTTTACAACTGATAAAGATTTCCAACTCAATGTTAGTTTTATTCTAAACCAAGTGTTTAGTTGCATTGAACAAGTTGACTTTTGTGCCATCAAATTCAAATTTTGAAATTTCCATCTGAAAAATTGCAGCAGAATTACATCAGATGATTATCAAAGCTTGTGGTAAACATGCATTAGGCAAATCACAATTTTTAAAAAGTTTAAATCAAAATAAAATAAATGGAAGATCACCCAAATACTTGAAAATACTGATTTGGGAGCTTTTTTAGATGCGGATGTCTTTCAAACTCAACAACTAGCAGATAAATTAAATGTGATAAGAAAAAATGTCTCCTCAAAGCAACAGGGAATTTCCAGCAGGAAGCTTGAAATTTCATTTCTTCATTGAATTCCAACTGCCAATAATAAGTAGATTAACCTTCAAAATCCTATGAATAAAAAATCATGCATAACTGGTGGGATCAGAAAGTCATGATCTGTGAACTGCTAAAATATAGGGAAACATAAAACAGACTGCTAAAAATAATAAATTTGAATCAATATTTACATAAAAAAAGACCAGAATATCAAGAAAGAGAACACAACGTAATCTTGCTTCATGACAATACCCCATACAAATTGGCAAAACAGGCCAAGGAAACAAATGAGGCATTCATTGGGAAATTTTTTCACATATGGCTTACTCAAGAGTTTTAGCTCCACCTGATTACTACTTATTTTCATTGATGAGACACACACTAGTTGAACAGCACTTTTCACATAAAGATGTACAATACTTAGTGATTAGTTTAACTCAAAAGAGCAAGAATTATTTTAGCAGGGAATCAACAAATTGCCAGAGAGGTAGGTAAAATTTGTAAATAGTGAAGGACAATACTTCAAATAAAATACTATGCACCAGTTTTACACAAATAACTTATATTTTCTACTAAAAAATTCCAGTTTCATATACCCAACCTTACCTCTCCTGAGAAAATGTTGTCTTACATATGGTAATGTCTCCACAAATCACCTGTTGTTGAACCAGAGAAAGATGACGAGAAGGAAATGCCCTTCACAAGCTAAATAATCATAAGGCCCTTAGGCACAACTAAATCCCAATAGAGCTCCTAAAATACAGAGTAAATGACTTCTTGATCACAAAAGATGAGATGATCACCTCCATTTGAATGAAGTCAGTGGTAGGGCCAGTTTTTAAGGAGAATGAGCATATCTTAATTGCATCAACTACTGGTGAACAACACTTCTGATTTCTAGATACAAGGTGTTCCCTAGCATTATATTTCAGCATTATTTTAACTTTATATTCTCCAACTACATGCTGAGATAATGAATTATTTCTATAAGTCCACTTATATATAAAATAGAAAAATCAGATATAATATTAGCATTCTCTAATTCTCCAGGTTTTACTAGGTCAGTAACAGAATCAGGTTACATCATAGTATCAGAAAATATTTTAACATTCACATCTTGCTTCACTATCTCATCTTTAATGTAATGTAACAGTTCTATTACAATGGTCATAAATTTCTAATTAATAATAATAATACATTTTCTGTCTTGAATGTGTCATCAATAGTTATGTATGTATTGACTATTTATTTATTTTTCAATTAGAGAATTTTTGCTAGTTAGTATTCTAGATAATTGGAAACTAATATGTTTTTCCAATCAATCAATTATTGGCCTGCAAGTTTATATACTTATCTAAATCCATAGTCATTGGTTGTCTTCTGCTTCCTTAAGGCAAGCACTTTCGACAGTGGTCTGCCATCCTCAGGCGGAACATAGTCTAGTTAACTTTCTTGGGAACTGTCTAATGTTCAACTGATTTTTTTTTCCTGTAATACTTCATTCAGTCTATGGAATTTCCCATCTGTTAGTTTCGCCAGGTAGCAGGAATTCGGAGGATCTTCTTTTTTCTCGTCTTATTGCGAGCAGATGTTAAAGATCATGATATTGTATTTTATGTATGGATTTGATCATCTTAAAAGTGTTTTATTTATTGTCTTGGACAAGACAATAATTTGAATAAATCATACATTTCCATAAGTAGTATAATTTTAAATTCTGTTTTGCTCTGAAATATTTGTAGCTGTTCTATGAGTGTATTTTTTGAATTAGTAAAATTTCTACTTTGTCTTCCACCTTCATAATTGCATTTGTTTTGCTATAACTATCAACATCAAGGTTAATACAATTTTTTTTTCTTTTAGTTTTTGCTTGCTTATTTAAGAGTAATGCATTTATTTAACCAATTTTCTTTTCCTTTTCTAAATATTTTGCTGGTAAATCTAATGATAATGTTTTATGTTATCAGATTGACATCTCAATTATTTTTTATTGACATCTCTCATATATTTATACCCAGTGATTTAATTAATTAAGGTAATCTTTACCTCCTGTAATCTCTTACCTCGAGATAGTGGAGCAGTAAGGCTCAAGTAGAGATGATACTCTGTTCCCTCAAATGATAATCTAAAGCCGAGAAGTAAACTTTGTCTTTACTTTTATTATGGCTTCCTCTATAGATATCTGAATGAAATTTAATATATGATGTCAATGTCACTTAAACACAATGTATGTACAATTCCAATTAAAATAAATAACATTTACTACCTAAAAATAGAATTTAGCACAGACCCAATCTGAACACTCACAACCTCATGTATCAGTAATGTTTCAGACAATGAAACTTTAATTCAGTATAAGGTAATTATCAGTCCTGTACTAAAATGTAAGACCAGGACCATCCATGGAGAATATAGAACAGACACATCAAGGCTTAGATGGTAAGATAGAGTCTCAGGAGATACCTAAAGTATTTTTGGCCAGAGAAAGTAGAAAGAAAAATATTGTGACACTTAACAGACGCTGCTCTAGAGTGCTAAGATTTGTCACTGAGTTTCAGCATGTTTTGTAAACATTTAAAAAAATATTGATGTTAATAAATAGCTTTTCACACACCAGATGTCGCTATTAAATAACGAGACTGATGCTATTACAGATGAACTATGCATGTACCAATTTCAAATGACCGACAGCTGTGAAGGATAAAGCCTTTTCTTTTGATTGGAGCGCCTCCCATGTTTGTCTAGAAATCTGGCCGTAACCTTCGTTTATGTAAGAGGTGTTTGTTTCGTTTTACCAGAAACATGATAAGTGTAGAGCAACGAATTGTGGTGAAATTCCACATGAAATTAGGTAAAACCGTTACTGAAACTTATCATTTATTAAAATAAGTTTAAGGCAATGAATGTTTTTCATTCATTGAAAAACATTCGTGCATCATGTGCATGAGTTTTTGAGTGGTTCAAGCACTTCCAAGATGCACGAGAAGACATTGGAGATGATGAAAGCCAGGGTCGCCCTTCCATATCCAAAATGGATGAAAATATCAAAAAGGTCGGTCATCTAGTTCGATCTGAAAGTCGGTTAAAAACTTGTGAGATTGCTGAAACTGTTGGAATTGACAGAGAATGCATAAGGCAAATTTTACATAACAATTTGAACAAGCAATAAGTGAGTGTAAAAGTGGTACCTAAAATTCTCACCAGAAAAAGACTGGGTAAAAATGACCCGAATCATAGAAAGAGTCATAACATGTAATGAATCTTGGTTTTCACTTACGATCCCCAAACAAAACGTCAATTCGTGCATCGGAAGGGTCCAACCTCACTGAAAGCTCAAAAGCTCGCATAAGTAATTTGAAATTCAAAGAGACGATTTTTTTTTTTTTTCATTCATGGGATTGTGTACCTTCACTGGGTTCCTGAAGGTCAAACTATAAATCAACATTACCACCGTGGGGTGCTTGCTCAACTCCACAAAAGAGTAAGGAAAAACGACCCGAATTGTGGAGTCATTGGTTCTCCAACAAGACAACGTGCTGGCTCATAATTCATTGCCTGTCAAGATGTTTCTAGCCAAGTACAACATTCCACTTTAAGACCATCTGCCTTATTAGCCTGACCTGGCACCATGTGACTTTTATCTGTTCCCCAAGGTCAAATCTGCATTAAGAGGAAAAAGATTTCAGTCTGTTGAAGCTGTGAAGATAAAGAGGAAAGCATCATTCAGGAGCTAATAGAACAAGACTTCAAGCACTGTCTTGAGCAATGGAAAATTCTCATAGAGTTATATTATTATAGGAATCCTGCCCATCATATCCTTTTTACGATAGAGGAGGGGTGAATATTGAAGGTGATAAAAACTAAATATGTATAAATTTAAAATACAATATTAAACAGCAATAGTCTCATTATTTAATAGTCACACCTCGTGCATGTATAGTGTTAAAAATTAATATTTCTTTTAACAACAATTGTTACCTCATAGCACTCGCAGTAGTTTTTTAAGCAGCCAGACCGCCGGCAGTTACACCCTTTGTTATGCCTTCGTTCTTCACTGCCCACATAGGTTTTACCAATCTTAGGCCTAAATGCTGTCGGATTTCTCTCTAAGCATGACTTAATAGCCCTCTGCCGCTCCTCCTCGTGAGCAAGGTTATTGTAGCAGGTTGTACAATTACATTGATGACAAAATTCTCCATTAGCAAAGCAGTCACAGTATCTGGAAAGCAAGAGAAACAATGAATTGAATAAACAAATAATATGAAAATTTTACACTTATTATTCACTTAAAAATATATGAAGTCAAAAAAAAAAAAAAAAAAAAAAAAAAAAAGAAAAGAACTCATAATATTTATTTGGCATATAATATCAAGGAAATATTTATCATGCATTTAACTTTGTTAAATAAGTGATCCTAAATTATGATGCATAAATATGAGAAGTGATGTTTAAAAAATAAGATATGCTGCTCCTTCTGCTGAGAAAATATTTCACCCTACTAAAACTGTATATCTAAGCCAAACTATAATTTAGAAAGGATTATAAACAATAAGCCCCTCAATTTAATTGAGTTGACATATGAAAAGGAAACTTGAAACAAAAAAGCATTCATATATCTATAAAAAAAAAAATTTATACCTCTAATTTTTGAACAGCTATATATAACAAATTAGTAATCCTTACTAATTACTACCTGGGAAGTTTTACTTTGAAATAAGTGATTTTCAAGAAAGACATTTATAGAAAAATTATTTTACATGTTTAACCATCTCTGTTACTGTAATTTATTGGGCAGAGTAAGAAGGAATCAGTGACCTGCAGAAAAAGTCATTCCATAGAAAACTCTTTATATGTCGATTAAACATTGATGGACAAACATTTTGGCTTTACTGCTATAATGAACCTCTGGGTAAAAGTCTTTCTTGGATAGTGTAGCCCTCTGAGTGTCTATTGAGGTAAAAATCTTCAGATAGTTAGTTACTCTTAGTTTTAGAGGAAATTTTTAATTTTCAAATACAGAGGAAATTTAAAATTCTAGTCCTTTAACTCACATTCCTCCTGATACAAATGATTAAGGGGCCTTAACCATAGCAAATCTTTTTGGAGGTAGGCCAATCCAGGGAGTATTTTTCTGATGCCACTGGCCTACCATTAAATCAAATTAATGCAAGATTTGAATTAAAAAGAAAACACAATTTTTATTTTTTTTATTGTTATTTTTTTATTGAATCATAAAGTACATAGAATAAGGCTATTCATGGAATAACACATCTGGCAAATGGCCTCCATGGCTTTGCATGCACATTCGCACTCATTTGTCGAAGTTATCCATGACCATTTTGCATTAATGTGGCTGAATTTTGTTGATGCAGCGTTCAATCTCCTCCTTTAATGCACAGGTGATTTTGGGCTAGTTGACATAAACCTGTGATTTCAAACAACCCCATAAAAAGAAATAAAATTGTGTAGAATGACAAGATCTAGGAGGCTAATACTGATCACTGAAACGAGAGAGTACAGGACCAGTAAATGTCTCATGCAGTAATTGAATCGTTTAATGGGCTGTGTGGCAAACACATTTTTTCAATGTGTTATTTCATAAATAATACTATCCTATATACTTTATGATTCAATAAAAAAATTACAATAAAAAGACTAAAACTGTGTTCTCTTTGTAATTTAAATCTTGCGTTAATTTTGGGACACCCTATGTATCTTTATGGGTTTCCTCCATAATCTTTTAGCGCTTCTGATGTGCTTTACTCTAATTGGTCCGTTATATGCCCAACTTTCATGTAGATGATCTGACTTTAGTCAAGAGTAATAACCTTTGCCAAGCGATGAGGCTTTTCTGCTTGCCATGTTCCCAATGATTATTTTTCCTTAGCTTAAGTACCCCCAAGTAAGACGAATATATCATCTTATACTCGGAGGAGCTAACGTTCTCGGCTATTTGTTAGACTCTCATTTTTTCCTATATTTCTTCTTTAAATAATGATTTTAGTTGTGGTATTTAATTACTCCTTATATTTTATACAAGAAATGCAAAGGAGCAGAAAAAAAAAATCTTACTACCTCAGCCGGAACTCGAATCAAGGTTTCCTACTGGAGTGATTATCTAAGTAAGATTTTTTTTTCTGGCTCCTTGCATTTCTTGTACAAAATATAACGTGAGATTAATTAATATAAAATTAATACCACAACAAAAATCATTACTTATTTTAATAAAGATTAAAATATGTTAAAATAAAGAAATATAACTTTTAATTATCAATGAAAAAATTTTTAGATAAATTTTTCCTAAAATATATTTAATAAAATTTGATTATAGACAAAGTGAATGCCCAAGCAAACAATTTTTCCAAGAAAACAGTGGGAAAAATATTTTTTTAATATTAAAGACTCTATATATAACTAACTTGATAAGAGATATCCATATTGATGAACCAAATTAGTAATATGAGATGCATCTTCAATTTTTGATATCTCAATACACTTGTGTTCACTACAGATGATACATGATATTAAAATAAATTTTTGGATGGATTATCGGAACAGAATAGGTTTAAACCTATCTTTTTAACATTTAGGTTAATAAAATTATGACAAAATAAATATTAAAATATCAAGTTAGTAGTATAGTGTGCTCAATATCTGAAGGCTGAGCTGTCCTAAACACTTTCAACAGAAACTATAGTTTATAAAATATTCCAAATCTGAGAATGCTACCTGCCCGGAGCTAATCAACCTGCCTGGTATTTTGCATATAGTTTATGTTTAAAAGTGTTTTAGGATAGCTCTGAGGGGCCTTCAGATATTGGATACACTGTAGGCAATTCAGGATCTTCTTATTTCAATATAAAAAACCTAAATAGGTTTTGAGCTTTTTATTTTAAACTCTTAGATGAGCTTGTTAATATCAAAATTCAGTAAAGGAGAGTTAAAAGAAAGTCTAAAATGAAAAATACTTATACAGCCAAGCAGAAATAAAGAGGTTAATTTTTGTAAAATATTTATATTTATACAATTTAAGGAACACACTTAAAGATAGGCATTGGAGAATGAAACTAGGAATATATTTAAGGGTAAAAGTAGTACTATCATATCTTCTATTATCTGTTTTCATTGGTTTCTGCAAACCATCTTCTGTTGGCGAGCGCTTTCGGACATTGTCCATCTTCTGGCCGAATACACGCATTCACTGTCACTGTCTGTATTCAACTCGAAGTTGAAGATGGACAATGTCCGAAAGCGCTCGCCAACAGAAGATGGTTTGCAGAAACCAATGAAGATGGATAATAGAAGGTATGATAGTTCTATATTCATTGGTGGTGGAAATAACCTTTTAGGTTATTTACACATTTTGTAGCTCATTTTATTGTAAAAATATAGTTTTATCAAGTAGAAGCTCATTTTGAACTTTCAGCTTTAACTGCCGAAAAATTTAATTATGATCTCAATTAGATAATAAAGAGCTATACAAAATATATAGGATATTGCTTTATCTGAAGACCCTAATAAATATACAATAGTCAATAATAGATTACTAAAAATACTTAAAGAAAAAAATTAGTGAGGGAGATTGAATTAGCGACTCTTAAGCCCAGGGAACTTTAGTCAAAATTAAATATCCTAGCTGGCACATGCTTTAGTGAAGAAAACTAAACTGCGTTTATTCAATAATTTTATTTTTCAAACACACTGCGCACCAACAAACGATGAAATTTAACAATGAGATACCTTGGTTTAGTTTTCAAGTAAAAGTTATCTTAATAAATTCTGTTCCCTTGCACTAAAAATTGCTAAAATTTATGTGGGATTTAATGCCACAAAAAAAATGTATAAAATTAACTTAATAAATTTAATTCATTCTCTGTGTTTTATTAGATTCCTCTCCATTGAGTACTCTCGAGGAAGACCCTTGCTCCTCTACTTCCACGATTCCACGTGGGTAACCTCGATTCTGTTTTTTTTACATTTTCGAACTTTATTAGCAAAATAATGTCGAAAACTCTTTTCTCTTCCAGACCTGGTTAAAGAAGAACCGCCCATGGAAATCTCCTTCGGAGGAAATTTATGTAAGTGTGAACAATAGAACTTCTCAACTGCAATATGACATTCATTTTATAATATGACAAATTTTACACCAGCTAATCTGAGTTGAAAATATAAATTTTATTTATTCTGAAGAAGTTTCTGACTTAATTTATTGCTTTACTTTAAACTAGAAAGTTTTTTTTGTATTATTTTAAAGGAAAACTTACAACTAAATTATGTAAGAATACTTACTTTCATAATCAACATACAAATAATTATATACATAAAAGCGCACGCTTGTGTTATTTGTCACAATTAGTATATTTCACCGTATGATACCGCATTTTTATGAGTGTTAATGTAAATTTCACAGAGAGCATTTGTAGTACCTCAATTATGAGTTATAATTGTAAATAAATTATACAACTTTATGATGCATAAAATATATTCCTGTTGCAGATAAGTCAGAGGACGAGTTTGGTGACAGAGAAAATGAGTCATTTTCATCCTCTTCACATCTTCCCGTATTTGTGTGCCACCATTGCGGCTTGGTTTCTGATGGTAATAAGAGAGCTATCAGGAAACACATAGTTGAGGAGCATGCAGAAGTTTTTATTCTCGTTGGAGAGACTTCTTCAAGTTTATTTGAGGGGATTAATAATCATTATGAACATGAGACTTGCGTCCCTTCAAACTGTGAATATAATTCAGATTCTATGAACTTGAAGAGGCATGTAAGGTCTAAACATGCAGGTGAACAGCCTTATTCCTGCCCTCACTGTGAATTTCAGACACACAATTATACCTCCTTGAGGAGACATGTAATGAATAAACATACCCAGGGAAGGCGATATTCCTGCCCTCACTGTGAGTTTATGACAGCGTATTCTGGTGCCATGAAGAAGCACATTAGGTGTGTACATAACGGGGACCGTACTTATTCCTGTTCATTTTGTGAGTTTAAGTCAGTTCTACCTGGCCTCATGGGGAAACATGTTATATCGAAACATAACCAGCCTTATTTTGACTATGTGGCAGCAGATTCTGGGGCCTTGAAGAGATTTATAATGACTAAAAATACCAGCAAAAGTTTTTATTTGTGTTCATATTGTGATTATAAGTCACTATATTGTGGTAATTTAAAGAAACATCTTATATCAAGACATACCGGTGAANATTAAAAAAAAAAAAAAGAAAAAAAAAATAGAAGCATTTATTCGAATAAGCTCACATGGACATCCCTTATTAATGTTGATTATCACTAAATGTATTTCTTTTGAAAACAACAATAACTAAAATCCATTCCGGCAAACAGAGTAACATTTACAGTGGTGTACATATAAATCATATACAAATAAATCACCTGATTTATATGGTGTACATATAATTTATTTATTTATATGATGTACCTGATTTATATGGTGTACATATAAATCAGGTGCAACAATAAGACTGAGCCAACTCAATACCTTGAAGACTAACTCTAATAACTTTCATTCTAACTCTATGAACTTGTTGATTAGAAAGTTTAACAAAAAATTGCTTTAAGTATACAATTTCCTGTAAACTTAAACAAAGCAGGTCCAAACTGCAGAATATGAAAAACTAATAGAATCAACATGGCAGGAGGCAACATTTTAAAACTGTTATACCTGAAGGTATCACAAATATTATGTTAACCACTGGATTAATAAACATGAATCTGAAGAAGGAATAAGGGTTATATTAAAGTAATAAAAAATTGAACTAAGTGCAGTGAAACCATTAAAAATTATTTTTATTATATGTATCATTCATTCATCCATCCATTGGGAAATACTTAAAAAATAATTTTAGATTCAACAATATATATTCAATTATCTGGTAAATAATTTAAATATTTATTTATAATATAGAAGAAAGCTAAAGTTGGAATAAACCTTAACAAATTTTACTTAATTTCAAATAAAGAAATTAAAACTGCTGGCAGGAGAAACATGATATTCAATAATTCTTGAATATAATTTACAAGAATTATATGCTATATAAGAACACAATTTAAGTAAATTCTTAAGATAACAAGCTAATAAGTAAAAAATAACCATGGTATTTAAGATAGTTTATTTGAATAAACATTTTTAATTAGTAAATAAAATATAGCAAAATTTACAGAATCTTGGAAGTAAAAGTCAAATTAAATAAAAGTCGTTCCAAATTTCAGTTAAAGTAAAAGTAAAATCAAATAAAAGTCATTAGAACTTACAGTTACAGAGGATTCACTTTCTAGAACTGTGGTTTCAACAGTCTCTTCAAATGTATGCTCCTCCTAAAAAACAGAATTCAAAAATTAATTAACTGGCTAAAATTTATTCATTAACAGCTAAATATTTTAAATATTAATTTAGTTGTGGTTTATTATCCCATGTAAATTTTAAACAATTAATGAGAGGAAATAGAATAAAAACATCTATCTGTCCCAGCCAGGACTCGAACTTGGATCTCCTGCTTTCCGGGCCGGTATGTTTCCATTTCACCACCGGGACGAGCTAGATAACTTATTAAATTCCCAACACACTAGCGAGAGCCTAATCAATGAGAAAGACGAATACATCGTCTTATGCTCGAAGAAGCTGACATTGTCTAGCTATTTATCGACTCTCATTATGCACTTTTTTAATTTTAATTTATAAATATTAATTTAGTTGTGGTTTATTATCCCACTTAAGGTTAATAAACCACAACTAAATTAATATTTATAAATGAAAATTAAAAAAGTGCATAATGAGAGTCGATAAATAGCTAGACAATGTCAGCTTCTTCGAGCATAAGACGATGTATTCGTCTTTCTCATTGATTAGGCTCTCGCTAGTGTGTTGGGAATTTAATAAGTTATCTAGCTCGTCCCGGTGGTGTAATGGAAACATACCGGCCCGGAAAGCAGGAGATCCAAGTTCGAGTCCTGGCTGGGACAGATAGATGTTTTTATTCTATTCCCTCTTATTAATTGGCTAAATATTTATGGTTAAATTTGAATTTTAATGCATTAAAAACAAATCATACATTGTGAAAACTCACTAAAAGGACACAAAATTGAAACTATTGAGAGGAGTCACTACTAAGAAATTTTGGATAATTGAACTAAGAATATAAGAAAGAATAAACAAGAATACAAGAGAAAGCTAAGAAAATATACAAATTGAAGTTAAATAATATTTTTTAGTTTATTACTACTACAACTAATAATAATATAATAACAGTCAAATTACTTACAGTTGAGGTTAGCAAAAAGGAACCATCTAACCCTAAAAATCTTGGCCCTGGACAAGATTTTATTCTCAATAAGAGTCTGTGGTCTCTCGAACTATCATAGAGACAGCCCCATTGTTGACCTGTATCTTAAAATATACAAGAAGTACCATATTCCCAAGAAGCAGAATGCAGAAAGCTACTTGGATATAACCAAATGTATCCTAGCTAAAGGATAAGGGCAGCCAAAGCAAAGCTCAAAAATAAGAACTCAAGACATGAAGACATTCAAGAGAAACTACAGTGGTATAGTGGATACGATCTCAATAAGGATATCCTTGTTCTTAAGATTGATTTATCTTAACATTTCAATTTAGCAAGAAGAAAGGATACCATTTTAGTGTATGGTAAAAATCCACATGACTATAAAAATATGGCTTTAACCAGGTTTCATGTTCAACGGAAAACTATTTATAAAGTATGTTTCTCTATGAGAATCAAGAAATAGCCCTTGTTGGCCTTGAGTCAAAAAAAGAAGAAAAAAATATTTCCATTAGTCCATGTCACGGAAATGTGAACTTAGGGACAGGACGTCCTTTCTCGTCTTCATGATAGGCAGCCCTGAAGATGGCTTACAATGTTAGCTGAAACGTTGGCAGATAATCTTTAAAAAAATATACACTTTTTTTAAATTTGTATTTTTTTGGATCTAACTTGACAGAGCCACAACTAAAATCATCTAATATTTCCATTAGTGTTAAACATGAACCAAAAATATTTACACATGCAAGTTACATTAATTAGTACTTCCCTATATGTTTCATGGAGTTCATTCAACAATTCAGCCAAGCTTTTCTAACTATTGTTGTTATTTAACTATATTCAATATTGTTAAATGTTAAAGAATAAAAGACACTTAGAGAATATATGAACAAAGGTATTTAAAAAAGAAAAAAATTTTTAAAGGTTGAATAGGGGTTAATAACATGCTAAAGCATTCCTCACAAATGAACCATGTACAAGCAGAGTACAGGGTATAACAAATCTTATCTATTCAAGGTTTTAGATTTTCATACTGAGTTTCTTAACTTGCAATGCTAAAAAAAATTCCATAATTCTTCAATTTCACTTTGATTGAATAAAGAATGTTATGCAAGGAAGAAATACTTGGCCATAAAAAAAAAGAGGATTTACTAACAAATGACTACATGAACTCTAAACACTTCATTGGTAGAATTAATTCAAGACTTTAAGCATAAATGTAAATATTTATTATTTTTCATATTATGACAAACCTGAATTCTATATCAAAATATGAAAAATTCATTCTGAGGAATCAAATAGAAATTCATTAATAGGTTAAACAAAAATTGTTTCTTATTTCTACAAATATAAACATATTAGTAAAAATTTTACCTTAATAGGTGATAATATCTGAGGCTGAAGCATAACAATACTGTGCCTCTGAGGCGAGGGTTGGACTACTGTACTATTGACTACCTGAGCTGTAGTAGCAGGGATCAACATTCGCTGAGTTGTAGTCACAGTCTGAAACAAAGACCCAAACATAGGTGTACTTTTTTTTTTTTTCAATTTCATTTCACAAAACAAATTTATGGTAATCATAAATTTAGACACTATGGTATATTTTTTTAACAATTACCTGATCTGCAAAATGAAATCATCGAATTTATGATAATTGTTAATTTTCTACTTATGCAAATTCTTTTACAAATCTAAAATTTTCTTTTGACAAATTTTTCAGTATTAATTATTAATTAATTAAGTACTAATTATTAAGATTTATCAATCATAATCCACATCAACATTCAAGTTTAAGGCCTAAAGTTTGTCTCAGTTGAGAAATGAATCATAAATAGCTTCAAATCCATAATGAGAAAGATACACTACACACTGAAGAATTAAAATTACATTTTATTAGAAGAGATTTTTGGGAGTGTTAAGTTTTTGGTGATAGAAATAAGATGAGTTGAAGTGGAGGAGTCAGCTTGAATAAATCTTCTTTGGGTACCAGTCGGTGGAAGTAAAGCCATCGAATAAATAGGGAGTCAAGGTAAGAGGGTTGGTGTAGATCATCAACACTTTTTTTGACAAGAATAATATAGTAAAGGTCATATTAGATGTAAAGGGGCAAGATAGTTTCCCCATCCCTATATATATTTCCAATAATTTCAACAAATCAACTTTCCAAACTAATTTTATCTCTTAAAACAATTTTGAAAAAAATTAAGATACTTTTTTTTTTCTACTAATAATAAACTTAATGTTCAGTACAATCATCTCGCCCACCTTCTTCTTTATCAGTACATTAATTCATTTCCTCTTAACTGCAGATTTCTTTATTTTGACGATTGCTGTCATCCTAATGATAGGTAGAGACGGTGAATTTATTCACACATCCACAACCACGCATACACATACATACATACACACAAACAGCCTCTAATTTCTATCTTCTTTTGATTACCACCCTATATCCATTTTTTCTAATCTAGCTAAACCTCAAGAAAAAAAAAAGGACATGCACAAATCTCTAATTTTCTGGACTAGCAATGCAATCTTGGAAATCAGGTTTCTGACCAGGATATTCTACCCAACAAAAAAAAATCTCTAATGACATACACACTGCTATTGACAACAGAAAATCAACATTCTCATACTTATAGATTTTACAAATATCTTTGACACAATAGACCACTTCCTTTTTCTTTAACTCCCTCCTTTACTCACAGTTCCCTCACATTGCTCAATTCATTTCTTTCAGAATTCTCACAAACCATCCTTATAGATAAAAAAAAAAAGATGATATCTCTCTATCCACTCCACTCCTATTGATCATTTAAGCTATTCAGTTATTATTTTTCATACTTTTTCTAGCACTAATATAAACGACCCTTTCTTCCTTATCCAACACTCTTCCCTTTATTTTTTCGCAGAAGACTCCCAACTCTACTGTTCTTTAAAGAAAAATTTCAAATGCAAGAAGTAGTTACATTCCACAAGCAAGAGACCAGAGAGCCGTTCAGGGCTACCTGTAGAAAAGTATGCCTTTCCTGTACCATAAAGCTTGTTTGTAGAAGTTCATTCTTCTTTAACACTAAGAATCTAGCAGTTGAAAAGTATAGATATATAAACTTTTTAGAACAGAAAATTTTGTATTCCCTTGATTTAAGTTCTCTCTCTCTTTATTTCTAATTTTTTTTTATATTAATATTTTTTAANTGATTTAAAAAATTTATTAAATTATACATACTCATTCACCCTTATAACTTTTGAATAATTATATTCTAGTTTAGCTTCTCTCATATAGGATCATTTTAAAACAAAAAAATGTCTTCAAAATTCAATTTATGTTAATAGCATGATTAGTTTGATGTAATCTGTGTGTGTGTGTGTGTACGGAACATGTACTGGTTAGACCAACCCCTGCTTTGACACCCCGTCAAACTCAATTTTGCAGAGGGCCATATGTTAAATTTAGAATATGTAGATGGGCCAGATTCAAATAAAAAAAATTACTGAATTGTTATAAAATTTTACTTATTTAATTATATAGTATATAATATACAGTTGCTAAAAATCATATCCAAGTTATAAAAAAGGGTAATTATTTTGAGTTCGAGTATCCAGATATCTGACTTCTTTTGTTTTTGACAAGCTCAATGATGACAGGTATCATATTTGTTGTAATTACTTTAAGAATTGATTGGAGATGTTCATTTGTAAGTCTAGAGCGATGTTTGTTCATATTATTTTCAGAACAGAAAACATCTGCTTGCACCATCTGCTACCAAACTTGCACAGAATGCAAGCTGCATGCTTTTTTAATTCCGGGTAGTTAGCCAAACTCTTGAAATATTGCATAAAAAATGTAAAAGCGTTAACCTCTTTAAAATTTTCTTATAATTGCTGTCCGGTGGAAGATCTATCAACTCCTTTTAGATGAACTGGTGCCTGTGAAGCTTCAAAATTTATTGGATTGCTGAAAATTGGGAATTCCATTTCATTCAATGGAATGATTGTTGAAGTCCTTTTTTTTTTTTTTTTTCCCCCATAGTGCCATATAATTTTAAATTAAGGAAATAATCCAAAGTTTGATTTTATACCTGATTTTCCCACAGCCTCAACTTTTTTTCAAAGGCTTAATACATGAATATTTTATTGACAATAAAATTTTTGCCTTGTAACTTTACATTCAGATCAGTCAAGTGTTTATTCATATCTACCAAAAATGCAGAACAACCCATCAGTCATTGTCATAATCAAGTGTCGCCTTTTTCTAACAATGAAACTTGAATAGGGTCATAATCACGTAATGCAAAATATCTTTCTAAAACTACTTGACTGAGCTAACGACTTCAGTGAAATAAGTCATCAAAAAACTTTTTATCCAAATCATGTAAAAACTTCCTGAACTATAGGTGATTACTATTTTAATTATAGGTTGCATGACATCAAACATTTTAAATGTTTGGATGACAATGATTCCTGACAAATTATACAGTGAAATCCCACGAAATTCCCAGATGTTTTCTGTTTTAATTTAGTTATAAGGCCGGAATGTTTGCAAACCATGGTAGGAGCGCCATCCGTAGTTGTGCTGCTAAGTATATCCCAGTCAAGTTCAGATATTCTGCTATTAAATGCTCAACTGCAAAATAAATGTAATTTTCTGTTGTAGTACCTGTCAATGGAACTCACTTTAATAATTATTTCAAAGTTACTGTTAGTACCTCGTATAAAAACAGCAAGTTGAACTGTATCAACAGTATCAGTGCTCTTGCCAACAGCCAGTAAAAAGTTTGTAAATTCCTTAATTTTCTCCTTCAGTTGAAGAACTGAATTTTGAGATAAATCATTAATTCTTGAAGCAACAGAGGTTCTTGGCAGTGAAATATTTTAAATTATTGACTTTTGAAATGGAAATGAAACATCATCAACTTTCAACATACACTCTTTAATAAAATTACCATCAATGAAAGGTTTTTATCTCTTCGTGATTTCTAATGCAAAATAAAACTTGATTCCAGGGCATCTTCACTCTCAGTATTAACCATTGTTGACCTTGAAGTTTAGATTTTAAAGATGACAATAGGTCCTTTCTTGTTTTTTCAGTCTAACAATTGAATTTTGATTAATGATTTGTATAATGGTGTCTCTTCAAGTTAAACTCTTTACAAACAGCAACTGTTTGTAAAGAGTTTAACTTGCCTGCAAATCAAACAGAATGGTTTACCTTACCATTCTATGAAAAAATATGCTATTTCCCATTTAGACTGAAAAACTCTGCACTTACTATCACCTTTACTTTTTTGTGACATTATGCCAAAATCGTAATAATTATGGAACATGACACAACAATTATGGATATTGCACACTTACGACAAAGAAATGCCCAATACCTCCACAATTACTAAACTTCACAAACACTATTTCACTATTGTCTTGCCGATCCACTCCTTTTATATCGATAAAAAAGGTTCTAGTCTAGACTCTAGACTCTTGGAAGATTCTATTTTTTTTCAACAAAAATAATAGGTTATTTAATTTGTTTCTAAGAGATGGCATTACTGTCTAACTCTCTTGCTTGTCTAGGCACACGCTGCCCTTGAAATTACTTATAAATGTAGTCTACGCATTTTAAAACTTCTGTAGAGAAATCAAGTGAAGTATAAAAGCTCTAAAAAACAGATTGCGATCGTGGGCCATATCTTTGACATGACTGGACTTGAATGTGTGATTTGCATGATGAAGATACTGAGTTCTTATCCCAGTTCCCCCCAGTCCTTTGTATTAGTAAGTTCCTCGCCAGGATTTGCTTAAACCTGAGGGAAAATTGGAACTGCCCCAGGTATAAAAAAAAGGAGACCCCCCCCCCCCACACCCAGATTGATAAGATCTTTTAGTCTACTAAAGCTGATAAACTATTTTCAGGGAAATCCAAAGATAAATAATAGGTCCTCCCAGGTTAGTGCAGGTTTGGAGCAGGGCTGATCACACTGCTCCTGGAAATACTCCCTGATCGTATATCTGAATGAGTTTATAGGGATAAATTAGGCAGCTATAGGCCAAGTACATATAAGTACCATATGAAGTAGATAAAAATCCCTCGGTTCTATAAAGCAAATAAAAATGAAAAAATATATAAACATTGTTTAAATAGTATATATATATATATATGTATGGAAGTGTGTGATAGAACATCCATGCTTCTAATTACACAAAAATTTGAAATTCTTTCTCTGTATGTGAATATATATTCACATACAGAGAAAGAATTTCAAATTTTTGTGTAATTAGAAGCATGGATGTTCTATCACACACTTCCATCACCATGACAAGTATAAATATACCTGGGGAGAAAACAAAAGAAAGAATAATTCTTTAGATTTAGGTTCAATGGGGAGAAATGGGAAAAAAATCTCTATACATAGAAATAATAACATATGGGTTTCATGAAGCCTTGTTAGTAATTAAAATTATTACAGCAGGAGAAAGGATATTGAGAAGGGATGCTACAGGCATTCTAAAAAGAAAAGACTCACCTGTGAGTTTAATGAAGCCTGGCTATTCATTGGCACAACCTTGAATGTCTGCGGTGAATTGAGAAGGGAAGTAGGAAGAGCTACAGGAATGGACTTAGTTGATATTGTCTGCACTGGAACTAATGTAGCCCCACCTTTGTTGGTTCCAACCAGCTTTACAAACTGTACCTGTAAAACAAATTTTGAGATAGTGTTGCTTAAAAAGCAGACCAGCTCTCTATCTTAATAATGATCAATAAGAGTTTGGTAGGTGGCATAAAATACACTGATTGTAGTGAAAGCATACTAAATAAGTAAGCTGTAGGTTTTCAATAATGGATATATTGATGCAAGGAAGAGGGTTACCTGCTTATTTGGAGAGGGTATATGAAATTGTGCTGCTTGAGTAGCAGGTATCCTTATTACTGGAGAGTTACTTGTAAGGAGTGTACCAGATTTAAGGCTCCCACCTGCACTTCGGATCACAACCTTTTGGCTTCGTCCAGGTGGTGCTGGGAGGATTTTGGTAGGAGATTTCATGACTGTTACCGTCTTTTTTGGCATAACTAATTTACTCATACCACTCTGGAAAAGAAAACAAAAAAATTATTAATATAAGTACCATATTCCCAAGANACAAATGACAAAATCTTCTCAAGGGTTATCTAAAGGGACATAACAATGAATCTATGTAAAAGAAATATAACGATTTACTTATACAGAACACATTTCATAAAATCTAACATTAATATAGATATTTATAGATTTAAATATGAACATTTTAAAATTTTAATTGTTATGAAAAATAACTTAATTAAAAATTTTCCTGAAGGGAAAGAATAAAAGATGCAATTTGAGTAAATATTTTCTTAAATATTCAGAAATTTCCCTTTAGATGATTCCTACCTTTCCAGGCACACTTATATTTTAAGAAACAGGTATATTTTAATTCAAACTTAATTACTGGCATCTAAATATAATTAAGAAAGGAATAATCATTTTTATATTTAAATATTTCTTCCATACTAAAGTTAAATAAACCTCTGAAGTTATTAATATGAAAAAATTAAATAATATTTGAATAATAAGTTAACTTATGAGATTATAAAATATCTGGGTAATGAACAAAATTCTTATAATTTATTCAGTAAACTCATGATTTTATAAACCTAGAAGCAATTAAGAAATGTGTTAACAACTAAAATGATAATTAGTAAATTATTTAAAATTCTTACATAAAGACTATTGCAATCTCCAAAATATAACCTTTCCTTACGCACACAGGCACCCACCCACCACACAATTTATTAAAATTATTTCCACTGCATCTAATATTTTTTTTTTAAATTCTAAACCAATTTTCAAAGAAATACCGGAATATTCCTTCAGAGGTCTTTGGACACTCATTGACCCAGGCCTTCATCTCATATGAAGTGACAACCTTGAGTTCAGCCAAGTTCTGATCGAGTTTCTGGAGTCTGCACTACTTAGGTAGAAATTCATAAGTGTACCAGCAACTTTTCTCTTCTGATCTGGATTTCCAGCCAACCAAGGGGAGTATACTCATTTTCAAAAACCCACACTTTGCTCTAGGCTTCATTCAACTTAAGGGGCAAAAACAAAAAAATATTCTTTATTCAAATTTAGACCAGGATGACATCTCCGACATCTTTCACCAGTCAGAAGGGAAATGACACTAGTCCAGAAACTCAGCCAACTACTACACAGGATGGGACAGATTGGTGCATTTGCTACCTGTCTCCTCATTACTTGATTTCATCTCTCATATTTCAAAACATTCCTAATGTCCTTTGTATTAGACTCCCTATTAGCCAATTAAAAGAAAGAAATTATAGTCATAATTTAAATATTTTGATTCTAACTACAAAATTTTAATTTGCTATTGTTTATTTCAAATTTATTGATCATAGGTTCGTAATTTTATATGGGTGTTTTATTTCTGCATACCCTAAATTTGACAAATATAAGAAAGATGTCATATAGTGAATGTGTGGGGGTATTTGATAAATGATTTCCAAAACAGCTAAGCTAAGACACTTGTTCATAGCTACTGCTTAATATAATATAATACAATACAATATAAATACATCAATACAATAATATAATTAATACATTATAATAGTGAGTACAATAAAAAAATATCCCCTTTTCAACCAAATATTTGTACTGCTATATCCTTGATATAAAATACAATTAAAACACAAAGTATAGTTCATTGTTATTTAGTGTCATTGGCCATATACTAACCAATTGCTCAATTCCAAGCTGATACCATTTCTTGGGATGGCTATCACAGAACTCTTGGATTGAAAATTCAACTTCTGCAAAATTATATAATTTTATCCCTTGAAAAAAATGGGCAATAGGTATAAACAAGTAGTAATTCGATTTTGAGAGTTCTGGACTAAATAGCAGATGAGACAGGGGGTTTGAAACCATGGCGTCCTTTAAATTTTTCTTAAGCTTAAGTGAAGACAAGCATTATCTCGTTGAAATAATACTCGTTTCCTGTTGAAGAAACAGGATAATGCTCAGACAACTTGACAATAAGTTCAGTTATTTGCAGCATGATACAGAATTCATAGAGCATCCATTAGGAACAAATTTGCAATGAATAACACCTTCAAAATAAAATAAAAATTTTCTTTTTTTAAATTGCCTAGTTACAGCAACTGGAAAAGCAGTTTGACTGTGATCTAGCCGTTGCTTGTGAGTTTTCAGATTTGAGCAGTAAACCCACATTTCATCACAGGCGACAATCTTTTGGTCTCATCAAAAATTTCATATAAGTTTTCACAAATTTCTAACCTTTCAGCTAATTGCTAAGAAGTAAGATTGTGAAGGACCAGTCTACTGCTCTTTTTCACACTCCCCATGGAATCAAATAGCGACTAACTATCTTTCAAAATAATAGGACATCTTCATATTAAATAATTTTACAAGTTGCTTCAGCGGCCTTGGAATTTTTGTAATGCCAGTAATGCCTTAAAATTATGAGAATATTGTAAAACAATGCCAAGTTTCTACTTAGAAGCAAATATCTAAATTGAAGCATTTTTTTTTAAGAAGAACAGGATTTAACAATGTATTTACCGTTTCTTCTTCCGGGTTGGACCGTGTCAAATTGTTGATAGTTGCCGAGCTTTCGCACATCATGTGATGGCTTCTTCGGGGCTGAGTAGAGAATGGGAGGTGGTATGGACACGGTCCAACCCGGAAGACGAAACGGTAAATACATCTGACGACCGTCGAAGCCTACGTGAACATAGGATTTAACAAGCTTAGAGAAAGCTATAAAGAGACTAAAACATTTAGTTTTAAAAATCTTGAATTCAATAAAACAGTCATTTTCTTTTTTTACACCCTCTTTTTTTTTTTTTTGAATGAATGAAAATAATATTTGCTCTAAAATATTTTGATTCTATTATAAATTTGACTCAATAAAATATACTATTTAGTTAGAACTCTCACCTACCAAAATTAACAATTTATTTTCTCATGTACACTTCTCATCACAACATTGAATTTCTACATGGACTATTTCTGTTTTGCATCTTCCTATTTTTTTTTTTTTTTTTTGTTTTTTTGTTTCCAATTATATTCTAACTGCATTTGAGATATGAATTGAAATTTGAGAGGGAGAGCTTGTAATTTTTTTTCTATACATCCCAAATTCCAATAATTAATCATTGAAAATAATAAATCAAAATTCAGTAAATTTAAGTTTGTTCTTATTTTCACTTTTTCAGTTTTGGTACAGAAACATATTCACATTTTTCCAAGAAATTCAAAGGGAGCCAGAAAAAAAATTTTCTTTCTGGCTCCCTTTCTATTTCTTGTAAAAATTTAACATGGGATTATATACCACAATTAATATCATTATTCACATTTTTCATTTAAAATCTTATTCCTTTTTAATATTTTTGAGTATCGATCGATATTCTTTCTCAATATCTTATTAGTGATATTGAGTATTGATATACACTATGAAAAATGCATAGATTAGCAAATTAATACAATTTTAAAGTTTATAAAGTAAATAACATTTTTTATATTAATTAACTTTTGAATATTTTTTTGCATTTTTTTAAAATATATAATTTCCTTTAATTTAGATTTTAAAAAAGGCAAACTAAAATTACCTTCGCAGTGGGTTGTATAACCTGGTTAATGTTAATGAGACCCATCTGTTTAGCTTGGGCAAAAGTGATTGTTTTAGGAGTTCCGCTGACCAGCTTTCCTTGTGGAGTTACAATTCGAAGAGTTTGGCCCAATGTTTCACCAGCTGGAACAACCAATCTGTTCACTTTCTGAAAAGTAATATAGATGTATGTTAAGTTATAGGAATCTCATATATCACTAAAATTTTTAAAATACAAACTTTAATGAATTATTTATAATGTTTAAAATTCTAATCTTTCAATGACAAGAAGAATAATTTCATCTTTAATCTGAAATACATTAATTTTGAAAATAGCTAAGTAATAATTTAAAAAAATAGAAGCAAGTAAAAGAATATCACTTACTAATTAATTAATAAACAAGTGATATTAATTAATTAATTAATATACATACAAGCTCAAAAGGAGCCCCATTTTAGATGTAGCTGATAAGAGATATTACAATAATGTATTGAACCAAACCAATTTTAAATGGTACAACTAATTATTGTTTAATTTTTATCTTTTGATAGAATTTATTTTTAATCTCAAATTATCTTGAACCACTTTCCTATTAAAACGACCTCATCAAGCAACAACAAGAGGTGAAACTAGAACATTTGAAAGAACTATTACAGATCAGTGTTTTTTTATTTTTTTTCTTTTTAAGAAGATTCAGAAGGAATGTAGTTACAGAAGTTGTTCTCAAGATAAAATCTTAGGAGTTATCAGCAAAGTTGAACACATTGGAGTGGAGGTTCATCTGAACCTTAATTTTAAATGAATGGTCTAGAAGAAACTATCAAATGTTTAATTTTATATTTGGCTAGATCTTTTAAAAAGAAAAAAAAATGGATTTGTTTTTTGAGGGTGCAAAAGGAAATCACACATATAACAACCTTTAGGAGTATGAGTATGTGAACACACAAAAGACTCACACATTGTACATAACTGGGGTTGTTGCAACTAACAGGACCAGGTTCTCAAGTCTCTAGAAAACCTCAACCAGTTTTCGAAGCACAGGGATGACCAAGGAGAGCAGGGGAGAGATGGGACATGTGGAAGGGGCTGATCCAATAACTTACCTAAGATATACTTTGGAGAAGAAAAAAAACCTAGCAAATAATATCGGATAGGTGTGCCTGAGGTAATCCGCACATATAAGTCCATGCTAATGTGAATGGTGAACCAACCAAAGAAGCGGTTGGCAATCAATTCATGAAGTGCTCATGAACAGAACAAGTCCACATGAGGGCGTACATCTTGAAGATCTCATATTGTTTTAAAAGAGAGAGGATTCAGAGTGGAAGCCAACCTATTTGAAATTGGGGGAGTTTCCCAACAAGTTCAGTGGCAGGAGTGGAGATCACAAGAGTGTGAAAGCTCTTCTCTTCAGAATAGAACTCATGAGGAAAGGGTTGCTACCCTCCAAAAATGAGTGCAAGTGCAGTAGCTAAACTGAAATTTGGTTCAATTAAGAGAGGATAGAGGAGGCTTTTGAAAATAGACAGTGACAGGGTTTCCTTAGACTCACTGGAATAGGGCTGAGGACAAGAGCCATAGGCCTCACTAGAAAGATCCATGTGAAAGCTACTATAGTGCTTGACAGTAGATCCAGCATGTGCCTGAAGAAGAGCATTTGCCTGCACAGTGGCTCAGAGAGGCAATTCAAGCATCCAGATCCAGATTTAGAAGTCAGCCTGGGATGAGGAGGGCACAATGACATAAACGCTGAATAGGTGAGCTGTGAATAGGGTTGAGTATGATAGCAGCACAATTATAGGAAGCAACTTATGTGGAGAGTTCAAGTTTTAAAAAGGAAACTGCAATTGCAAACATGTCCCAACTTGACAGGGTGCACACTTACATTGCCTGAAACAAGGAAAATGGCAACATTGCCACATTGCCCACTGGATGACCCTTAACCATGGTATCAATGCCCGAGTCTCACTCTATCACTGCAGCTGAATTCTGTTCAACTACTATCGAATTTTGATTTACAAAATCAATGAAACATGTGAGTGAGAGGTCTGTTCAAGGAAAGCCTAACTTAAACAGTTTCCTTGTCCTGGAGTCGTGATATTTAAGTGCAAGGATTGATAACAGTGCTTCAGAAGGGGATTCAAGGTTGAGAGGATCAAATTATTTTACTTTTTGTTTCTATTTAATAGCTGACTGGTGGAGGTTCTCAATCAAAGGTGGGTGAAATAAATGAGAAAAGGTCACAAACGTGAAAAAAGTGAACTGTGGAGGTTTGTCACAATTTTTCATTTATTTCACCCACCTTTGAAATGATTTTATGTTATTATTAGACGATTTTAGTATGGGTTCGGTCAAGGTAGATCCAAAAAAATACAAATTTAAAAAAAAGTGTATTTTAAAATTATCTAATAATAATATCTATGGTAAAAAAACTCTCCTTTTGATTTTATGTTATTTGCAACCTGATTAAGGAGTGCTCTTGTCTTACAAACTCAGATGCAGATGACTAAGGAGAGAAATTGAGAATTAATATGAGGAGCTTCCATGACTCGGATGTTGACAAATGCCTTCTTAATGATGATTATCATGCATAAATGTACCAGACTACATCAAATCAAGACCATGTTGCATAGTTACATTCATTTAGAAAGATGTGACATAAAGCTGGCTGGGAGAAGGAAGGATGCTCCCAAAACCCAAAACGTCGAAGTTTGCAGCACAAGTGGCTTACAACTCACCCGCAGAAATTTAGATAGTATAGAGAACAAGATAAATTTTCATCATTTCATCAGTGATAGTTACTAAGTTGTTCAACAAATTTTGCGGTTTGATAAGAAAAACAATTTTATGGTTTTAAATACACTTTATTATTCAGTATAGTCTCCCTGAACATCAATATACTTGTTTCAACGAGATTTCAATTTATGAATTCCATCCCTGAAGTGAGAATCTGGAAGGGCTGCAAAATATGCTTCCACAGCTCTTATGACTTCATCATTTGATGAAAAATGCATGAATTTTTGGAAAGAGATGGAAGTTGCTAGGGGCAAAAATTGGATGTTACAACAATTCAAGCTTTAATTCATGGATTTTAGCCATTGTCAAAATGCTCATGTGATACAATATGTTGTCCTGATAAAAATAAAAATTTTTCTGCAAAGTGGGTCTTTGTTCACTGGTTTTTTTTCTTCAGCTGGTCTAAAAGGTTACAATAATATTCAGAATTTA
Source organism: Oncopeltus fasciatus (assembly GCA_000696205.2). Lineage (NCBI taxonomy): Eukaryota > Metazoa > Arthropoda > Insecta > Hemiptera > Lygaeidae > Oncopeltus > Oncopeltus fasciatus. The sequence goes on along the minus strand of KZ806896.1, from coordinate 333,933 downwards.
TGGTTTCATCAGTTTGCAAGTAATCCACAAACAAAATTCCTTTCAAATCCCAAAAAACTAATGCTAACACCTTCTTGGCCGATTTTGGGACACAAACTTGTTCTGAAGCCAAAGAACCACGTTCAAACTACTTGTTAGCCTCTTGTTTTCATTCAAGATCATGAAGAAAGACCCAAGACCTATCCATAGTGATGAATCAATGCACAAAATCTATTTTTCCTTTCGAAAACCCTTTAAATGTTGCTGAGAAAGATATAATCTAAAGTGTTTTTGTTCCATTGTTAGTGCACCCATTGTGCACTTTTTGAAGCCCAATACTTCAGTCAAAATACACTGCCTAATGAGATACCTAGGGCTTCTACTAAATCTCTTTCAGTCACTCGACAATTTTTCAATATAATATCCTGTATTTTTTCCACGATTTCTGGAGTTGTTGCTGTTTTTTGGATGTCCTTGACGTGGATCAACTTCAAGGCTTGTAAGACCATGTTTGCAATGGCAAAGATTGCATCCAATCTTTCTATTGTATTAATAGAAGGTGAAGAGTCCTTATACTCTTTTAACATTTGTTCATAAATTTCCTTTGCTCTTAAACCCTCCAAAAATAAAAATTCAATTACTGCATGATACTCAATTTTTTTCCACTATAAAAAAATACTGTGACACATCAATACTAAATGGCTAAAACAAAGAATGAACTGACAGATTGAAATAAAACTTCACATAGGTTCATATGAAGAGTGTAACAACATAACAAAAAAAAATTGGGCTAGTAGCAATGCCCCTCTCTTATCGAACTGCAAAAAATGTTTGAACAACTTAGTAGAGTAATAAATAATAATGGAAGGAAGTCAACTAAATTTTATTTTCTTTCATATGCAGTCTTGCTGTTGAATGCTAATCTTTTAATTAAATATCTTGATAACAATTTTAACAAATTTACTCATAGCAGATGACTTAAAAACTTCAATGAAAAATTAAAATTCAGCAGTTGAAGACTACGTAATAAATGAATGTATTCCACTCTAAAGCTATATAATTTGTATACATCACAGACAATTAGGTCTATATACAAATAAATTATTACTATTCATTCAATGCTTCCAGGAGTTCCATTTCAAAAGTTGGTATAAAAATATATAAAATATTTATTCACACAAAGTTAACTAATAATCCAAAACATATATGTTATAAATAGGATATATCTTCTGTTAGTCACATCGTTGTAAGTATTTCAAGATTTAGAAAAAATTTGTAACAAACTGGTACAAAAATTAAAAATTATACACTGAGAGTTTGCTAGTGCAGTGACATACCAGAAAGTTTAAATACCTAAATTAAAAATTTTGCCAAACTAAAGCAAATAAAATAATTAATCACCAAATTGTTTTTAATAAATAAAAGCTGAATTTTTTTCCCCCAGATAATAATATAATTCACTTTCATATGTATAGTGAGCAAAGATGTTGACAAAGGGAAAATACTTAAAAAGTGAACATTTAGCAGTTTTAGAAACATAAAGCCCACCATGTAGCAAAGTGCTGAGCTTCAACTTAACCTATCCAGTTAATTATTGCCAATCCGTAATACCAAAATATCAGTTCTGATGATGAAATTTTATCCGACATCTACAAAGCTATGATAAACTATTATGGTTAGTGACTTTGGTATACTATATTCCCAATAGTTAGATAATTTAAATTTCAGCTAATTCAACTCTATTTAAATGAGATAAACAAGTCAAAGATTCCCCACAACTCACAAAGTACAGCTTCAGCTTATCTAAATTGGAGCAGTAATATCAATTTGCCATCCAAAGATCACAGAAGCAGAAATACTGCTTTTTATGAGAGAGATAATTGAACAGTGTCAGAATCCCTCCTCTTCCTTGTCTAGTGACTGGGACAATGTGGCTACAAATATATGACTAATAAGAAGTTACCACTTAGCAGACTCTTTTCCTGTACTATAACATAATACCTTTACTCACTATAGATCATCGTATTAACCGACCAGAACAATTTTATTTATTTAATGTAAAGAACTGCACAATTAATTCAGAGAAGTGTAGCAAATTAAAACCTCCTTCAGAATTAGTAAGAACTGTTCTCATCTAATCAATTTGTTTATTTTACTACAAAAAGTAACTACTAAAATTTGCTGAATTACTAAAATGTTTCCATAAACTCCTCTTAAAAAGCAACAATTTAAAACATTAAGCCCCAGCACAGTCTATAGGTCTGCAAACTATCATAATTTAAACCTTAAAAAATCTCTTAACTCCTGCAGCCCATGGACACATAATCAAAGATTTCACCACTGCCTAAGACTGCAACAGAACTCTAGAACAGCAAAGGACCTATGGTCCATGATTTTTTTTTTTTTTTTTAATATCAAGAAATGCAGTTATATAGTTTGTATTTGTATTTAAAAAAATAGGTCTAAATAATTGATTTAAAGTCACATGTTCTAAAAGGCAATGGATAAAATCTCTAATTCTTGACCTGACAATAAGGAGCAGCCTCCCAGCTCTCATTCATTCATATCACCACTTGGTTTCATTCATTAATATCACCATTTAGATGTCTCAGGCTTGCTCTCATCGATTTAGTCCTTTCAAAGTACAGCATAAATAGCATGAATTTTTCAGAAGCTGCATGAGGTTTTTGATCCTTCTTGCAGGAGCAAAACAAATTTAAATTTAATAAAATAACAAAATATATTTTTAATTTTTTTTTAATCATTATTGATCAGGCATTAGTAAAAAAGACTCTTCTGCACCGAAGACCCAACAATAAAACAGATAGGATGATTTGTCAAAAAGTAGATATGCAAAATGGCCACTGAGCGATAAAGTAGCTGATCTTATCCTGTGATCCATCCCCTAGCCTACAAAATGCTTTATCAACAGAACCCAGATAAGGGGGGATTTCAAAGAAAAATGAAAATATCAATATTATCAGGCTCGGCTATCTCAAAACCCTCTCTCCTTCATAATCTGATTGGAACCAAAAATACTTTAAATGAAAAGCTTAATTACTGAATTTGGTTACCATATTTTATGAAAAATTTGTTTAGACCTACACTTAAAATTAAATTTTTAAACATCTTACTCATTTATTTTTTATTATGTTATAGAATATAATTGTTATAAAATCACATAAAAAAGTTATTTCATTCTGTGGTTGTCATTTTGTAATGCTAATAATTAGATATTTTAAATTTTGGTCTCCCTCTTACCCTGGACCGATTTCAGCCAATAAGAAACTCATCCAAATTTGGTCAAATTTAAAAAAAAATTATAGGCAGTGTCTATTATAAATCATATTAAATATTCACACACATACACACACACACAAAATTTTGAACAATCTTTCTTTTGGCCTTATTTCACCATATTTTCCAACATTGATTGAGATTTTCTTAAATTGTGTGATGGTACCTATGTACCTGAGAGCTTGATTTCCCATCAGGAAATCTGTAAGAGCTTCTAAAACATTTAGTAATGCTTTTATTTGAGAAATTAGGCATGAAGTTTAACATTATATCTTAACTTATTAAAACCTTTGATAAAACTTAAGAATCAAATAAATCAATTAGAAATGAATTATTAAAACCAAAAAAGTCTTTAATAAAATAATCAAATCAAATAACTATACTGAGGAAAAATTCATAAATAGTAGAGAATTTTCGGAGTTCAGTCAAGGTTAAAAATCAAAACCTTGATTCTTTTTTTTTTGTAAAAAAAAAAAAAAAAAAAAAAAAAAATACAATTTTAACAGGTTTATTTTTCGGATTATATTGTGTCATCTTCATGCGAGAAGGGACAAATCACCTGGAACTAATATGCATGATGCATCATTCATCATGTCAATTTGTTCCAGATGACATGTCCCTTCTCGTCTTCAGGATAGCCCGAAGAGGGATAACAGAGTAAGCCAAAAAGAACAAAATTGAATTCATATAACTTTGTATAATTATTAAAATTTGATAATGTATGAATTACCGTGTCTTTAGGAGCAATTAAGCTATTGGCGTGAAGAATTGGCTGAGACGCAATAGTCTGTGGGCTGACAACGAATACATCAGAGGAAAGAATTTTACTGTGATGGAAACTTTTATCATTCTCAATGCCTGACTTCTCAACTTCCATTACTTCTGACCCAGCTATAACAGTTTCTTCAGTTATAATGTTATCATTCATAATATCTTTAATAAAATCCCGTTCTGATTCATCATATATATGGGATTCATGGTCAATTATGACTTGCTCATCAGTTACTATTTCTTCTCCAATTACTCCATCAGAAAACATTTCACTATCAGCCTGAATAATAGTTGTTTCATTATTTACGGAGGACAAATGCTCAACATTATGAGTGCTTCCATCATCAACTATATCCATTACAGAGTCAATCACATGATTCTCCAGGCTTGGGTCATCATATGTTATAGTTTCTTCCATAATCTCTTCTTCCTCCATATTTTCCACAACTTCTTCTTTAACAACATCGATTTCATCCTTCATAAGAACTCCTGAAGTGACATCAATTTCACTTTCTTCAATTTGCTCTTCATGGCTCAGCATATGCAACTCCTCTTCTAAACTTGTATCTAATGAATCAAACTCCAAACCATCCACAATGTCTGCAGAATCAAGATTCATTGATTCTGTCATATTCAAATTTATCTGACACTAAAAATAATTTTGCAATTAACATTTATACACATTCAGATATCGGATTTTAGAGGGTTTTAAATATAAATGTTTACCAATGAGGTTGAAACAATTTCCTAAAATGTCAAACAAAACTGTAGAGTTTCAAACATATTTATTGTTTTAATGCATTGCTAGCAATGCCAAAACCAAAGCTAAAGAATTAAGGCAAATTGAAAGATGCTAAAAAGTAGCATTGCTAGCATAATTTAGAACTTAACAAATATATTTGATACCAAGTTTTCTCAATGAAAAATTTAAAGGTAACAAGAGGCGCCATTTCAATATGTGAGGTTAACGATGAAATATTTAAAAGCGCTACAGTTCCATTGACCTGTCATTTCAAAACGAAATCAAGCAATAAAGCGAAACATAACATTTTTTAGCCACAGGCATTCAATTAAACATACTGCCCAATCTACCCCATGAAAAATTCAAAATTCCTCGGATAATGAAAATAGTTACAGCTATAGATTGGTTGACTTCAGTTTTAAGTAAAAAACCTATCTTAACTAAATATTCAAAACGACCAAAATTACTAATCGTAACAGAACTAATTGCATAAATATACAGAATTAAATTAAGCACATAAGAAGTCGTCATACATCGATAACTAATCACAATACTTTAAAAACAATCTTGTAATGTTCAAAATAACGCGCCTACCATTACTGTCCCATAATTCCACAAAGCCAAGCTTTCACCGATGACAACATACTTTATAATTTATTTTTGTAAAAATTATAATTTGATTTTTAATTTGAAAAAAAAAATTAATTCCGGTTTTCAATTAGAGAATTATTTTGTTTGGTTTTCAAAAAGCAAAATAACTTTGAAGTATCCCATGTAGGTAGGTTCTTAACCTGGTTATAATAATTTCTTTGGACCAGTTATTCATACCTATACTTCTATTTAACATAAATTGATTGTTTTTAAAGAAGCAATTGGAAATGTCAAATTTAAGTACAGCTATTCGGCAACAGCTTACTTCCTTGATCAATGCCGGGGGTTCTCATAAAGATCAAGCAGAAAAGTACTCAATCTTATAATTCCTTTCAATTTTACTGTTCTTATATAATTTTTTAAACAGCTAATATCGTTGTCTTTATTTTGTAGGTACAGAGTTATTCTTGACAATATTTTAGGCATGGGAAGTGATCAAATCACTGATCCTTTGAAGATATTTATTGAAGCTAGTGAGTTAATCTTAATTATCATTTATAATCCTTATAAAACGTCTTAATATTTCTGTTTCATGGATTTTTTAAGACCTTAATATACTTTGTAATTTTATTATTTTCCATGGAGTAATAATGCAAATTTCATAAACTTTCAGGGTTTTTAAATAAACATAAACTATTTTATACTGCATACATTACTACTAGATAAAGTTCTTTCCTTCAAATGATGATTATAACTAGTGGTAGATGAAAAAAGTTGGGCCTTGACAATTTAGGTTTTGGTTTTGACTCCATTTCTTATGGAAAAGTGATTTTCATACTATTAAAATGAATGTAATAATTTTTGAATTATAATAATATGTAATAGAGCTGTCAGGTTTTCAGGTAAATGCCTATTTACATAACTTTCTTTTTAATTAAAATTACTTAACTCTTTAGCAGATTATTTAATTATATGGGCAAATAAAACTCGCATACATCCAGTACTGAAACTGTTTTTCCTGCCCACTAATTTGTTTTCCAGTAGGAGTTAGGAATTTTTGCAAAGCAAACAACTATGTACTATTAAAATATGGTATTTAGGTATATCATACAGATATATTCAACCAAGGTCACCAGATACATTCCTTTTTTATTTGTTTCCTATGATAGATAATTCAAATATATTTGTCACCTGGAAGGAAAATATAATGAGGGCATGGTGGCCTGGTGATTAAGTTACTGGACTCCTGAGCCAAAGGTACCAGGCACAAGTTATTTTGTTTTTGTATCTCTGTTTATAATGATACAAAGTACTCCTGGTGTGCTTATCTGCTTAGAGGCATCAGAACAACTAGCTATATTGTCTGTACTCACTAGTTACTTATTAGTTGTCATTATTTCACTCGACGCTCTAAGACATGCGATCTGACACTGGCTCAAGAACTGCAGGTGAGTCACTTTTGTAACTATATGTTACAATGCCTCCTCGATTCTCCTAGGCAGGCCTAGATAAATCTAAAAGCTGTTTCCGTGAAATCTGATTTCTTCTCTTAAGTGGAGTAGTATCATGAGGAAGCAGGTGGCCACCTTTAATTGGCTTCTTCTCACATGGACACGTGACAGGTCTCCTCTCATTACCTGCCTCCTCAGTCTTTAACAGTATCAATGATTTATGGCGCCAGCTTACCCTAGGGGTTCTGTTTGGGTCTCACAAACCTAACATTGCAGCTTTACTTCAATTCTGGGTAGGCTTTTATTTATCTTTACAAAAAAAAGCTTTCCCAGTGCTATAGGTGTTTACAGGGTGGATACTGTTAATAACCACTTCCTACACGACTAAATGATTGAAAGTGAGGTAAAAAAAAAAGCAAGTATGAAGTTATATTACAAACAAAATTATATATATAAATTCTTATGGCAATGGCGTGTCACTAGTAATAATTAANATATATAGAGAGAGAGAGAGAGAGAGAGAGAGAGAGAGAGAGAGATCATTTTTTTAAATTATAGGAATATAAATGAGAAAAGTCACACTTTATGGTTTTAGATCTATAAAAATGTATTCCTAAAGCCAAAGTATTCTTCTCTTCAGAATTGAAACAACATATACATATTTGACTAGAATAATTGTTAATATATTCAATATTATTAGCTTGGAAAAAACTTTTAGGACCCAATTGATGTAGAATATAATTTTCTAACAGTCATGTCACATAACACTAGGAAAAATGTATTTTAAGAAAGATAAGAGTGGTTGGTTGAGTCCAGATTCCTCTTCAGATATCAGCCTAAGATCTTCAAGCCTGAAATTTTATTTTTTCTTAATTTAATTTGCCATATGGTTTTTAAATGCAAAAAGAAATGCTTGGCTAGTTGATGGACAAAATCCAACCAATATAAGTTAGTTCAGAAGTTAGAATAGTTAATTTATATTACTTAAAATGACTATTCTAATTCATAATCTCTACAAAGTAGGCACAACATGTTATAAAATTTGTTTATTGATAAAATAAATGTATAAGTAGGAGGGATCACTTCTCATGATATTTTTGAATTATTTTTTAATCATAATGCTGAGAAAAAAACTTTTCAGAAAGTTTTTTTCAGAATAGTTATACCCCTGCCTGCTCCAGATATTTTGAATAAATTAAACTCAGTTTCATAATCTTTGAACATACTATTAAATGGTTAATGCAATTTGGAGGGAGAGAAATTCAGAATGAATTTTTAAGTCCTTCAAGTGAATGAATTAAAATTATATTGATAATCAAAACCATAATCTATAGTGAGCAAAATTTACTTTGTGATAATTAATAATAATAATTATTATTAATTAAATTCTAAACTAAATGAATAGAACTGATCAGATATAAATTACTTTTGAGCTAGAGTGGCTTTTCAAATTATTAGAATGAAACTCAAGTTTATTTGATGTTAACAAATTTAGATGCTATTAACTGGGATTAAATAATCAGGTTTACCCAAATTACTTAATTGTAACTGAAGCTGGATATAATTCTGACATGTGGCTTCAATTTACTGCATTAAGTTGGGTCATTTCCTTCTAATTTTTGGATTACCTTCCCCCATGAAAGACAAATTTTAAATTAAATTTTTTATTCCATAAAATGATTAATGGATTTAAATCATTTAAGTGACTATGGATTAATACTCGTGTAAAAATAATTTTATTGTTAAAGATTGAAGAAAAAGAACACTTGAAATAAAACAATTAATTTTTTCTACTGTTAATATTTTGATTTAAAATATAACCTACCAGTAGTGATTTAAAAAAAACTGCACTGAGAGTCATTCTACTCATGGATTATGAGTACTTTGTGAATTACTGTTGTTGCAACAGTAATCTCTGCCATCAGTATAAGCCAATCTTGTAGCTTGCTTAGTAAGTTAGTTTTTAGCAGAAGGTAAAAATTTGTTTTTTATTTCAACATAATTTTATTTTCTCTAAGGTTCCTAGAGCTCGAACCCCGACAGTTCTTTTACTTCAAAAGATACATTCCTTATTAGTGTTTCTTTTCTTTATATTACTATTATTTTTTTTTTTTCAGTTGTCAATGAAAATGTAAGTCTCGTCATATCTCGCCAAATTCTGACAGATATTAGTAACCAATTAACTGTTCTTCCAGATGAAATTTCTAAATCAATATCACATTTTATCTTGGATAAGGTAACTTTATATTCATGTTGATTAATCTAGTATTATCTTAAGTATAAATCTCATTGATTTTGCCCTGCTAAATTTTGTTTATTTTCTTCAAATAATTGTATTCTTTCATTTCCTCTTATTGTTCTTTCTGGCTTTTAAGATCATATTCTCCATTTAAAGCGCCAGAAATAATAAGCTTACTTTTTTGCAATTCCTGTGAATTTAATAGGCTTTTCTATTTATTTATCACATTTGTTCAATCTATGAAAGCATTTTGGTAACATTACTGGATTATAAAGAAACTTTTGAAGAGGCATTTGTTTAAACATTGTTGTTTATATTGTGTTATAGGTCCAACCTCGTGTTATTTCATTTGAAGAACAAGTTGCCTCCATTAGACAACATCTGGCTCAGATCTATGAGCGAGAACAGAATTGGAAGGATGCTGCAAATGTTCTTGTTGGTATCCCACTTGAAACTGGACAAAAGTAAGATTACAATTATGGCCTGTTATATGTACTTCATATAAGAAGTATCATTTTGCTACATAATAAAAATATAATTTAAGTCTTGGAAACCACAATGAAGTATTGTTTTGTAATTATTTTCCTAACAAAATATTACTTTCAATAAAAATCTTAGTAAAAATACACTGCTGGACAAAATTAAAGGATCACTTACAAATATTTATATTATTATTACATAAGAGATAAAAATAGAAATTCCATTGCCCCAGACTGGACTTTGTGTTGTATCTTATCCAGTTAATCCTGTATCTGTTTATATTCCCACCCGTTTATGAAGAAAAGGGTCAGTTAATCCACTTTTTTTCTTTTTTCCTATCAGTAAATGGTTAGTTGTTAGCAACGATTCATCTTATTGAAGATTTTCTAACATTTAAGAGACTTTAGTTTTTACTTGTGAGTTTAGTAAGAACGTTGTGATGGTCAACAGAAGAGCATTGACCGAAGAGGAATCAATTCGTGCTGTTGCTTTGATTGAAGAAGGGTTTTCTCAAAGGCATATTGCGCAACGGCTCCACCGGTCACAATCCATAGTGTCCAGGGTGCTTAATAGGCACCATCGAACTGGAGGGCATACAAGAAGAGTCGGACAAGGCCGTCCGAGGTTAACTTCCCAGCGTGATGAGAGATTTTTGCAATTGCATTCTCTTCAGGATCGCCGATCAACTGGTAACAGTCTGCGTGGTCTCCTCCAGAGGTTCAGGAATGGGCAAATTTCAGAGCGAACCGTGAGAAGATGACCCAACGATTATGGATTGACCTCCCATCCTTCAGCTACTGGACCTCTTCTCTCCAGGGAACACCGGGTTGAGCGCTTGAGGTTTGCTCGGGAGCACCTAAACTGGACTCAGGAAGATTGGAGCCTCGTATTATTCAGCGATGAGTCAAGATTCTGTCTCCGATCTCCAGATGGACGGGAAAAGGTATGGTTCAGTGATGGTGTGGGGGGGCATAAATTTAAACTCCCGTACAGAGTTGGTTCTTGTGAACCGTGGCTCTATAACTGCTGACAGGTTCATTAGGGAGGTACTTGAGCCACATGTAGTACCTTTCACCAGAAATATCGCAGGTAACTTTATTTTTATGCACGATAATGCCCGACCTCACGTTGCTCGATCAGTGCAAAATTTCCTCAGACAAGAAGATATTGACGTTATGGTTTGGCCACCCAGAAGTCCAGATATGAACCCAATAGAGCATGTATGGGACATGCTTGGAAGACGTGTCCGCGCCCGAGACCCACAAAATTTGGCAGATTTAAGGGAAATGTTAGTGGAAGAGTGGAACAACATCCCAGAACATGTAAGAGCCCTGGTCGCTGGAATGGGCAGGAGAATGGAAGCAATTATCAGAGCTAGAGGTGGGAATACCAATTATTGATCGTTTTCCTCGAATTCTTCCTTTTTATTCAGTTTTGTTATTTCATTTCATTTCAAAGATTTACTTTTTCATTTTGAGACTGTAGGACATTTTTATTTTTTGATTTGTTTTCCTATTAAAAATTTCTAGAAAATAATTTTTTATTTTTTATTACTCTTATAATAAAGTGTGACTTCCAAAGAAAAAAGAATATTTTCAAAAATACCCTATACAGTTCAGTAATTTCAAAATATTAAAGTGATCCTTTAATTTTGTCCGGCAGTGTAGTTGGGTCCCAAGCACTTAAACTGACTATTTTTGGATAACAGTTAAATTTGACTATGTTTAAAGACAGATTTCTAAAGTGACTTTAAAATTCTATTGAAAGAAGAGAGAGTATAAATTACCAAGCCATATATATGTGTATTTCAAATTATAAATCAAATCTACAATATATAAGTTCTGCAAATCGAGGGAATTTAATGGACAGTGAATGTCTTTGGGAAGTGTTTGTTTATTAGTTACAATGTTTGTAGTGAGATAGGCATTTTTTAATTCCCTCAAAGATGAGTATAAAATGCCAATTTAATTTTAAAAAGCCAAGGATCAATGAAAGTTGAAAATTGCAATTTTAACTACTGGTCTGAAGCCTGTTCATAAGAGACCTCACGAGTAATAAACACTTAAATAGCTCAATTACAGACAATCAAAACTTTTCCAATACAAAGTTTTGTGCTTTGTGAAGTAAATAATTTTTTTGAAGTAATTTAATTTTATTGTGAATATAAAGATCAGTGTAGTGTAAATAAAAAATCTGAAAGCAGCTCACATCAACAGTTCTGCAGTTTACGTGAGCTGTGAACTCTAATCATAATAGTGCTAGTGTCACACTATGTTAAATGAATCCTATAAAATTATAAAACCTGAGATATTTAATACTCATAATTATTTAAAATAAATTAAATTTTTAGTATTGTATCATCATATATTTATTAATTTTGTCAAACCATCCTTAATATTAACTAACTGTAATAAACGGGCGTTTGAAAAAAACTGTTTTTCAACTCAATATTTGCATTATTATATCTTTGATATAAAATATAATTATAGTCCACTATTATTTAGCGTCATTAACCATCTGCTAACCAATTACTCGATCCCACGCGGATACCATTTCTTTGGATGGCTATCAAAGAACTTTTGGACCATAATTTCAATTTCCGCAAAATTATCAAATTTTTGATAATTTTCTTGAAGAAAGTGAGGTATGGAGCAAGACAAGTAATCTAATGGTGTGAGGTCTGGACTATAGGGTGGATGAGGCAGAGGTTTGAGCACATGAAGTTCATTAAACTTTTCTTTTGTTCGACGGGAAGTTTGAGATGGAGCATTATCTTGTTGGAATAAAATAAAATTCCTTTGCAGTTGATCAAAGCAGTATAATGCTCAGACAACTTAGCGTACAATCTTTCCAGTTGTCTGTTGTTGGTCACACTCATGTTTCTTCTTTAAAACCAATAACTAAACTGAGGCTTTTTGAAGAAATCAAATATACAAGCTTAGAGAATGCTCTAAAGGGATTATTAAGTATTAAATAGGATTAAAACATTTACAAACCTGTGAAATCTTGAGTTTGATAAAATTATAATTTTTTATAATCTACGCTAATAACAGCATTACACCTTAGGTAAAATAAAATTGTGAAAAGTGGTGTAAAATATTAATGCAGTCACTCCTGACCAACTTCAATGAACTCAGAGTGGTTATGGAACTGGTGGATTTTTGGTGGATCACAGTTAGTGAAACATGACTAGATGAATAATATTCCTGATAGTATCATACTGTTGCCAGGTTATGAGATTTTTTTAAATGATTAATTTGGAAAGAGGGAGATGGAGTTGCGAATTTTGTCGAGGACATATGACTGTGTTGTTGACTATTCGAAGTATGTGGATATCCATCCTAAATTTTGTTTTTAATTACTTCTTCTGACTTCAGAAGTTTCTTAGTTGCAGTAGTGCACCATATCCCTAAAGGGGTTTTATTCACAGAGTTGTAGGAGGCATAATCAGAGTACTCAGATATTATTGTTTGGGTCCGAATTTATAATTTTATCTCTTCCTAGCTTAGAGTAGTTCTGATTTCCCCTGGCCAGAAGCTGCAGCTTTAAACTGATTCCTCTGACTATCACAAATCACACGTATACTTTTTCAGTGCATATTAAATCGTAGATTTAACATCAGAATGTTGCAGCATGATGCAACTAAGGTATGTAGGGATAGTCTAATTGAGGTTTCAGGAATGACTATACATGGCCTAGTGTTTGTGTCTTTTATCCAAGCTGTGATCCCCAATAGCTGGAATTCTTCGGAAAGATTGATGAGGCATTCAGAAGAAATTTGGATAGCATTAACTGAACCATTATTAATTATTATTAATTGCAATTTATATTAGCTATTGTATTATTAAAATTGTTACCATGTTTTTACTTTATAGTAATAGGTCTATGCTCTGATATGAAGCTAGCAAACAGAGGAAAATGGTTGGATAACATTTCTAAAAATAAGGGAACCACTGAGTGAGAATTTTGGTTTGATTAGATTTTTTTTAAATTATAAAACTTCATTACTTATTAATACTCATTAATAATTTTCATATAATTCATTAAAGTTAGTTNTATATATATATATATATATATATATATATATAATTACTGGGTAGTTTTGTATACTCTTTTCTTCTATTTATTTACTTTCACTTTCTTCTTTGAAATAATCCCTAATGGCTTCTCAATATTTATTTTTACTGGCTCTCTTCAAATATTTTTCTTAGCTAGCCACTAAAGGTTACCATTTGCTTTCACTCTACTAATTTTGTATGCTTGCTATTTTTTTAGCCAAACCTTTGCCTCTGAAGAAATCTATATTTGGGTTAAATTAGTTACTAGATAGTCCTTTATATTTTATTTGTTACTTTTATTAAAAAGAAATTAAAATATAAAATTATTTCATAACTAACCAGTGATTCTAAATTATTGAAAGGAAAGTTTCCAACTGTATATAACATACACCAATAATAAAATAGTATTATCAATCACGTTATTCTTCTGAGCAGGCAGTATTCTGTAGACTACAAGCTGGACACATACATGAAGATAGCACGACTTTACTTGGAAGATGATGATCCAGTTCAAGCAGAAGCATACATCAATAGAGCCTCTCTCCTTCAAGTAAGTGCACCATTTGTATTGCCCAATCACATATATAAAGCACAAATAAGTTTAAAATTGTTTTCTCCCATATTTTTTATTTGAAATATTAAGAAGGAATCTGGATTTATTATTTATCCTATTTTTAAACATAAAATTTTGTCCAAATTTGTCTTTGGGTACTAATAAATATGTTTATTTTTTTTTATATATTTATTTTTTTTTTAGTTTGTCTTCAATGTTGACAAGATATCTTATGTTAGTATCATTAAAACAATATTCATTCTATTTATTTTTCTTTATTTATTTGTTGCCCATATTAATTGTCTTGTCATTTAGCTACCACTACTGTAAGTTTCCTGTTATGAAACTACTCCTTTTTACTAAACACTATTTCGGGTACACTTTGCTTCTCTCCAAATATGCCTAGAGCCTGTGATAAACAAATTCATATTTTATGTTTAAATAACTTTAGTCTTATTCGAAGCAAGATATAATGTATGCATTTCATATTATCCATTTTATTTCATATATGGGTTTAAGGTTGTTTTTATAGTCTAAAATTATTCATTTCAAGTTCCTAAAATTAATGAATTATTTAATAGGCAGAGTCTAAAGATGAACAACTACAGATATACTATAAAGTTTGCTATGCCAGAGTACTGGACTACAGAAGAAAGTTTATTGAAGCAGCACAAAGATACAATGAGCTCTCCTATCGCAGCATTATCCATGAGGATGAGCGATTAACTGCTCTCAGAAATGCTCTTATCTGCACAGTCCTCGCCTCTGCTGGTATCTTATTATTTGTCATTTCACTTATATTAGTATCATTAAATATTATGTTTTCATTCTGAAAATTATTTTGAACAGTCTTTCTATGTGTTACTCTGTCAATTTATTTTGGATTAAGAATTTGCACCTTCACATAAATTTAATTTAATTAACAATTTGAAAGGAGCGTAAAAAAAGAAAAGAAGAAAGCTGGTAAGTTAGTTTTATTATTGAGAAAAACAAAATATTTTTTAGGACAGGAAAAAATTAGAAATAGTAAATAGAATATTTAGAAATAGTAGAAATGGTAAATAATCAATCTTATTCTTTGCTGCTATTTATTTTTAAAGTGTTATCAAACTTTTCAGGCAATAAATGACTCAAAAGGATAGTTTTTTTGACCGTAGATATTATTCTTAAATGATTTTAGTTGGGGTTCGGTCAAGGTAGATCCAAAAAACACAAATTTAAAAAAAATGTATTTTTTAATAAATTCTTTATAATAATAATTTGTGTTTTTTGGATCTACCTTGACCGAACCCCAACTAAAATCATCTAAGAATAAATGACTCATTAACTTGATGGCAAACATTTTCTCATAATTTTTTAATTAGTTTTTCATTAAAGAAGTCATAATGAATTGCTAATGTAATAGAAACAAGTGTGAATTAGTCTAATAAATATATATATATTTGATTCGGTTGAGTTCTTAAATAGATATATTTTTATTTTATATTCAAATGCACAAACGTAATTATTAATACTTCTTAACTATAGTTATAGTAATTGCAACAGATTAGCAAACTTTAGGAGAAGTGACTAAGACGACTTACACTGGAGAAATGCAAGGAGGAGAGGGTTGTTTCATTGGATCTAAAAAGAGTGTGGGATTTTTTGGATGTTTACAATCTCTGCAGAATTTATATAATAGTCAGGAGAATAATTGTATACATAAGGGTTTTATAATACATGATGTTTATGAGATGGAGCATA
>KZ806896.1:295454-306592 GCA_000696205.2 Oncopeltus fasciatus | reverse complement strand
ATATATATATATATATATATATATATATATATATATATATATATATATATTTATGTATGATAAAGTTTGTATAAACAAATATATACTAAAAATGAATGAATAAAATGTCACTATGCAGGGAGGAGGAGGGGCCCACATTTACCCAACTAAATATATAGAAAAATGACAGTTAAGCAGTAAATAGTTTTATTTTTCTTATACATATTCTAGGTACTGAATTTTCAATTTAATTAATTATTAATTTACTTTTTTTCAGCTCGGGAGGTCCTTCCTGCATGGGACAAACAAATTCAATCTCTCTGCTACCAAGTTAACCAGATCATTGAAAAAATTTCAAATTCTCAACCTCAATGGATGCAGAAGGTGGTTGATGAGCAAATGGTTCAGTAATTCTTCAGTTTCCTAATTTATGTTGTAAATTGTTTTATTTATTTTAATTTTTCTAATCAAATATTGTTTATAAGTAGAATGAGTTTTATTCACTTTTACACAATATGATCATAAATATAACTTGGTAAGTTTCAAAATTGTATTGCAACAAGGATTCACAATCTTCCATAGATAATAACTACACTGTTCCATTTTCATCTCGGCAAGTTTCATTAGTTTAGATGGAACACCCACAATGAGCGTTAGTTTAAGATATATTAGAAGAAAGATCTACTAACATTACCATTTGTGAACATGAGCTCTATAAGAGCTAATAGGAAATAGATAAAATGAGAATGTATAATTATTATATAATTGGATAGAATAGAAATAATAATTGTCTATGTTCTTGGTAAAAGGAGCACTCTTTCATGAGCATATACCATGTTCAGGTCATTTTGGTGCTGTTATTTAGTAGTTACATTCAGATGAAGTCTACAGCAAGCCCGGATGTATGTCAGGACATAATAATTCAATATTTTTTAAATGAAATAGAAAATGTTTGTGTTGATTGGTATTGTTAATTATAAATTCTATTTTAGAAATAAAAAAACTCATTACTTGGCTTTCCTTTCTTCCTTTTTCTTTCCCCCTCTTTCCTAACCTATCAGCACTGATTCTTCTACTATGAAGAATTGTAAAGGACTTTAAGAACAATTTTCTGAATTCTGAATAAAAATGTGAAGGGCAACATAGTCTCTTATAAATAGTTATAAGAGACTATGTTGTCCTCCACATTTTTATTTAGAAATCCTTTCTGAAAGTTGACAATCAGTTAAAAATTATTTTGAAGCAACACGAACAAGATCTGCAATATCTCAAGTAATAAAAGGCCACAAGTGGAGGGTAAGCATAGCTTCATGGCTTGCCAAACACTCTCTTCCACGATCATCAGCCCTGAAAATGCCTTCCACTGCGGAAATGATGGCATTAAGAAGAATTATTTTTCTGAACTCCTTTCTGGCTGAACCATTGATGTACTCTTACAGATTAGTTATAATTTAGAGGAGGTAATTAAATAATGACAGCAAAAAAGGGTAGTCAACTGATCTGTCCCCTTACAGACAGCTTCATCCAGATAGCTTTTAAGACTTGATACCTATCTTCAGGGAAGAGGCTCTGAAAGAGACATTGTTTAAATTCAATAGTGCTATTCCCAAAGCATGACAAACCAAAATATGCAGTAAATATTAAACATGATTAAAGGATTTGTATTTTAATATAAACTTATTTTTATATGATAATATTGTTGTACATTATAATTGAAATGTGAAAATAGGGGAAAATTACTTTAATCGAAATATATCTGAGATTATTCGTAAATTCATATAATTAAAGAAGGTAAGATATTATTATCCAGATTATTTGACAGAAGTTATTAATTAGAGCAGAGAATAATACAAGCCAAGGGCTTGTCAGTAGCTCATAACTTTTAGTTTTAGCTGGCTGAAAGTTTTTTTTGTTACTCTCTAAACAATAGTATGATGACTCATTAAATCTTGAATCAATTAATTTAAGGAATTTACATTGAACAATATATTTTTGTACATTGCATGTGAGCCAGATAGTAAGTTCTTGATCTTTTTTTAATTACAACTTAATTAAAACCTTTTTTACAAAGCTAAATATAACTTCCTTTGAATGTATAATTTGTAAATACTATCAAATTAATTATATGTATGTACACGTATATATAATATATATTTGCATATTTCTGTCAAGCTTATTCTAGTTAGACAGCTCATAAGATTTTTTTATTGAATTATTATAAATGTGGATAGGTGTTCAGTTGAATAAAATAATTTTGCTGGACACATGTAAATATACAAAATAAGTATTTAGCAAATTTTGTTGATAACAAAACATCTTATGTTTTATAGTGAAGCTGGAGAAATTAAATGGGATTTAGTCCATGAAAAATAAAATACTCCAAAATTATTGGAAATTATTGCCAACATTTCAACTTTTGTAAGTCATCACCTTAATGTATAGATGTATTGAAAGATCTCTGAGGGAGGTTTATGATCATAACTCAGAGTGCAGAACTAAACTGATTACAGTACTCAGTTTAGGAAGTAAATTTGTTGACTGTCAAGTTTTATGAAGAGTGGATTACCATTCCTCTCCAATGTTCAGTATCCAATTTTCATCCATTTTATAGTCGATTACACACAGTTTTATATTTTCATTTATTTATTCATTTGTTAGATTACGACTTACAGATATGTTTCTATGTTATTATTGAATGTTGTTTTTTTTCCATACTCAGCCTTGATGAAGGTCAGAAATTCAGTCCGAAACAACATTGGATAAAATAAGAACTTTTTTGGCACTCTGAGATGTGACCATAAACATCATTATCGCCTTGATGATAAATTACAAGTTAAACAGTGGCATTAATTCTGGAGTATTTTTTTTTTTTCTGTTTCTGGCCAAAACCCTGACTAATTTCTCCATCAATACTTGATGGCCAACCAACCACTAACTTTAACAAGCCTGCTTCAGAGCTAAGAAGAAATTTGAAATGGCATAACACAAGCCCTCTATTTCTATATCTTGTGATAATTCTAGGTATAGATAGTACACTCAGAAAAAAATGAAGCAGTATATTTGTCAGTAATCATAGAAGAAATGGGTAGTTGCACGGCTGAAAACATTCATAGACAGTTATACATCTCTTCCAATAATATATATTCAGCATGAACTTCACATAACAAGGAGAACAAAAAAATGTAAAATTATTTCATAACTATAATTTTTTAAATTTCATAATGTACTATACAAGTTCTATTACTTGAAAAACTGATATATATAATCAAATTGTTATCCTAAATTTATCAGTGGAAAGCCCTCAGAAACTTTGAAATATAAATCCTTGCAATACAAATTCAAAGGGTGATCACATATTAAATAAATTAAAAAAACAAAAACAAACAAAGGACAAAAGAAATGAGGGAAGATTTCCACAGACTAACCCTAGTGAACAAGAAATTTTCCTTGTTCATAGAGATACTACTCATAACATGTATACCATACATATATTATTCTGAGAGATACAATGAAAACACAGCTTTTTAAGCTTCAAGTTCAAGACAGATCCCGATTTTATGACCACCTTCATTGAAGTTCTTTCCATCTACTTGAGCAGACAAAGAAAGGGTGACACCTAGAAAAGGAAGAGCTAAATTAATTTTACAGTATAACTAGTTGTAAGTAAAAAGTAATTAACTATTTATCTTTTATTTAATAAATCAACACTCATTACTTATCCAAGAGGTGTAGAGACATTGGAATTTATGCTGGAACTGGTTAATTAATCATTTTTTTCTAATTGTTATTAATGAAGTCTTAATTTTTTACTTCTTAATGACATGAACAAAAAGTTTTCATATACCATTTTTACTAATATACTGCTGCTTGTATGACCTTTTGCTAACAAATAAAATATAGAGCTGATTTACAATGTAATATATAAAGAATTTAAGACAGAATGGTAAAAGTGGTGAACTTAGAAGTCTTTTTGTTCTTAAAACTGATTATAAAGACAATTTAAGATTTTCCTTTATTAATATAAATCTAATTACAATCATTGAAAGCTAAATATGATTATCAATTTCAAATACAATCTGAAGAAAGATGACCTGTGAAATAATTGTGTCATTAAAAACACTACAAGGAAAATACACATAAATTTCATTTCCACATGTTATGGAAATTTAAGTTAGTGTTACTACAAGACTGACATAACTGAATCTTCTCATTAAAGTTGTAATTGTTTCATCTTATGCTAAAAATCAATAGGGAGTACTGACTTCGATGAAGAAAAGCATTTGTTTGGAACTCATATGTCTAACACCGTGAGTCTTTAGGTCCCACTTTTGGTAATTTTACTTAAGTTAATAAGAGGGAGTAACAGATTCCTTCTCCTTAATCTAAGTGATTATTATTATTCTGAATCTTTACCAAAACAGCCTTTTAGATTATTTTTAATTAATATAAGAGTAGTTAATAACAGTAAAAGATGTAAAAGAAATTTCCATCTCTAAGTCCGAAACAAGAATCCTGAAACTGAATCCTAAACCTAACAATAATTGAAAGCTATCTAATGAATTTGGATGAAGCCGAAAATTAGCTGAAGCTGCCAAAAAGACACATCCTGAATCAGAAATTTTAAAAATTAATGTAGTGACAATCAACAGTATTAATTGAAGACAACATAATGCCTTTAGCAAAATATACCAGCCAACATTGACAGTGAAGGTTCACATGAATTATAGTAGTAATATTTTATTTTATTAGTATAGTTTAATTCATTGAAATATTTTATCTTAATTCTACTTAATAAATGTTGCATACAATAAAATAGCAAAGTTTTACTGAAAAAAGAAGATGTTTAAAAATTCTATATCGTTTAAATATCAAATAATTTATAAAGGGACAATATTACTAAAATCCACAATTAGAATAATTTAAAGTAATTTGTATGCTTGAAACAACCCATTGCTGGGTCTGATGAAGTTGGTCTTTTAGCTGAAATGATTTTTTTTTAGGCTTAAATAAACAACAAATAAAAGAATGGTAGTTATTATAGGAAGGAACATTTTCAAATCCTCAAAGAATATAATAGATTTTAAGCTTAATTAACAGAGGTTCAAAGAAATATTTTGACATGATTTATCAAAATTGAAATAGTCGTTTCTGCTTGGTTTATAAGACTAGCTTTCTGATCATAGTATAGACACAGATATGTAAAAAATATTACTTTAGTTCCTTTGGCTTTCAGCCAAATAACATCATACAGTGGACAAAACGTTTTTCTAGGGAGTCAGTAAACCTCAAAACCTAAAATGCTTTCCTTTCTTTAGCTTAAGCTGAAGCAGGAAAAAAAAAAATTCTTTGTGAGCTTGAGATATTTTTCAAGTAATATATATGAGTTCAATTAGTCCTGCAAATAAAAAACCTGCTGAAATGGTACACCTCCCTTTAAAGTCCTGGACTTCTTGACTAAGACTAAATAGCAAATTTTACAAATTAATTAATTAACTTCAAACAGTTAATTATTTAATGAATACTGATAAGATAATTAGTTCAAGTTGTAAGTCTTCATTCGCGCAAAGCAGAGCAATATAGCTCCCAATTGATGTTCATGTTGTAAAGTCGTCAAACAACAAAGCTTTCACATTCTTTAAGCATTTGTGAAAAGGATACAAAGCTAAATTTTTCTTGGTAAATATTTTCAAGATTTTAATTATTTTAGGCAGTTACCACTAAATATCTTTATAAAAGCAATAAATAGTTATATGATTATAGAAAAACTTTAAATAATAAACTTATAGAATATTTTCATAGAAAATAAACTATTGTTATCGTTAGGAAAAATCTAAATCATCAAGTAGTGAAGGATTCCCTCAACAAATACTCTACTAATAATCTCCATAGTCCATAGTTAAAAATTCCATTTGAAATAAATCATCATGCCTCCTCAAAATTTGATTTCAAGGGACTTATTATTTGATGAAATTTGAGATTGATTCTATATCTGATATGAGCTTAATCTTTGACTTTAAAGGGAATAAATTGTGGATTAGAAGTTTAAATGTGACACAACAATCAAATGCTTACATTGTTACACACATACAATGGTTATCCTGTAAATTTTAGAGAACTGAAAGATCAAGACGTAAATAGCCCTTGACAGTTGTTTAAAGTCAAAAACGGCTCAAATTATTTTAGTAGAATTCTGTAATTAGATTATGCCTGTCATTGACGTGCTTGACTTTATATAAGATTCATCCAACCACTCCATGGGATCAAATTAATGAATAACACTTCAAAGTAGTTATAATCCCCCATATTAGCCTGGCATAGGCTATTTTTTACCCTCATTGCAAATGTATTTTAACTTAGTCATTAATTATGTTAATTTTGTTTTTATGAATATTAAGCTAATAGTTGATTATGTTATACTTAAAAATTATAATAAAATAAATATATGCAGCAATGTATTTTTTTTATGAACAATAGAAATAAATAAGAACAGAATTGACTAGGATATGATCATAGGATTACAAGATTCCAGAAGTCGTTCAAAGAACACATAGCTAGTCTGTGATTACATAAAAAATAATTTGTTTTTAAAAATAATAACCTCTATAAATATGAGTGGAAATAGGGTACCGTCAGCATAAAAGTGAAAAATATCCTGAAATGAAATTAAGGAATTAAATAACTTGTTTTAATTGTACCTTAGATTGAAATGAGACATTTAATAATCAGAATATCCTATGCTCATAACACTTACCTTCCCTTAGCTTCTGAGAGTAACCAATTCCAATAAGACTCTGATTGTTAACCTTGAGCCTAAGAGCTGAGTCACTGTCAAGATTATACTTGCAGCCAATACCAAAGTCTGTGTCATTGTTGTCCGACGCCCATGAAAGCTGGACTCCTGTCTCCAACTTATTGCTCACCTTGTGATATACAGATCCAGTGAAGACTCGCCCATCATTGCTGCAAGATAATTATTAATTTTTAAAAAATTTAGTAGCTCTATGTGTAAATAGAATTTTATATCCTGAGCTATGACAATTTAGTGAGATTAAAAGGGGAAAAAAATCAATGATACTTTAAAAATTAAGAAGAAATAGTTAAGACTAAAGTATAAACAGTTTTATTTTTTAAACCATTACCACATTGAAATTATAACATATGGATACGTGTGCAGGAAAAAGTATGTGGATGGGAAAGAGTAAGCTTTACAGACTGGATACAAATAAAAACATCCACAAATCACACCATGTGTTTAATGAGAAAACTAGATGGACATAGCAGAAGCCTCATTGACACATGCTGAAGAGTAGTAATCTCTTATGTTTAAGAGGAGCTCCTCAAATCTAATTAAGACATTAATAACAAAAATTACATGTTAAGATGACACACTAAGAAACCCTTTCTTTCCCTTAACTAACCGCTCTGCTATTGGAAAAAAATAATGAGTTCACAAACAAGGTCGGTACAACCTAAAGCTACAATCTCCAGTCTGAAGCAAAAGTTAGGAAATCTCACTGAAGGCAATGAAGAGTAGTTAAGGGAGGGTTTATTACCTTCCAGGACAACAAACTTTCCTTAATTTTTTTTTTTTTTTTTTTTTAGCAATAATTATACTCTTTCAGTGTGAAAGCACTGGGGTATATGTATGGAGGTGGCAGACAGTTCTGTAAGCTTGGAGGCAAGTGAAAGAACTTTTTAAGCCTTGTAAAAAAAAGTAAAGCCCCCAGAGCTTAATACTAAGGTTGGTGAATACAACTCCAATAAAGGTCCTGGGAGAGAGAAGCTAAGGAGAGAAAAGTATATAATACAGAAGAGGACATAAAGAAGAAATAATAAAGTAGGCAACTTAGGGTTATCAAATAACGACCAATTCTTCGCAACTTTTATATATTTTAATTTCTGAGCACTTTCAAAATCATTGATTCCAATCAGAGCTCAGTAATCTTTTTAGAGTGCCCTTGCCTTGGCAGTTATAGGTGGGCACCTGTGATGCCACTATTAAGCATTTTATTTTCACCTTCATTGAAAGGGGAAATTTGGAATTTGAATGAAAATGGGTATGGGGCCTACTGTATGTAAAATATTGAAAATTATGCAGATTTAAGACTACTTGGGCAGTGGTGTGAAAGCAGGTTTTCGATTGTACCTCATATATGACACCTTAGCAGGACCAATGTCATGCTGAAGAAAGTAGTAGGCAAATAAGCAAATCTTGGTTCTGTGAAAATAAACAGCGAAGATAAAGGGTGTGGAGGAAGGAAGGAAAAAGGTGGGAGAGAGATAGGGCATTTATTAACATGAATGCAAATTCTTTGAAATAAATAAATATCCCATTAATACTTGATTATCCATTGTTAATATATCATGTGTCCTAAACATAATATTCATTTATGTTCTTTTTCATAAAATTATTTAATGTACATCAAACGTCCTAAACATAATATTCGTCTTATGTTCCTTTTTCAAAAAATTATTTAATGTACTTATGTCAAGATTATAATAAATAAAAATATATATATTTTTTTAAATGTAAATATCTACAATACAATCTCACATGCTGGTATTGAGGATGAACTCTTTAGTGGAAAGTCCCATTGAAAAGTTATTCTGGGTGAGTTTTCCTTTAGCAGTATCAAAGGTAGTTTGTGCTCCACATAACCAGCCTAGATAAAAGAGAGAAAAGTTTATTTATACATTTTTAAAACTATAAGAGATGAATTTTGCTAAAGCCAATAATAAATTACACTGGAGAACAATTAAAAACTCAATTTCTGTTGAGATCGATTTTTTTGGCAATTTTCTATAGAATTAGGCATGCTGATTTCAAAACTGTTTTTTTGGTTTTCTTCTATCATGTCACGTTCGTTTTCTATGCGGGTGGGGCGCATCCTGGTCTAGACCTGCCTGTTTAGTTACGTCTGTTATACTTCGGTGAAACGTTGTGTCGGTAAGCATTATTTAGTATTTTGTTACGGAAGTGTACTGAACAACATAGTGTTTGAACTGAAACGTTTCCTTTTGGTTACCTCTGCTCCTACACGTCGAAAGTGCGAAAAAAAAAGCCCCGATTCGTTTTGTTACAGTTGTGGGAGTTTTACTATTCCCAGTCAAAGGACAAACATCAGTACATTTGTCTGACAAGCATATTTTGCCTATTTAAAATGAAACTGGGTGATCAAGATAAAGCATGGGCACCTCATAAAGTGTGTAAACAGTGTTGAGGGTTAACAGATATGGTCCAAGGGAACATGTGCTAAGCTTCCATTTGGTATGATTTAGCGCGAGCCCAAAGATCATTCAAGTGATTGTTACTTTTGTATAGTGAAAACATCAGGATATAACAAGAAAAACAAATGTAAAATAGAGTACCCTATAAGCCGTCTGTTATAAGCCCAGTTCCATATTCAGGCAAAGTTCCCGTGCCAGTTTTCAATGAATTTCCTTCTTTGGAAGAAGGGGAATACGGATATGGCATTCAAAAACATTGTTAAAGACTTTCTTGGAAATACACGAGCATTGAATCACTCTAAAATTGTACAGTGTCAGATCTAACTCAACAAAAAATGTGTTCCCCAGTGTTATTAATTAACACACAGATAAGTATATAGACCCATAAATGCATATAATTTTTTCAAATATAGAAAGTACTTTTCAAAAGTAAGCTTGGTACAATTGGAACGTACAATTAGCATTTAAAAAATTGATCCTAAATGAAAATGCTGAAAATTATTTTACATCAGTATATTTATTATTTAATAACATATTTTACTATGCTTCTTTTGTCAATATATGTATCCATAATAAGACTGCATAAAACTTGCTAATAATTAAATAGAATAATTGGAAATAATTAGAATTCAAAAATAATTTAGTTGAAACAAAAATTATAGAAATAGAATGAAAACAAAAATGTAGATTATAGATATTGATCAAGAGGGAAGAAACACGAATCCAACAAAAATAACTGTTCTGGAGTAGAGAATTTTTGTTGGGATTCTATCAAAGTTGATCCAAAAAAAATATTTTTTTTTTTAAATGTGTATTTTTAATTACTTGTAATTTGATGAATGTATAGATATTATAATTAGTTTATTCCTTTATTTCAAGATAAGTTAAATGACTGTGTGTTAGCTTTTGTTATGGACTGAGTATTCTAACTAAATGTAAATAACTATATAAATAGTTATAATAGCATATTAATAACAAACCTAGGGCAGGAACAATTGTAAAACTGCTGAGCTATATTTTGAAAAAATTTCAAATTAAGTTGTCCAGTTAATGGAAGAAAATAAATTATTGTGGAATAATTTGCAATATATTTTATATTGAACTCCAGATTCCTGATTATCAATGTCTTGATATCATATTTAGAGAGGTAGGGTAAGAAATTTATTAATAGACTAAATACATATTTTTTCTTTTAAAAAATATGCTCACTATAAGAAGAATCCACACCATCGGCTCAAATACTAAACTGCACATTCAAGGACAGCTGTATTATACATATATATATATATATATATATATATATATATATATATATATATATATATATATATATATATATATATATATATATATATATATATATATATATATATATATATATATATATATATATATATATATATATATATATATATATATATATATATATATATATATATATATATATATATATATATATATATATATATATATATATATATATATATATATATATATATATATATATATATATATATATATATATATATATATATATATATATATATATATATATATATATATATATATATATATATATATATATATATATATATATATATATATATATATATATATATATATATATATATATATATATATATATATATATATATATATATATATATATATATATATATATATATATATATATATATATATATATATATATATATATATATATATATATATATATATATATATATATATATATATATATATATATATATATATATATATATATATATATATATATATATATATATATATATATATATATATATATATATATATATATATATATATATATATATATATATATATATATATATATATATATATATATATATATATATATATATATATATATATATATATATATATATATATAT
>KZ806896.1:214716-286379 GCA_000696205.2 Oncopeltus fasciatus | reverse complement strand
TATATATGTATATATATAAATTTTAATCTCCACTTTCATTTAACGAAATATATAATTTTCATGATGATCTTCACCCCAATGTTTTATACTTTACTTCTTTAAGTTTCTACCACTTATTTAGTCAAATGTAAAGAGGTCAACACTAGCAATGTAAGTAGTTTGTCATCAATGTTTTCATGTTCATCAAATAAATACTAAATATAAAACAGAGAAATTTTAAAATTATTATTTAAAATGTAACTATCTGCCGAAATAGTGTGAGATATTTAGTATATGTGTATTGTGTGAGATCCTTTCTAATTTTTCAGTAGAGCATTTTTGTTAGGGTTCGGTCAAGGTTGATCGAAACCCAACAAAAATTCTTTATTATTAATCTCTACAGTCAAAAACTCTCCATTTGAACTTTCTTATTTATATTTCTAAGGAATAAAAATAGGTAGACAATTTTTCTATAAATAACAGATAAATTTAGATCATTATATTGAAATAAGACCAACATTTTTATAAAAAGATTTCCATCCCAAAACCAAGTTTTCTCCCAGCCTTCATAAAAAGAAAGTTAAATTGCCCAATTTATTACATACATAGTTCTTCGGATATTAATTATTTGTAGAGGTTCAATCATCTTATTCTTGTTTTATATTGCGATAGTTTCTGCGTGACCTTTGTTAAAAAGGTGTTTTTGAGACTCAATTAAATGCTTAACATCCTAGTAAAAATTTATAAAACTGATAAGTATTGACACCGTACAAAATGTAGTAGCTTTTAGCTAATATAAGTATTATTTCACATTTCAAACTGTTAAGGATTCATTCGACTAATGAAAAATTATGATCCAGTTTCATGTAAAATTAATAAACTTAAAATTGACCCAGTATGTCAGATACACTATGTACAAAGAGAAAGCATTGACTAGACGTTATAACTACGCGAGAGAGTACCTTGTTGGGCCATGGCGGGACGCAGCGTTCCACCGCCACGAAAGGACATCTTATTTGATCTTCTGCCATCTAGCACCATCTCACTAAACAGAAACACATACTTTTATCTCTAGAGGTGTACAACAATTTTATAACCTTTGCTATATTGAATTACTCACAGCTGATGTCATAATAAGCGTCATAACTGGAATGTGATTCGTCTTACATTTTCTGAAAAATATTAATAAAATTTGAATATGACACTATTTGCGAGGACTTAAAAATGATTATTGTCAAAATTGTAGTTTTGTCAAGGAAACATTTCCCATTACCTGTAGAATATTTTTGTAGTTCAACCCTCTCAAAAATCATGTATATTGTATTTTATCTTAATTCACATTATTCTAGTCGCCTAAGATTATATATATTTGATAATGAAGGGTGTAAAAAAAAGTTGTTTCCACTTGTTTCAAACATTACATAAAAATGTGAATGTGTCGCTGCAATGTACCCAATGTATTTTCAATGATTTTAACCATTTTTCGAATATAAATAAAGTCACTATTTTCCCTCTTGGGGGTCCCTTATAATACATTTTTTACAATCATGTGTAGTAACTTAAACTTTTATTATTTAATATAGAGGGGAAAATTATGATAATAATTAATGCAACGAAATATTTTTATTTCTTAAATTATAAATCTAGCAGATTAATTGAATTTTTAAAAAATTTGGTTGATCTGTCAATTAATAGTAGTATACAACAATTAGAGATTCTTAATGGTCACCAATAAANGGGGGGGGGGGAGACTATCTACAGATTACCATCCTATTTTAAACATTCGTGGCTTTCGGGAAAGTTTTTATTTCACGATAAAAGCTTAAACATGCCAAAATTTGAACCCGCAGCGCCAGAATTAAGGGAACTGAACGGATGCCCTCGGCTAGCCCGGTGCCTCTATACTACTGTTAAAAGTGGTAAAATAACTGGTTAAAGTAATAGCATGCCATCTTCTGTTGGCGAGCGCTTTCGGACATTGTCCATTCTCACGGCCGAATACATGTGTTGATCAACTGTTGAATACAGACAGTGACAGTGAACACATGTATTCGGCCACGAGAATGGACAATGTCCGAAAGCACTCGCCAACAGAAGATGGTTTGCAGAAACCAATGAAGACGGATTACAAAAGGTATGATAGTTCTATATGCATTGGTAGTTACAATAACCCTTTAGATTATTTACCTAGTAGCAAGCGTTAGACTAGCAGTTCAAAGTATTAACGTAGAAAATATGATATACTTGAATCCCTCTCTGCATCTTTAGACAAATCAAATATTATTATTGTTCAGAATAGGACGATTCTTTACTTATATTTATGAAATTATGCATTAAAATTGTTTACCAATCAGAAAAAAATAAAAATAAAATAAAGCTCAATTGTTTCTCACTGAAATTCGACTACGAAATCTCTTTCCCCCCCTCCCAATAAAACCTTCTCCTATACAATCATTACTCACTAAATTATTTATNTTATTATGTTCTCTAAAAAAAATAATCTGATCGCTTTGCAAACATACATTACAAAAATATGTAATATATTTCAATTATAATTATAGAAATAAGAAAAATAGAGTCAAACTTGTATATTTATGTTTTATAACTCCAAGTTATGAATTTTTATTTAAGAAAATAAATAGTATTATTTTGTTAATAAGAGACAATGCATATTTTAAGTTCAACTTATTAGTACTTTTTCTTTTTTTTTACTGACGAATTAAGGACACCATCCATTATGGAAGTAAAAGAAGTTAATTTTGTATTTTGATGTAAGAGTTTTTATCATGTGTTGCTAGTCTTAAGTTCAGTTTCAATATAAATTTTAACGACTTATTTTGTTTAGTGCCTAATATTTTACTTCGACAAGAATATAATTTCATAAAGGTGAGATTCTTAAAAAAAAAATATAATTGTAGGCCAAATAATTTCCTAAATGGATTCTTATTAAATTGCTAAAATAAGCTTAAAATTGTTTATTATTATTTTATTAATTGACAGAGCTTATTTGTATGAAAGTTTGACCGAATACATTAATTTTATTTTGGATTAGATAGTGAGAGGGAATCAGTATTGTTATACTTTAAAAAGTTCTGGATTAATTTCTTCATCATAATTTATTTTTATATGGACATATGCTTTCATCTGGAAAAAATGAGAGACTGGCTATTACCGGTGAAGTTAGTGATTGGTCCTGGCTTACTAAAAACCACTCTCCACCACTCCTCTTTTTTACAATTTCATCTTTTTTAAAATTTATTTATTCATTTTTCTATATCTTTACCATTCACTTTACAATACCATTTTGACTCCACGAGTGAAGTAGCTTGACACTCAATCTAGCTTTCCTCTCCTATTTAACATCTCAATTGATCTACCTCATAAACCTGTAATACTTTTTTCAGGGGGATCCCCAAAGAATATGAATGTGGTGAACACCATTTTGCTAATGTTAATTTTTATTTATGGGAGTTCACGTCATCCCTCAAGAGTTTCATTTTGAGCACCTCAGTAAATATACTCATATAAATTGTTGTTTCTAAGAGCATCGTTACATATCTTATTAACCATTTTCATATTGTTTGAAGTATTATTAATTAATGACACTCATATTTGTTCCTTGCAATAATCACTATCAAAGGTTTGGGTGGTTTTAGCTTAGCCATTGGGGTCTTTGGCAATAATTTGTAAAATAGAGGGTTTCCACATTCCAAAATTACTACCCTGAAATGCCGTATATATTTATTAAATTTGAGCGCTTTCAATCTAGGGTATCTTTCTCAGAGCTCAGTAATAAAAAAGTGACAACAGAATAAAATAGCTCCTTATAAAAATGAATATTAAATTTTCTTTGACTACTGTACTTTCCTATAAAAATCCTTTATTTTCAGCATAACCATTGGAAATTAAAAAAAAAAAAATGTGCAAAAATAAAAAATTTGTCAATTGGTTGACTGTTGAAGCAATTATGAACTTTTAACTATTAACTTAATCCCTTTAGCATTGTCAGGTCAAATTTATTTGAGTTAAAAATAAGCACATTTTCAAAAGAGATAGAACCTACATCTCAAATTTTAACGAATTGGGTTCATTTATTTCCGGGAAAGTTCATTGTCATGTACAATGTTTGGGATGTTAGATTACAGACTTTTTTTTTCTTTATTTTTTGAGTAGAAAATAAAATATTCTAATTGACCTGAGAAATTTAAATTATAGCACCCTAATAATTTTATAGTTTTTCTTTCAAGACAACTAGAAGACCAAAATGGAATAAAAAATTGTCCATTCTACAAATCAGAATTTATGTAAGAAAACACTAACTGTGCCCTGCAATCATTGACTTGGGCTCAGATGCCCACTGCCATAACCATTAGTGTGTATCCTGATAACCACTAAGGGGGTTAAAGTGTTCTAAAAGACAAACTGATACATTTATTAGTTGAGTTACCTTCAACATTTTCTTAGATTTTGCTGCATCTCTGATGGTTATTTTATACATAAACAGTTTTTATGTCTTTTGTTGAAGGCTGTTGGAGTCCAAACAAATTTAAATTGCTATTAAATGACAAGGGGGGAAAGAGGCGTAAGTACAAAGGGAGAGCAGCCTGCATCAAAGGGGCCAATAGCAGGAAAAAAAGGTAGGACATTATTGTAGATAAGTAGCTTTAAGGAACTAGAAAAATGTTTGACAGGTTTATTTTAAAGGAGGGCTAATGGTTTTTCAACATTCTGAAAAAACCATTTGCCCTCCTTCAAAATAAATCTGTCTAACATTTCTCCTAGTTCCTTAAAGCTACTTATCTACAATAATGTCCTACCTTTATGTCCCATTTATACTTTCCTATTTCTTGCTGAGAACAGTTCATATTGTTAAAGACTAGGAAAGTGCGTGGTATGTGGGCCAGACCTGTACGGGAAGGGGGCAATTGAAGGATAACACCTGCTTCCTTTGTCTTGGGAAAAGAAGTCTGCTTACTGGGAATTCCAAATGAGAAAGTTCGATCCCTTTAACATACCTTCTGGCCAGTTCCCCGAAGCTATAGAAGCAGCTTGCCTGCAGCTTCTGCAGCAGTTCCCCTGCCCGATCATGTGTTCCGCATGCCGGGCTGGTCGTATTCTCGGTAACAGTGATAAGTGACAATATTTAACAAGTAATCTTGAGGCCTCTTAGTAAATAGGTATATTTAATTTTTTTGTACATAATAATTAATATATTACCCGTAAGTAATTTTATATTTATTTATTTGTTAATTATTAATGGTAGTAGGTTAGTTTGTAATAAGTAAAGGTAATTATTTGTGATAATAAATTTAGTTTAATTTCTCTTATTGTTTTAATTATTAGTGACCCATAGTCCATAACAATATTTTTCCTTATCTGATCTATATTGTTGAAATTATTTCTCTTTTTTTCTTATTGTTTATTTATATTTCTATAAGGCTCTGTTAAATGTGGTGTGCTATTAATTACTCATGTACTCTTTTATTAGTAGTAAAACTCAGATGATTTCTGATAAATATAGATGTTCCTCCATAACTTGCCCTAAATCTAAAAAATTTTGAAATAAAATTGTAACCATTAACTACTAATAAGTGTAATTCCCTCTCATTCATCCAGTGCTCATTCGAAATGATTACATCATAAGATATATTTATATCCTTTAGCATGACTGAGAGTAAATCTATTTTGTTAAATTTTACATATGAATGAGAATTATTAATTTAATTTAATTTTTATTTATTTCATACAAATTTTTAATATATTTCATTGTTTCTCTCTTGGACCTCATTGTTTCTTATAATAGCTGCTTCTTTATCTAAATTATTTGGAATACCTATTTGATCTGCAAGTACACTTGAAATCTTTCTCTTTTATTAAAGTCAAGTCTATGAGTTGCATACCTATAACTGTCTTATCTTAGTTTCCAATTTAATTTGTCTCAATACCATTTAGCATAAAAAACTCATGCTCTTTTTATTTATTATTTTATTGCTTCACTTTCTGTACATTTCCTATAAATGTTTATTCATTTGACTTACTTTATTTTTCAGTCATTTCCAGCATATTTATGGACTCTTTAGATAATGACTTAAAAGAAATATTTTTTGAACTATCTGAATTTTCAAAAGTAAGTTACTTTTATTAAATGTTTTTGATGAGCTTTTTCTACTAATGTGATAATAATTCTCCAGGCTCTACTTATATCACTACTTTTACTACTAATAAACGAGCACGGTAATCTTGTTGTTAAGGTTCTGAACTCCTGAGCCAAAAGTCCCAGGCTCACAGTGCATAGTTGGTTTTTTTTTTTTTTTTTTTTTTTTAATGATCGAGAGGATTCATGATGTGCTCCTAGGTCCTAATTGGATACCATTCTTTATTGAATGGGTAAAAATTTGGCAGGAAGAATTATGTGCTGACCATACTATATATCTAGTGTGCCGCAGGTCCAGAATAAATACATCCTTAACTTGTATTTTTCCCTTGGGCCTATATGCCCTGTTGTGGGACTGTTTTTTTCTATATGTAGGGTTGAACACACTTCACACCACCTCTGAGTGTGTGAACAAACCAACTACTTTTTAATATTTCAGTTCCTACAAGCTTCAAAACTATAAAAGTGTTTTTCTCTTGGTTATTAATGATTTTATTTAATAATTTAGAAAAATTATTTTGAGGATAAATTACTATAAAAAGGATCGCTGTTTATGTGACCATAATTATTTTTAATAATATTCATATAATAAAATGTTGTTACTTATTAAGAAAAATTAGGTTACTCCATATTTTAAATCTGATTACTGATTCGGTGTGGATAATTTGGATTATTATGATTTTTGAATTGTTATTGGTCATTTCAAGTAATATGAAAATTATTCCACATATATCAAATTGGAAGTTGTGATAAATTTTATTAATGGTTTCCAAATTAGTGAATTTCCAGCTACTATTTCCAGAATAACAAACCATTAAAATAAAAAAAAGTATTTAAAACAACTTTCCAAGAGTGTTTGGTATCTGTCTATTGTGAGGATTCATTACTAATTTCTGGCATTGCAGTCAAATTTATAAAAATAATGTTTAAATAACATTTCATTTTTCGTTTCAGAAACTGAATTGATTTTTGATTATCCAATTGAACATGAATACTTCTGAAAGAAAAAAAAGTTGTTATATTACGTTATTTTTTAAATTCAATAACACAATTCAAGTTTTCTTTTGTAATAGTAATGCTACTGAGAAATTATTAATTTAAACTATTGGATTCATTCTGATAAAGATAGCCAAACAAACCCCTGACTGTGACTGATACTTTGATGAAGTCAGAACATGTGATAGCTATGCATAATGCCAAATATGTCTTCATTTTATCAAGAATGAAAGTTAGAGGTTTGAAGGGCAGATACCACTCTAGTTCTAACCATAATGTCAAGTAATAGTTATGCTACCACTTTAGTCTTAGACCCATCATGAACTATTGATGACAAATTTCTTTGAATGCTAAAACCTATTTTCACTTCACAAAAATCTAGAGGTTTGTTGCTTTAGACCAATCCCTTAAAAAAGAAAAGAAAAATCTGGCGAAAAGGTGGGCCACTGAAATTGTAGAGAGGGGAAGATAACTTTTGTCTTATCTAGCAGTCTCAGTTTTTGGTTTGATTTGGAACCTTCATCAGAGCATAGACCCCAAAATATTTTGTTTAAAAGGGGTATATATATTGAAGTGTAAATGTTTTAATCCTATTTAATACTTATCAATTCTTAATAACCCCTTTAGAGTGTTCTCTAAGCTTGTAATATCCCTTTGGACTGCTTAAAAAAACTTGAAGCGACTGCTTGAAAATATTAAATATAAAGAGGAAGCCAGCACACTATACACCGTTGGTTTTAAGAATATAGCAGTGGATATACAAAGTTGGAAAGGAAGAGGTCTCCAAGCGACCATTAATAAATATTAATGAGGTTCTGCAGGAAGAGGTTCAGTCAAATCCGTCCACAAGTACTCGCAAACTTGCCAGGGAGTATGGTGTGTTGAAAGATACTGTTAGAAATCTGTATATCCTTGAGCAGTGGCTCAATTGCTGTCAAACTCTTTACCGATTGCTGCAAGGGAGTCATTTAGAGAAAAATCCATGCTTTGCATTTTTTTGTAATTTCTAAAGCGTTATTCATCAAGCATTTGTTCCTGATGGATAATGTATGAATTCTGGACTCTACTGTGAGAAACTGGAAAGATTGCACAGAAAATTGTGTGAGCATTATCCTGATTTTATCAACCAAGAAAGAGTTGTATTCCAATAAGGTAATGCTCGTCCTCACCCTTCCCTTCGAGTCAAAGAAAAGTTTCAAACTCGTTCCTCATACACCATATAGTCCAGACCTCGTACCATCAAATTACTACTTGTTTCAATCCTTGGCCCATTTTATTCTAGGGACAAAATTTGATAATTTTGCAAAAGGTGAAAATGCGCCCCAAGAGCCGTTTGACAGCCATCTTGGGATGAGGATTCCTTGGGGAATGGTATCACTTTGGGATTGAGCAATTGGTTAGAAGATGGCTAATGATGGTAGATAACTATGGACTTTACTATAACAATGGAGTATTAAATTGTATTTTACATAAAAGATATAATAATACAAATATTTGATTAAAAAACGGTCATATTTTTTTTATACATCCCTTTAGTATTAACATATAAAAAAAATAAATTATGATTTATAATACCATAACAATTATAAAAAAAATAAATAATGATTTTATTATTTNTCTGAAACATGCTATTAAAATAATTATTCTTTATTTAAATATCTTATTAATTATTTAAATATAAGAAATAGTTAAGAATACCATAGCATTTATATAATTTTAGATGTATTTAAAATGTAAGAAAGAAAGAATTAATTTAGAGAATGGATTAAAACTTCTTTCTGAGCGGTTAAAAACATCACATGAGTCAGAAGAAAGAATGCGTTCCAAGTTGCAAGAAAAGCAAGAGAATATTTATAATCTTTTAAATATGCTAAATGGATTTATAAATGTGAAAGGTAAGTAATATTTTTAATAACACAAATAAGTAGATACATGTTTGTAACTGCTGGGGTTAAGATTATTTAATTCCTAATTTTTAAATATTAAGTTTTCATTGGGAATTGTGCTGTTTTTTTTTTCTGTTGGAACAAGTATTTTTTTTAAAAATAGCTTAGTAGTTTTGGCTTGATAGGAGTTCCTTGAGACATGTTATGTCCATGAGGGTCAATTAGAGATTAAGGAGCTATTGAATGAAGTAGAAGTAAGGGCTAATTGCAAATGTTTTTACTACTTTGGTCATTTTTCTTAAATTTTTCTGAATTAATTAAATGACCAAACATTACAAAGTACATTCAGTATGTAAAAAATAAACTTTCTAGAGGTCACACATTATTGTCAAATTCTCATCCATTGTCCAGCTGAATGAATTTCATGGGAAACAGTTTGAAATAGATACCTATATTTAATGTCTTGATTAATCTAGTTGATGGATTAATCTTTTGGAAGAAATGTCTTACTGTAAGAAATTTTTTATTCGGTAGTGTAGTGTCTGTTTTTCTTGAAAAGCCTTATAGGGGTTAGTTTATGGCAAAATTTTGATTCAGAAATTTTTTAACAGTCAATTTTGGTTTGGTATTCTACTTACAAAGTTGCATTCATATTTAACTTAATCATATGGGATAAGTGTTAGTATAACTTATAATGTAATCATGAAAGAATAGTAATAGTTGTAGTAATTTAGCTGGTTGTGGATGAAGTTCTTTGGTAAATAGTAATGTTTACTCACAATTTACATTTAAATGTTTAATATAATTTATCAGTGTGACTATGTGATAATTATAAATTGACTTATAAATAAAAACTAAGCTTAATTTGCATATGAAATAGTCTACTAAGATTTTAATCGGAACTATTTTGGCTAAAAGCATTAGCCATTAGTCTTTTCCAACCATGAGACATTGTGTTATTTTTTTAGTTCAGGACGCCATATCTCAATTCCATTGGTGAAGATAGGGTTTTATATCTCCTTTACATAAAACTTAGAGCCTCAGATAGCAGTCCCCATTACTGTGATTGATAGAGAATTAATTTTAATTATCTTTGCATATATGTTATTGTTTGTGTTACATTTGTTTAGTATCTTGTGGTTATTCCAAGTAGTAGTAAGCCCCTTCCTGATTCAATAAAAAAATAAAATGTCAATCTAGAGAGATATGGGCATCCCTCAGATTGTAGGAAGTTCAATAAGCTACCCTTTCTCGTGAAAAATAAAACCTACATGTCTTTTTTAAATATTGATATTAGTTATGGTATGTAATCCCACATTAAATTTTATACAAGAAATGCAAAGGGAGCTAGAAAAAAAAATCTTACTTTCCTGGCTGAGGCAGTAAGATTTTTTTTTTTCTGGCTTCCTTTGCATTTCTTATATAAAACCTTTATGTTTTACAAGTATTTACCTTTTGAGCCTCTCATAGCAGGCAAATCTCCTTCGACTGCCACTCACAGAAATATGAAACATCAAGAACCTTCTGCCCCCTTACATCGAGGAGATGGTTCCAGGGACTCTTCTGACAAATGAAAAGCTCAAATATTTCCTCAGCCTCTCATAGAAATATTCACAGATCCTGATAATTTTGTCAAATAGCACAAAAGTTGAGGAGAGCAGCAAGTCAAGGACAAAATTATAACTTTACCTTGATGTTCCATTACATATGTTTTTGCCTACTTAGGCTGTAACCTCTTCTGAGGTATAGTTTATTATTAAAGATCTGACTAAGCACAAAGCACGGCAGTCTGGCTATGACTTAATCTAATATTGAGTAACCCAGTCTATTATTACTTTACTGAGTAATAATACTCCAAAATCCCCAGAAAAGCAATTTTTTTCCTCAACTACCTCTATAAATCCCACAAACTACTCATTTTCCATTTCTCTTGAAATTTTCCAAAATAATCTTGATATTCCTTGAATGCTCTACCTAATCATGAGCTTGTTTTTCTATCCACTATTTCATGTTGTTGGTTTCATCTACTTCCTTTGAGCAAAAAGAATACTATTTTGGTGCATTTTTAGACGACACTTGAGCATGTGTCCGAGAATGGAATAATGATCTATTATGCAAACTGAAATCGATATTCCCAAGTACCATTTATCCTTTAGCCTTACCTTTTCAAATCTTTCTTTTGAGCCTGCCATAGAAGAGATTACCCCGATTGCTTCTCTGTGAAAGCAGGTGTTCCACAGAGCAGTGAGCTCTGACTTCTCCTTTTCATCCTTTTACACTCTAAGTCACCTTACATCCCTATCCATCCAAATATTCTCCTGACCCATTTGCTTATGAAAAAGCGATTCATTCTTCCCACGCTAAAACTGCTTCCTTCACCTCACCTTGTGGTGCAGCAAATGAAGAATCAAAATAAATGAGTTTATATGTGTCCTAATTAATTTCCAAGTATAGAAAGTGTCTTCTCACATTGTTATGTTAGAGCATTCCAATACCTCTATCTGATTCCATCTTTACCTTGGGTTCCTCTCTCTTATCTAAACATTATTCCAATTAATTTTAGAACCCAGTGGCTTCTAAATTTACAAAAAAAAAAAATAAAATAAAAAAAAAAAATTTTCATTAAAAAATAATTAACGTTTTTTTTATCTGTGGAAAAAAATTTTCAATGAAAAATATTTTAACAATATTTTGGACATTAATAAGATCGAATCTGAAACATGCTATTAAAATAATTATTCTTTAGTATGATAGGATACACTGCTAAAATCATATTTTAAGAAATGAGTTAATGTAGGATCCATTATTTAATTATCTTTTGTAAACTCCTGTAGCCATATGTTAATTTAATAATTTATTTTATTACTATAACATTTACATTTAATTGCAACATAATTCAGTACAACCATAAAATTATTTTTCAAATATGTTATGTAAACCAGAAAAATTGCATTAGGAATGGGAGTTGACAAAAAAATGCAAAGTTGATTAGCAACATTAAAATTATTTAGCAGTTACAATTATTACTTGAAATCTACATCAATTAGTTAGTGAGTAATTGAAATATATTCTACATGCAGTTAATTACCTAAAAGAGCAAACAACCCTTTCTCACATTTTACCTCCCCTGTTATTAGGCTTTGTAAAATTTATGTTTCAAATTAGTTTTATTTAATTTAGATGAAAATGAAACTCTTAAAAAAGAAATCAAGAAAGTTCAAGAACTAATGATCCAGGAAAAGAAAGTAAGCTTTTTATTAATGAAAACTGGTAAAGGTACTATAATTTTGATCATTTACTAAAATTTCCAATTTTAGAATTATTTAACAGAAAAAGAAAAATTGATCAAGGAAAAGGATAATATTACTAAAATGAATACAGAAGAAATTCAAAATATGAAAAAAATTAGGAACTTGGAAGGTAGATTTCATTTTTAGATCTAGATTTATCAGATTAATATTATTAGTTATTGACTATTATTTCAATATCATGATTTTTTACCAAAAGAATGTTTTTTGTTTTTTTTTACAATAGTTTGTTCACTAAATAGAGAAATAACTCACATTCAAGAAGAAAATGCAAGAAAAATTGAATTGGCAAAGAAGGAAGTAGAAAATGATTATAAAAACCAATTATCCCAAACAAGAATGAATGTAGGTATCAATTTCTTGAATGTCTATAATTGCACTAGAAAGATTGAAATATTTTATTAAAATAGTAACTTTCAAAATTAAACTTGAAATACATTTTGAGAAATAATGGTAAGATTGAATCAATGGGACCTCTTCCTCAAATGTAGAACCTTATTCTGTTCTACTGAAGCCTCTTAACAAATTAATAAAATAACTTTATAAGAACCGAAAGTTATTTTGTAAATAATGCACCGTGGTATTTTATTCTCTCATTGACCACTCAACTGTTAAATCTGCTTATTAATTCATAAGTTGTTCAGTGCAACTTGTTAAGAATCTACAATTTTTTAGTACTAGTAGCACTGCAAATGCTTTTTGAAATTTACGATAATTTGTATTATTTAAGAGTGGTCATTGATCACCTTCTCTTCCCATGTGATCGCCATTGAATGTTATTTTAATTTTGTTTTTTATTATAATCAAATTACAAAATGTTTTTATTTTAACATAATGTAATAAAAGTTTAAATATATATATATTCTATGATATTTCCATAGTAAGGTCCAAACTCAGTTGCCACAAATTCACTTGCCAAGAATACAGTTAACTGGAAAATATTTGAAATGCTCTAGGCTTTTAGAAATTTGAAATGATTTTCAGAGAACATATTTAGATGGATATTCATAAAAGTTATCTTAAAGCTAAGCAAATATTCATAACTTCAATTTAATTTTAAATCTCTTTGGATCTATTAAAAATTATATTATCAATTTTGCCAAATGTTTACTGGAACGAATTGTTGGCATTTGAAACACTGAGTTTTCAGCAATTTATAACTGGAATAGAGAAAAAAATAGACTTTAAGATGATTTTAGTTGGGGTTCGGTCGAGGTAGATCCAAAAATTTTTTAGAAAAAAATAGTCTTCATATTTATGTACAATTATATAAATCAATATTTTGACTTAGATGAATGAAAGGACAAATGGAACATAAGGAAAATGAAGGGACTTTTGAAATAGAACTTATTATTATATTTTTTATTATTTGATTATCCAAATATTTTAAGATGCTACTCTTTTTTTATTTATAAAACTAAGTACTATATGATTTATATAATTTAATATGAAATTATCTATATATTATCTCCTCAATGTAACCAGATATTGATCAAATTTTTAAGAGAGATTGCATTCCATCATTGGAATTGGCCTTTACC
Source organism: Oncopeltus fasciatus (assembly GCA_000696205.2). Classification (NCBI taxonomy): domain Eukaryota; kingdom Metazoa; phylum Arthropoda; class Insecta; order Hemiptera; family Lygaeidae; genus Oncopeltus; species Oncopeltus fasciatus. The sequence goes on along the minus strand of KZ806896.1, from coordinate 272,515 downwards.
GAAATATTGATTTAATTATTTCAAAATAATTTTAATTTTTGCGTGGAGTCCATGTGGTGTCACTGAAAGTTGTAAAAAATTGGTGCAAATTTTGAAAATAGTGGTTAAGAATAACTTCTTAGTACTTAATTAATGATAATTTTAAAACTATATTTTAGAGTAGTATAAAATAATGAGTTCTAACATATTAGGGGAAATTAATGACCTCTACAGCTAATAATATCTCGATTTTAAGCTGAGGTTTAGAATGAAACTGAAAAGTTCCAGGATCATTTAGCACAGCATTGTTCATATTGATAATTGTAGCAGCACTACACTCATTAATAACGGTCCAGTAAATGGGAAATCTCTTTGGGACAATCAATAGTGGAGTAACACCAATGAACATATAGACAAGGATACTAAGCCCTAGACCTGCAAAATGTTATTGTGTTCCAGGCTGTTTTGAATATAAGTGGTCATTATTTTTTTTTTATGATCTATTGTAGTTTTTATTGCTATAGACTATTATTGAGTGCACTCTAATATTCATCTTTTGTTCATAGACCTGCAAGTAGAATTAGGTTATTTATTTTTAGAGGCTTAAGCATACATACAGTAGTATTTATAGTAGACTTTTGTTAGCATTAAAATTCTTTTTATTTTTGTAGCTTTAATTTATTTTCTTTTTTTGTAGAAGTAACTATAATGTAATGCATGTATATTACTTTCAGTTGTCTTGTTGAATTGTTAAGTTATTTATTCATTTTTTGACATTAATTTAAGAGCTACCTATCTTTAATTATAATAACAACATAAAGATTGTGTTATTTATTGAGTAATTCCACTATATCTTGGCAAAGAGGTAATAAGTGGTGACCCTGACTTTATATTTTATACATGTATTATAATGTCATCATGGCTTACTTTATTTTTCAATTGAACACAGAAAAAAAAAAAAAAAAAAAATTGTCTCATTAGTAAAATTTTTTTCACTCAGTAAGTACCCATTTATTCTCAAATTTTATTATCTGTGATTTAAAAAATAAATAATAAAAAATGACAGACCCTAATTTAAGTGACATAAAGTCAGAAATCGTTGCTGCTAATTCAACAGAAAGAAAAATTCCCCTTTTTTGGAAACATTAACCTGACTTGTGGTTTTACCGCATTGAAGCTACCTTTTCTTATTCTAATATCACAAAGAATATTACAAAGTTTGAAATAATAATGCTGCTACTGGAATATGACATACAAAAGCAAGTAGCAGTTACTGTGAAGAAATCTAGTAATACACCATATGAGGATTTGAAAAAGCTCATAATATACGTACAGGCCAAATCAAAAACCAAGAGGATTACTGATCTGCTTAAAGGCAAACAATTAGGAGACGAGGAGCTATTGCATTTCCTTAGATCAATGATGTTACTGACTGGCAATAATTTTTCAAATGATGTAATTAAATCCATATGGTTGAGGTCATTACCAGGGAACTCGTAATTTCAATGGCTACTGGGCACTGCTCCGATATTGTAAAATTGGCAGAGGTAGCACATAAAATTCATGAAGGCGTAGTAGAAGCAGATTTACCTGTTTCACAATAACGGTCAATGTGTAGTAAGAAACAAAGGAGAGAGAATTGACACTAACAAAAATCAATGTTGTTTCTATAATTTTAAATACAGGAACAAGCCACATCAATATATTTAGCCCAGGGCTTAAAAAAATAAGTTTGTAAACAAGTAGGTGGGCCAGGAGTGGCACTAACCACTGGCCCCCATGCCCATTGCTTTCTCTAATCATTTATGATAAAAGTTCACTACACTCCTTCCTTACAGATGTGGAGGCTGCATTGTCTGTAATTTCTCCATGAGAAAAAAATGTAATCTTTGCAATGTAATGCATGTTTCATTATTTGTCTTGTTAAGTTGTAAATTATTTATTATTTTTTGACATTGATTTAAGAGGTGTCTATCGTTAATTATATTATCAACTTACAGATTTTTATTTATTGAGTGAAACCCCTGCTCTTGTTAGAGAATAGTAAATATAATAATAATAATAATAATCAAAATGTTTTTAGTATGAAGAAAAATTGATGAGACTCAGCAGAGATTTGATTTCAGCTCAAAGTGAGCTTCAGAATTTGCGCCAAGCTTCTTGTGAAAATTACAGTATGTACAAAGTAAGTATACGAAATTTGGTAGGGACTTTGTAAAATCTAAAATTCTTTCTTCATTTTTCATTGTCCATTCTATAAGAAGCTCCATTTTTACGAGTTTATTGAGCACCCTAAACTACTATTCAATGTTACCTAGTGGAAGTGGATCTTTGAAGAAATCTGAACAATATGAGAAATTGGAAGTTAGCTTGCTATAAAATTTTTGATAAGAAAAATGGAACTCTACATAAGTAGATTTTTTTTCTTTTGATGGGGTTTGGTCAAGGAAGATACAATTTAAAAATTTGTATTTTTAAACCAACCTTGACCGAATCCCAACAAAAAAAAACCTCTACTAATAACCTCTATGGTCAAGAACTCTCCATTGAAACTATATATATTCCTCCCTCATTCAGAAGGAATTCAGGAAGAGAGATATCCCAATTTGTTCCATGACTGTTCTGTCATTAACTGGACTGTGTAGTTTATCTGTATGGTTTTAGATAATAAATGTTTGCAATCATGGGTTTCAGAGGAAATAACAGTTTCCATTTTTTTCAAAGTCAAAGTAAGTCTGTTGTGAATGCCATGTTTTCTGGGGGCAATTTTTATTTGTTTTTGTTAATGTCATTTTAGTGATTGTTGATTCTGTGAGGAAATAGGGTTTTTGGTGAGGCCAAATGAACGAACCATTGCAATGAGGAGTGGAACAAGGAGTTCTGTAAACAATATTGGTTTTGTTAGGGAGGGGGATGGGTCTTTAAGGTGAATGTAAATTTAAGTTTGTTATTAGTGGAAAAAACAAGCATCGGGTTATGAATATTTAACTTAGAGATTTCTTAATTTTTTCTGAAAGTTTATGAATATAAGGGATTAAACGGAAACTAAAGTCATTGTTTTGGGAGGGGGGCTTGGTTTGGGAAGTGGGAATGTAGAATGTATTGAGTTTTTTTTATGGTATGTATAGGGAAACCATTAGAGAGGTGGATGTCTTTCACACTTTAATATTTTTGTTATAGAATGTCTTGTCTTAGAGTGAGAGTGATCTGTAGATGAGATTTTGGTGAGCTAAAGTGGAAGAGATGACCTGACTTTTTTTTTAAAATAAATCTTTATTTATTACATTCTGTTATTTAACATCTTGTAATTTGATGACTTAAAATAAATGTACATATATACAAATAATATAAATAAAATAAAAGAAAAAATATAATAAAATAAAAATAAAATCAACCCATCGACCCCACTCCCAAGAGGTTTAGGCATTAGGGCCCAGGAGGTCGCGAGGCCATCTCCGTTTCAGTCACCGGGGAGGATTGGAGTCAGACAACAGGCATATGGATTGGGATGAAATTGGAGTTTACAATGGGAGAGCTTGAAGCGGGTGGAGATAAGGTCTTTGACAAAAGGAATATTAAAGTCGTGATGAAGGGTAGAGTTGGACACATAATATGGAGCGTTAGCAATTATTCTAAGAATTTTGGACTGAAAGGATTGTATTCGTTGGATATTGGAAGGCTTAGCGGCACCCCACAGTTCTGCACCGTAGGTCCAGATTGGTCGTATTATGGTCTTGTAGATGGTCAGTTTATTTTCTAATGTGAGCTGTGAGCGCCTATTTATAAGGCTGTATAAGAGTCCGTGGCGTCTGTTGAGTTCTTGTCGTTTGATTTTAGTATGTTCATTCCAGTTGAGTCGTGAGTCAAGGTGGAACCCTAGGTAACGGACTGAATCAGAGAGAGGTATAGGTATGTTATTGTATGTAACATTATTAGGAGAATCTTTTCTTAATTTAAAATTTACTTGTACGCATTTGGACTCATTTATTTTAATTCTCCATTTACTGCACCACTGCTGAATAGCATCAAGGTGGTTTTGTAAATTGTTAGAAGCGGTTTTAGAATCAGGGTGGGAGGAGAGGATCGCTTTGTCATCTGCAAAGAGGGCTAAAAGAGTATTAGGATGAGTAGGGATGTCTGAAGTATAAAGGATAAAAAGGATGGGTCCAAGCACACTGCCCTGTGGAACACCCGCTTTCACAGGGTAGTGTTCGGAGTAATCTGATCCTTGCCGGACCCTAAAGAAACGGTTTGAAAGATAAGATTTGAGAATTAGGTAGATGGTACTTGGAAATATGGATTTCAGCTTATATAATAGTTCAGTATGCCATACTTGGTCAAATGCTTGAGTGACATCTAAGAATGCACCAGGACAAAATTCTTTTCGCTCGAGGGAAGAGGAAATAAAGTCTACAACGCGAAACACCTGCTGGACAGTAGAATGATGACCTGATGGGATCGGATGCCGAACTGATGATTAGGAAGAATATTTAAGGAAGTTATTGCACCACGACGCTTCCCTTCTCGCCCTCCACTAGTAATTACCTGATGATAATGATTGCCTCCCATAATTTATTCATTTATTTAAAAAAGAAGAGAGAAAAGAAAAAAAAAGTAGTGGCCTAGTCTCAAACCTGTAACGCTGGGTTAAGAGTCTGGAACGGAGGCTCCTACTCTACAGGCAGAGAGATGGAGGCTATGAGAGCCTAGCTGGGGGGCCGGACAGGTCTTCCCCTGTCGTCCCCAGAGCTAAGGGTAACAGCTACAAAAGTAGTTCGCTTTACTCACTGTTAAGATGTGATCCTCGCGACGATTCGAGCTGAAACTGCACTCACATGTCACTGACACTTCGCTACTTAGATGACCTGACTAAGAATTCTTTGGGTATCAGTCACTAGAGGAGCTCTCCTAATCGTAATCGTAATTACTGTTAGGGATGATAAGGGTGTCTAGGAAGGGGAGGCGATAGTCAGATTCAATTTCTTTGATGAAATTTGGGCCCTGAAGATGGCTTACAATGAAATTAGAAACATCGGTAGGTAATAAAAAATACACCTTTATAAAAAAATAATGGTATTTTAATTATTTTTGGAGGAAAGTGGAATGCCAGGATGGATTTAAATTCTTTAGAGGAAGATAGTTTGATCTCTCAGCTTTTACAGGGTAAATAAAATCATTGGATTTAGCAATAAACATGTAAGGGAATAGGCGGGTCGAATTTATGGAAGTGAAAGGGACAATATTATGCCATTGCATAACACCCTCTACAAAAGATAATCCTGGAAAATTCACTGATTTGGGACCTAATAGAAAAGTGCTTATAATGTCTTTCATGATGGGCAATATGGGTAATTTTGAAGATTTCCCTCTTTGGTTTTTTAAAATTTAGTAAGGTGTCATTGTTTAGTGGCTCCTCTATCTTACTAAACTGCTTTTTCTTTTGGGTTTAAGATTATAAGTAATTTTATACACATTAAATGAAACATTAGTTAGTATAATTATTAGATGTTTTTTGTTGGGTTTCGGTCAAGATAAAAATGCGTATTTTTTAAAATTTGTATTTTTTTGGATCTACCCTGACTGAACCCCAACAAAAAACATTGAATAATAATATCTACAGTAAAAAAACAACAAACTGTGACTGTCATGAACCAAAAAGAAAAATATGTTCAACAATTTGTGGAGTAGGTCTCAAATAAATCTTCGTCATTAGCATTATTTTATGTTATAAAACATTGTGTGTGTGTGTGTGCTATATATATACATATATTTTTTTTATATTGTAATGAAATATTATTTAATTATTTTGGTCATAAATTTATATGAAGCTTTTACCGAGGACTATAAAAAAAATAACTACAAGAGTAAAAGCAACTAGGAAACTTACACAAGTAAAAAATAAAACTACAATTATTTAAATTACTTTATGGGACAACAAACTTTGACTGTCATGTATGTAAAGTTTTTTCCGGGTTGGACCGTGTAATGTTTTTGATGGTTGCCGAGCTTTCGCACATCCTGTGATGGCTTCTTCAGGGCTGAATAGAGAAACCAAAAACTCCAACCCGGAAAAAACTTTACATGCATCTGATGACTGTGGAAGCCTACGTGAACATTTGACTGTCATGTTAAAATTGAACTGTGTACTTCAGTCAACTCTCCCCCCCCCCCCTAAAAATGTCTACTTTACTTGAATAAAAAAAAAAAACACCTAAAGAAATTTTTTTATTATCAAAACTATATAATGTTTGTAAGATTAAACTTTTTTATTAAGTGAAAATATTATTACTTTCATTCAAATTTATTTTTATGAATAATTTTCATTTGACTTATCAGGTTACTGCTGAGGGTTCTACAAAAGAGAGGTGCATTCCACAGCCACTGTCATTTGCTAGATATAGACCAGTTTTACCTATAGTCAGCACTGCTACACAGATCCTCCGGGAAAGTGTATCAGATGATAATAAAGTACTTCCATCAATAAATTCATGTAAAAACAGCTCAAATGTCCCACCAAAAAAGAAGAAAAAGCTTTATACGAGAACAGATGATATTCTTTAAGATTTCTCCACTTTGTAAAAAATAAAAATAAATAAATAGAAGTACTTGAGGAGATGTCAGTACATCATTGTAGCAGCCTAATGTTTTCTATTAAATAAATATTGTCACCCACTTAGAGCTGGGTGTTGCCAGGAGCACACCAGGAATCTTCCTGACATTACTAATTGAAGCACAGAATGCAAAAATCAACTGTGAATATTGAATCTATGACCTTTAGTTTAGTGCCTTAAACTCCGAATCAATGCTCCTCATTTTACTCAAAACATTCCCATCAGTTTTAATGTAATCTTCAAAAAAATTTTGTATCGAAGAAGTTCAAGAAGTTAAATATGATGATGATGAATTATAAATTTAATTATGAAATTGAATCTGAAATTAGCTAATTTATATATTTCTGTTTAGGGCTTTCTCTGATTTTTAATTATACTATTATTATCTAATTANATCTCATATCTTCATGATAGCCCTGAAGATGGCTTACAATGTAAGCCGAAACGTTGGCAGATAATCCTTTATTAAAAAATACATTTTTTAAATTTGTGTTTTTTGGATCTACCTTGACTGAACCCCAACTAAAATCATCTTAGAATAATATCTACTCTCCTTTTGAATATAAATTTTTTTGCTTATATTTCAATGTTTTATGCATTTATTATCAGCTAATTTGTGCTATTCTATATTTTCTATATTAAGCATACATTATCGAAAGATATGTCTTTCAACAGATCAAAAAAAAAAAATTGTATTTTATTATACAACTTTTTTTTACTGGCTTTGCAACCGCTTAGAAATGTGAAAAAAAAAAAAAAAAAAGAAAAAAGGAGATAGCTTCCTATTCTATAGATAGGATAGAGCACTATTCTAAGCTTTTATTTCTCAATTAAAACTTGACCTGGGTGCAGTTTAGTAGCTCAAAGCTTGTGAGACCCAAACAGACTTGATAACTTGATAAAATAAAAGTATGTGATCAGTATTATTTAAGTCTCCTTTAATGAAATAAAAACATTATTATAACCCTTATGAATAAAAATGCATATCAATTATCCAATACAGCTCATTCGAGATCAATAATATTGCTGCTGAATATTCATTACAATTTAATAATGGAGAGTAAATAAAAAATGGTTAAGAGAGCACTCACTGCACTAGCAACTAAACTTAATAACTTGAAAGTTTATAAAATCGTGATTGAAACCAATTAAGTTCCAAATCCCTTCGATGTCACTTTCTGGATAAACCTTTATAGAAACAAAACCTTTCAGGAGAAAATTTTTTACCAAATGACCTTATATATCTTATTATGAGAGATGCAGGAAGGTAATTTTTTTTCGCCCTACTAACTGATCTCAAAGATGAATCAATAGACTATTGAGTTTTTGCCGAGATGTATAAAGAAGAACTGAAGATAACTATTATATAGCCAAAAACATTTGAGCATATTCAATAAAATAAGATGGCAGAAACATGAAGTTACTGTTTTTATTCAAACATTTCTTTCTCCATCTAATTGAAGATAAATGCTGTCTGTTTGCTACAATACACTGAAACAGGCATGCCTGCTAAATATATGTTGAAAAATAGAGGGAAGTACTTGAACTTATAAAGAACTTTATTCTATTGTAAAAAATTCAAATAGCTAATAATATTTTTATATATTATCTACTAGTTGTGTTAATATAAGAATTTTATTCATGTGATTGTCACTTTTTATCTTATAATTATTAACTTGTTTTTGTCTGTTCAGAAGCATATTTCATGGATTTAAAATCTAAATATTCCTGGTATCATTTTTTTTTCTTTTTTTATAAGTTGAAAAAGAGTAACAATCATGGCATTCCAATTATCAGTAATGTTTCTCAAACAATTAATTAATTAAATATGTTGCAAATTTTTATATTTATGGAATATGTGTATTCCAAGTAGGTAATTTTTTTTAAACAATAACAACATAGATGGAATATTCTAAATGCTTCGAGCTGACTGTATTTTACAAAAGCATATTGATTAGTAATCTGCAGGTTTAGGACCATTAACCCAATCAACTATTTGTTTGTCACTCCAAACATAATCCCCTTTTGGTGATGTTGTTCCTTCTGGCAACAAAGCAAGATATGTAGGAGTTTCAGCACCTGAAATAAAATTTGAATAATGTATTTAACTACACCACATAATTTGCTTATATTCTTGTTTATAAATATATATATATACCTTAGCTATTGAAAAGTTAACAAAATTCAGCAGCAAATAATTTAAAACATATACCACAAAACAAATAACTAAACTTTCAATAATAATAATAAAAAAATTATTATCTTATATCTTATTTGAAGGAACACTAATTTTTGTTGTTGAATGGTCTTTCTCAATAAAACTCATTTTATACTTTAAAAATTAAGACTTTTACATCCCCATTTCTAAACAACTTTTAAAAAATTATAAATGTTTTACACATTAAGAAATATTTTAATGTATTTAATTTTAACTACAATATAATTCTACTTCAAATATGTTTTTTACATTTAAATTTTTTTATAATAAATTAGAAGTATTTAATCAAACAGCATAATTAAATTTTGTAACAAAAGTTAAATTTTATGAGCACGGTGATGTGGTGGTTAAGGTACTTGATTCCTATGCCAAAGGTCCCAGGTTCAATGCTTACAGTGCACGGTTAGTTTTTTTTTTCTGTCCTTCTGTTTGTAATGATCTAGAGGATTCCTGGTGTGTTCCTAGGGAACATCTAGCCCTAATTGGGTACTATTCTTCACTGAACAGGAAAAATCAGTGGGCCAGATTGATGTGCTGGCCAATGCCTTCTCTGGGATGCCGTGGGCCTATATGCCTTCTATTAGCCTATATGGCCCGAACATCTATGTTGTTATTGCCTGACAAGAAAGTTAAATTTTGATTCCAAAGCTGAAACACTTTTAATCTGGGATGAAAGTGTTCCAGAGTAAATTTTTTAAAAAGAATTACTAAGATGACATATTTTAAATATACTATCAGAGTTTTTTAAATCCCTCAAAAATTATAAAAATATATAATATACATACAATTTTATATATTTAACAGTTAGGAAAGCAAAACTAGGTTAAAGAATCAGGTTAAAAAATTTTTATTTTAAAGAAACAAAAGAGGAATAATGATAAATTTTATTCTTAACAGAGTTTAAATAAAATTTTAAATGGGTTATATCATATTCAAGATTTTAAAGGATTGTAAATGTTTTAATCCTATTTTCATGTTTTAATAGTCCCTTTAGATTATTCTTTCAGCATGTTAAATCTCATTCGACTTAAATACGGAAAAAAAAAACACCTCAGTTTAGTTATTTGTTTCAAAGAAAAAACATGGCAGTGTCCTACAAAATTCTCATAATTTTAAGGCATTACTGGAAAAAAAATTCCAAGGCCGCTGAAGCAACTTGTGAAATTATTTAATATGAAGGTGTCCTTAAGCAGCGCACTGTGCTGCTTTTGTTTGAAAAATTGAGCAGTGGAGGTATGACGTAGGAAAAGAAGAAGGGCTACAGGTGACTATCAGATATTGATGAGATTTTACAGGAAACTGTTGAACAAAATCAGTCAACAATTACACCCGAACAAGCAGGGAGTGTGGTTTGTCGAAAGATACTGTTAGTAGCCATCTACTCTCCATGGGGAAGGTGAAAAAGGAAAGGAAGTCAGGTACTTACTCCTCTGCAATTAGCTAAGATGTTAAAAATTTGTGAAAATTTATTTAGAAACCTTTTTGATATGAAATTTTATTAGATGATTGTCAGCTGAGATGAAAAGTGGGTTTATAAGTGAAATCAAAAGATCGTGGTCAATTTCCTTCTACAGTTGTTGCAAGAGGTCAGAGATTTGAATTTTGAAGGTGTTCTCACCTTCCTGATTATGTCCCAAGGCCCATTTGGGCAGCTGGCAGTTTTTCTAACTTTTCAATGGAAAATCAAAACTGATCTCCCACTGCTCCCCTCCCCAACTGATATCGGTTAGCCATTTTAAGAGCTCTTCTACTGTCTGGATATAGTCCTAAATCATACTTATTGCTCCCCCATGAAGTCTAAAGCAAAATTCTTTGACATTAGATTACTAAAGGCTATCATTGGGATCTGAATTTGGCATATATATGGTGATCTGGTAACCTTGGGATGTACATTCCCTCTTTCTATCCTGGCACACAAAGCTCAAAAATTTCCATTGATTAGAACTAAACCTTATCATGTGTTTTTATTAAAAAAACGAAAACAAATTATGACTCAGACTAATTTTATAATAAGCTTACCTAATTTAGTATATTGAAATAATATCAAGCTCTCGCTAATTCATAATTTAACATAAATTATGACAAACTATTTTATTAACCGTCATTGTAGACAGACTGATTATTACCTTAGACACCATCTTCTAAGACATCAGTCAGACTCTCCCAAACTTCAGAGTTCTTTAAGTGAGTTTATAAAGTTTAAACAGGGTAAATAATGTCACCTAATGGATTCAAAGCAGCAATAAAGTAAAAAAAAGGAAGTCAATCTTAATCTATTGGTCTCTTTCTACTAGTAACAAGGAAATTTCAAGAAGGTAAGATCACAAAAGAGCAATGCTAAGTGGCCATTCAGACATTTTGAAATACAATGTCTTAAGAAAAACATAAAACAATTAAATGATTTACATTACTATTACTTAAAATTATTACATAAAATAGCCATAACTAAAAGTAATGTGATATCAAATGCCGAAGAAAACAATAACAAATATATAGAAAAATTCACCACACCTACCTATAATGAAGACGAGATGGGACTTCTTGTCACCAGGATAAAATGTTCATGACTGAGGGATAGGATTTTGAAATAAGGAAAAATTTTTAAGATGGACAATGTGGGTAATGAAAGGGTGGGGGTTTGAGGTGGTAGGTACAAAGGGAGAGTGGCCCGCATCAAAAGAGGCAATACCAGGAAAATAGGTAGGAATTATTAGACTGGAAGACTAGTTAGACTGGTTTATTTAAGAAGAGGGCTTTTCAGACTGTTGAAGAAATTTGTTCTATTTCAGCTGTGTCATTAACGAGATCGTGTTGTAAGTCAATTTGAATTCCTTCATGAATGACATGTTTTGTGAGGGCAGTTTTTATTTGTTTTTTGTTAATGTCATTTTTATCATTGTTAATTCTACAGGAAATAGGTATTTTGATTTGCTGAATTTATTAACCACAGCAATTAGGAAAGGAACGTAAACAACATTGTTTCTGTTAGGAATAGAGGATGAGGTCTTTGAGGTGTGTGTAAATAAATTTTACTTTATTTTTAGTGGAAAAAGTAGGATTAAGGTTAGGAAAAGTTTTTTTAAGGGATTTCTTTTTTTTTTTTCAGAAAATTTTAGAATATACGGGAGAAAATGGAAAGTGAGGTCATTATTTTGGGCGAGGGGCTTGGTTTGGGAAGTGAAAATGTAGAATTCGTTCACAATTTTTTTAATGGTGTATGTAGGGAAACCATTAGAGAGAAAGATGTCTGTCTGTCACACATTTAATATTTTTGTTGCGGAATGTCATGAGTGATCTGTAGATAAGATTTTTGGCCACATTTATTTTTTTATGATTTGGGTAAGATGAGTTGAATTGAAGGAGACGACCTGATTAAGTGTGCTTATTGTCCCAATCAGTGGAGTAAAGACTCCATTTGTAATTAAATTATTTAACTACCTTATCTATGTTTATTTTTAACGAAACCTGGGATATTGGTTGAGTTTATAAACCTCCAATGTGATTGATTTTTTTTTAAATATATAATTCACTGAATTTTATACAATCATATATAAGCACATCTAATAGGTATTTAAGCTATAATACACATTTTACGCAATTATATAATATTCTTACAATAATAAAAGAAATTAAAGTGATAGACTAACCCTGCTCAGGTGAGAAGTGACCTTTTTGACTACTCATATCAGTAGTGACCCAACCAGGATTGACATGGTTAATGACCAGGTCTTCTCTACTATCTTTAAGAAATTCCCTGTGATAAATTCGTGTCAAAGCAGAGACAAAAACTTTGGATACTGCATAAGCACTTTTTCCCCACCTTTCTTCATGTGTGCCTTCATCAGCTGCTCTAGAATACAATAAAACCAAATTGGAAGAATTATGATCTCAAAATCATTAAAACATATCATAATATAGAAAATCTACATAAAGAAATATTCATTAAAAGACACTTTTAAATTAAGATGCCACACACTACTGCTTAATTTCACAAATAAATATTGCTTAGTATTGACATGAGTAATAATTCTTAATTCAGCATTAAGATATAAGTAGTTTTCTCAAAGTACTGCATACATTTTGGTAAAATCCTAAATAATTTTGAGTAGTTTTTTTTTTGGGGGGGGGGGGGATTCAGTCAAGGTTGATCTAAAAAATACAATTTTAAAAATGTTTATTTTTTATTATCTGCCTATGTTTCGGCTTACATTGTAATCCATCTTCAGGGCTGTACTATGTCATAAGAAAAACAAAAACAAAAAAAATTAAATGATTTACATTATTATTACCTAAAATTGCCTTAACTAAAAGTAATGTGATATAAAATGCTGTGGAAAAACAATAACAAATGTGTCTTCACCAACATTCACGTTATTCATAAAGGACACACATTCGACTTAAATAACATTATCAATCTTTCCACTGAACGCTATGAACACAAATGCCTATTATCTGAAACCATTCACATAAAATTACAAGGCAATCGAGTTAACGACAGAATTGAAATAGAACAAATTCCTTCAACTCATTCAAAAATTTTCAGCAATCTGAATAACCATTAGCTCTACTCCTACATAAATCTAATAAGGCTACTTATCCGTAATAATTCCTACATTTTTTTTGGCATTGCCCCCTTTGATGCAGGCTGCTCTCCCTTTGTACCTACTGCCACATACCCCCCACCATTTCACCACCCATCTCAAAAATTTCTCCTAATTTCCAAACCCTATCTCTCAGTCATGAACATTTGTTCCAGGTGACACTAAGTCCACTCTCGCCTTCATGATAGGCATGTGTGATAAATTTTTCTATACATTTGTTATTGTTTTTCCACAGCATTTTACATCACATTACTTTTAGTTACGGCAATTTTATGTGATAATAATGTAAATCGTTTTATTTGTTTTTTTTTTTCTTATGACATTATACATTATATACATTATTTACATAATACATTATACATTATTTCAACATCCCTGAAGATGGCTTAAAATGTAAGCTAAAATGTTGGTAGATAATAAAAAATATGCATTTTTTAAATGGTATTTTTTTGGATCAACCTTGACCGAAACCCAACAAAAACATCTACTTATAATCTCTGCAGTCTAAAACTCTCCATTTGAACCTAGTTAATTTTGGTCTCTTATTCAACTTTCTTCTCATTGCATTTGTAAAATGGATTGTGTAATTCTTACACATAGGAAATTTTTTACATTATATCAGTAAAGTATACATGAACTACACCTTTAATAATTTAATGCCATTATAATATATAATCTTTTTTTTAAATACAAAATGAAAACTTTTTTAATATTTCCTTAACAAAATAATCTGTATATATCATAAATCAGGATTCCAGCATATTGTTTGATTAAGATTTTGACAGGGGAAAAAGCTGTCTTAGCTGAGGGGATTTGTTTGGGAAATCAGGTACCGTGGGTTCAAGTTCAGAAATGAACAGCCTTTTATATTAAAATAACAGCTTAGCCAGAGCCATGGCTGTTTAGAACAGAGTAGAACGAACAATAAGTACTGTAAATTATATTTATGTGTTCGAAGCAAATATGACCTAAAATTGATATTATTTTTGACTTTGAAGAATATTGTTTTGTTTATATTTTTATTCTTATTTTTTAAGTTAGTTTAAACCATTTAAATCAAATAATAGTTCTTATTATTGTGTTAAAATTATATTTTGAGAGATTAGTATTATAAAATACAGTTTTCTTTCTTACATTCTTATCATATAAAATTTTCATTTTGACAGGTGAGTAATCACAATTTATTGTCGTCAACTATATTTGGCTGGGGAAAATCCACAAAAGCAAATATACCATATCTATCTGCCTATCTAATATCATTTTCCATAAAATTCATTGAGTTAATTTGTATATTTATTTCTACTATAATTGATTGAGATAAAAAATTAATAATTTAATATGCCATTAAATAACTAAACAAAAATTTAATAAATAAATTATCTGTTTCTTATTTAAATCTTAAAATAAGTAATTGATTAAATAATCATAATATTTAAAATTTTAAACACTTCATTAACATCACTCCATTCTACACTTATATTTCATGCCACATTCACATTCATACATCATTCTTCCTTCCCTAAAATTAAACCCAAACAGTCACACAAACACAAATAAAAAATATATTTGTGACAAAATTGTAGCAAGAGAACTAACCTAAATTGCATTATTAAATTTTCAAAAATAACATAATGGACAAAATTAACAACTCCATCAGCCGGCAATCATATAGAAGCAAAACATGGAGGCCTATCACGCTACTGCTGGTATAGGAGCTTGGCACAGCATCAGCCGTGAACAAATTCAAATACTGGAAAACATGATAGCAAGTGAGCGAAAACATTTATTTATAAAACTTTACCTGAAACATTCCATTGCCTGTAAGAATGTATATTTTAATAAATGATGTGTTAGAAATAAAATTTACCCAAAATATATTTATAATATTCTTAGAAAATTGAACAGGGTACCCTGTCAATCAATACCCAAAAAGTATTGATAACTTTGAAGAATACATTATTAAAATATGAACTGGTACAGTATAAAAAAAAATATATATATATACCATACAATTGTGAAAAATTGTTTTAAATATATATATATATATATATGTGTGTGTGTGTGTGTGTGTAAATTATTTTGTTATTCTGGAAATTGTAGCTGGATATTCACTAATTTGGAAATCGTTAATAAAATTTATCACACTTCCAATTTTATATACTTGGAATAGTTGTCATTTCCTTAAATTCTTTCGCCAATAATACCAATTTCAAAATCATAACCTTATCCACAGCGAATCAGTAATCTGGGGTGTCTAATCTCATTTTATTTAATAATTACCTATATATTATTATTTGAATATTATTAAAAATAAGTATGGATCCTTAAACAGCGCTTCTTTTTATACTAACTGACCCTCAAAATATTTCTTTTTTCCAAAATCTTAAATAAAATCTTTAATAATCAAGAGCAAAATCATATATTTTTGTAGCTTGTAGAACTGAAATAATAAAAAGTAGATGGTTTGTTTATGGACACCCAGAGGTTGTGGGAAGTGTAAGAATCTAAATATAGAGGAAAAAAAAACCACATAGGCCCAAGGGGAAAATTACTTGTTAAGTATGTATTTATTCACGACCCACAGCACACTGGAAATAGAGTAGTCAGCGCACCATTCTGGCAGCCTGATTCAATAAAGAATGTTACCTGCCTAAAGAATGGTAATTAAAGTAGGGTATTACTTAAGAGCACAACAGGAATCTTCTGGGTCATTACAAATAGAAGCACAGAAAAAAAAGAAAAACTTACTGTGTGCTTTGAGCATTGAACCTGGGACCTTTGGCAGATAAGTCCAATACCTTAAGCACCAGACCACAGTGCTCCTGGTTCAACCCTAAATACATTCTTAAATAACTTTCTCATATCAGTATCATAAAAAATGTTGGGTAGTATGATTGTCAGAGAAAATAATTTTATGCCTGTTATGTTTTATAAATTTTCCTAATAATAATAATAATATGAAATAGATATATAGATAAAAATAATAAAAAAGAAATATTGACTATTCAATTTTATTTTTCTTTAAACAACCTCTACCCCTCATCTAATTACAGGCAAGTTATCTTAACATACATATGGTTTACTTAAAGCCCCTCTAACACCTAATTTGGGTTTCCCTTANAAAAAAAAAAAAAAAAAAAAAAAAAAAAAAAAAAAAAAAAAAAAAAAAAAAAAAAAAAATGAACCTGGTGCATTCTTAGATGTCAATCAAGTATTTGACCGAGTAGGGCATACTGGTCTGTTATATATATTATAAAAGCTGAAGTCCATATTTCCAAGTACCATCTACCAAATCCTTAAACCTTATCTTTCTAACTGTTTCTTTAGAATCCAGTAAGGATCAGATCTACAGGGCAGTGTGCTTGGACCCATCCTTTTTATTCTTTGTACTGTAGGCATCCCTACTCATCCCAATACACTTTTAGCCCTAAGCAATCCTCTCCTCCCATCCTGATTACAAAACCGCTTCATTTTACAAAACCACCTTAATGATATTCAGCAGTGGTGCAACAAATGGAGAATTAAAATAGTATTATATATATGAGCCCAAATGCATATAGGTAAATTTTCAACTAAGAAAAGATTCTCCTGATAATGTTACATAAAATAACATCCCTACAGCTCTCTTTGATTCAGGGCGTTACCTTGGATTCTACCTTGACTCACGAATCAACTGGAATGAACATACTAAAATCAAGCGACAAGAACTTAACAGACTAATCTTATACAGCCTTATAAATAGGTGCTCACAGCTCACATTTATTAAAACTTTATTTAAAACAAACTGACCATCTACGAGACCATAATATGACCAATCTGAATCTATGCTACAGAACTGTGGGGTGCCGCTAAGCCTTCTAATATCCAACGAATAAAATCCTTTCCATATTCCAGTCCAAAATTCTCAGAATACTTGCTAATGCTCCATATTATGTGTCCAACTCTACCCTTAATCACAACTTTAATATTCCTTTTGTCAAAGACCTTATCTCCACCCGCTTCAAGCTCTTCCATAGTAAACTCCAATTTCATCCTAATCCATTTACCCAATCCCAGTCGTCAGACTCCAATCCTCACAATCCTCCTTGATGACTAAAACGGAGGTAGCCTTGCGACCTCCTGGGCCTTAATGCCTAAATTTATTTCGAGTGGGGTCGAGTGGTCCCACTCCATTCTACACTTATATTTCATGCCACATTCACATTCATACATCATTCTTCCTTCCCTAAAATTAAACCCAAACAGTCACACAAACACAAATAAAAAATATATTTGTGACNAATAAAAAATAAATAATTTGGCCTGTCCAATCCTTTTATTTACCTTCTTAGTTAAAAAAAAAATAGTCCAGAAAAAGGGAATAGGTCAGGACATGAGCAGTGCCATTTCTCATTTCTCCCTTATTTTGGTTTTACTAAATAATATATAAGCATTATTTTATGATGCTAAGAAGATCTGAAAAAAAAAAAATAAATAAACTCACCTAACAAATTCATTTGCCAAATCCACTAATTCCGATATCTGAAGATAAGGGTTGGCAAGTTGTTTTCTCAAACTTTCATCTGGAATTGCAAGTAAAATAGCAACAAAGCTAGATATGTTAACAACTCTTGCATGAGGCCGAAGAAGAGGGAACAGAGCATTACATATGTTCAATAAACCAAAAAAATTTACATTCATGGTCATTTTTGCTTGTTCACTAAAAGGTTCTTTAGCATCTACCTAGAAAAAAAAAGTTAATACTCCTATTAATAGAATGCATAAATGATTTTTAGAAAGGAGATTATTATATACCTTATTATTCAAAGAGAATTTTATGTAAAATACATGCATTTCTGTAAATTATGTAGGACTAACTTTTACTAGATTTTATTTTATTTTTTTATTTAAGTGTTAGCCTTCCATTCGACCACCATTTAGGGTCATGGAGGAAGGGGCTATCTACAGGTTGCCATCCCATTCTAAACGACCATGGCTCAGGACAAGCTTTTAATTCTAAATAAAAGATTGACCTGGGCGGGATTAGAACCCGCGGCAACAGGATTGTGAGACCCAAGCGGATCACATGAGCTATCCCGGCTCCCCAATTACTAGAGGATTAACTTGCTCTTTTTAAATAAAAGAAATGGGACTATTGATCCCATTTCTGAAAGTTATTATAACTGCAGAGAAATTATAATAAATTTCAGTTACCAATATTGTTATTTTATAATTTGTTCAGACCCTACCTGAAGGGGAAGGTGAAAAGAGCAGTAGACTGGTATCCTTACGAATTTACTCCTCAGTAGACAGATTATAAATAATTAGAAGATTTGAAATTAGATAGAATTTATTGAAAAACTCTTCTGATTTGAGATTTAACTGGAAGATTGTCACCTGTGATGAAAAGGGAATTTACTGGTGAAATCCGAATACCTTTAAGCAATGGCTAGATTACATTCAGACTGCTTTTCCGGTTACTGCAAGGGGCAATTTGAAAAAAATCCATGGAGTTTGTTTGGAATTTTAAAGTCGTTATTTATCACGAATTTGTTCCTGATGGATTTATGACTTCTGAACTATTAACACGAACAACTGGAAAGATTCTGTAGGAAGTTACTATCCAAAAGGGAGATTTATTCCAAGATAATGCTTGTCCACACACTTCTAGTTGAGCCAAAGAAAAGTTAAAAAAACTTTAAGAGTTCAAATTCCTGCCTCATCCACCATTTAATCCAGAACACAGACCATTTGACTTGTTTTGATCCATTGCCCCCATTTTCTTCAAGGGAAGAAATTTGGTAATTTTGTGGAAGTTGAAATTGCTGTCCAAGAGTTTGAAAGCCATCCCAGGGAATGGTATGAGGTGGGAAAGAGGGAACATTTCCAAAGCCCTTGTTGGGTTTAACTCGATGTTCGCTTCTTAGTAAGTAATCTTAAAAAAATTTGATTAAATTAAAAATTAATAATTAAAAGAAGAAACACTTAATAATTAAAAGAAGCACTTTCAATGCTTAAGACTGGACTAAAGGTTCAAAACATTGAGAGTGTGAATGCATAAAACTAAAAAAATACATAATATTGTTAGGGACAGAAAATTCGTTGATGAGGAGATAATATATCTTCTTCTTAAGTCATAGATATTCTCTTCTTCCTAATTTTTGAAAGTCCCAAAAACCAAAATTTTAAAAGAGATAACTTAAGGAAAATATTTTATTTTAGTTTTGTAACAGACAAGATACCCTGTCATAGCCATATTTAAGTAAAACTCACGAATTAATAACTTATTATTTACCTTAAATGCAATCCCTGCATTGTTGACCAGAACATCAAGTCCAGCATGTTTTTCCTTCAGGAACTTGGCAAAATTTAATATGCTTTCTTCGCTATCAATGTCTAATTGATGAAATTCTGGATTTAAACCCAACTAGAGATTAGAAAAGAAACCATCTGATTAGCAATGGAGTAATCAATTACTACAAATAAACTACAAACACTAAAATTTAATTTGACTGAAGGGTCAGAAAATTTAAACTAGATAATGAGAAAAGTAATGAGGAAACATAAATAGTAGCAAAATAAAAGCAATGACGATGTTTATCTCCCATTTAAAGATCCGTTCATCAATTAATAATTTGAGAGCATAAGCATATCAAGCTAACTTTTCAGGTTAAGAGCTCCAGCTACCTACTTATAGTCTGAAACTTCACAAGGACAGATTTTGATGTAAAATACTTACTGATTAAGGAATATATAATAATTTGTTGAAAACTGAAAATTGTGGATTACCTGTTAGACCTTAGTGAGCATGTCAGTCCCATCACCTGAGTCTATCAAGCTATTTGATTTTAAGTTTCAAAGCCATTAGAAATAAAATCTCCTGGAGAAGGCCCCTATCAGATTTATATAACTTCTATAGCAATAGAGTACTGAAAGAGTCGTAGGGCTTGCCAGATTGAGCAGGGCTGACAATAAATAAATCGCTGACTTCAAAACAAATACAACATGTTCTACCTCATTGAATGGGCCGGTTCTTCTGAGCTAGCTCAAAGGTGTGGCAAGAAATGTTTTAACATTATTGCTCATCAACAACTGGAGGGTGACCACAAAGAAAAGAGCTGAATGGTGGAGTTTCATCAAGGAAACTTGGACCCACTAAGGGTTTTAGTGTCATGGAATAAGTAGTATAGTTCTCAAGAAATTTTTATACAGTTTTGGCTACCCATTCCCCAAAAATGTATCATTATTGACCTGATCACATTTGAAATAATCTTAACGGATACTGAAAATGGATCAACATTTGGAAACGGGCTCCTACAACTATGGACATCATAAGTAAGTTCTTTACTGCCATAATTTAATCTTTATTGTTTTTTTTTTATAACAGTAAAATACACTTTTAAATATTTTACTTAATATTTATCCATGTTTAATGGATTTTTCAGAACAATTCTATATTACATTATTATTATTATTAATATATTTCTCCTCTCATACAAATATAGCTTTTAAAAATTTGAGAAAATGAATTATTCATAATCACTCATGAATTCTTTGTCTTTCCTCTTTTTCCTTTACATTTTACATTCCTCTGACCCTTTACATTTTAAATTTTTTCTTCTTTCAAATTTTTTTCTATTTTTATGAAGTACCACCATAAGAAGGAATCTAGATTCTTAAATTTTTATGATAGTAAACTATTTTTTTTTTTAAACAANATATATTTTATCGTGGTATATTATCCCATGTAAATTTTTAAAAAATCTAATTATCTCAGCCAGCCCTGGCTGGGACAGTTAAATTTTTTATTCTATTCCCTAGCATTTAATCGTTCAAAATTTAATATTTTTTAAAAATTAAAATTTTTGGGAATTTATTTTCATTCATTTTATGGGTCCTATTTAATACGTATAGGTGAGTGTTTGAATTGTTTTTAATAGTAAAACTTAGTAATTGTTCTAGCACAGTTTTTAAACAAAAAATTGACAGGTTACACCAAAAGAAGAAAAAAAAAAGTGAGAGTCTACCAACAACATTATTGTTCATTTGATTTTTTTTTTTTTTTCAATATAAAGAGTGTAATATTAGTGAAAATATTATTATGAAACTTCATAATGAGAGAAGTTATAGAGATAAGAAAACATAGATAAGTTACACAAGCTAACATGAGCCATTATTTAGAGGTATGATATATCTGAAAAACCCATAACATTAAAATAACACTTTATTATCACAATTTTTTTATTGTATGCAGTGTACATTGACACATTACATTTAATGCAAAACACAAAACATCACTTTTTTATGAGTGAAATGAAGCAATGAGATTGGTGGTTTACCTGTAACTTCATTAATAATCAGTTGTCTTTTAAAAATTGCTTGTTCGCTATAGCAGCCAAAATATTTGTAAGATATCAATGAAACAAAACACTACAAAGTTAAAACATGTTAACACGCCACTACCACACGCACATACACACACAATTGCTTTGATACAAATTTTGTCATGGGACAGAAAGAACTTCTTTTTTTTTTTTTTTACAATATATTGCATTATAGAAGAGGTATGTTGACAACTGCTTCTGTATATTTAATGGGTCTAACAAGAATTGCAGGAATTTTTTCAATACAAAAACGGATGCCATCAAAGAATAAAATTTACTTGAAAAATGAATTGTTTAGATTTGACTATAAATCATGATAGTCACAATTTTAGTCATTTAATTTTTCCTAAACCCATCCAGATGGATATAGCAAAAGACACAGCCTCATTCTAATATCCAAGAACTATAGTATGTCAATACAATATTACGTTGACCGACTTTTACTGGCACCTTTAGCTAATGATGTGTACCTGAATAAGCTTAAGAATACAAAAAAATAGCTAAAAATAATGGATTTGAACCAAAAATTATAGATAAATTATTAAATAAAAGAATACAGGTGAAAGCTGAGTCAATGGTACCAAGAGCACTTCAGAAAATCACAGGACAGTGAATTTAGCAGTCACACAGAGACATTGGTTAATAGTTAATACCCTGGTGCATACCAGGGAGGGGGTGGAGAGGAGGGATCACATTTTGCTACACAATGAAAGTAAAAGAAGATGGATGAGTGTTGGAAGCTCTAGAGATAAAGCTGGAAAAGGCAGATAATCTTAGAAGACTTAACTAGTGCAATGATCTGCAGGAAGTGGAGATGTTGAACTTTATATTTCAAGTGACTTCCTACATATAAGATCCAGTGCACCTAGAGCAATCAAGGCAAAGACACTTAGAAAAAGAAAAAAGGCAGGATGTCTCCAATTCTCTTTTCATATAAATTATAATGAATATTTTATAGAGTGAGTGATATTGATTGTATTTATAGAGTGAATATGAGTAAGTAAATTAACCAACATCCTTAGGGTATTATAATAAACATAATGAAATTTAGGTAACCTCAATAGACTTAATATTATTGGTAATTGGTGAATATGAATCCTTTAATGGAGCTTCAATCCAGTTTAATTTCTTAGCCATTCTTACCAATTTTCAATATTAGGATATCAGATGAGCATTCAGAAGATTTTTTAATGTTTATGCACAGTACCATTTTACTTTACTTTTTCTTCTTTTTTTTAAGTTTCTTTTTCTATGAAATAAACACTATCAATCCACCTGAAAAATCCAAATCACTCCTGGTTCATGAAAGAATGATCCCATTCAGGTAGCCAAAATTCATTTTCCTTTTTAGCTTAACTGCTTTGTCAAAAAAAGGCTTGGCAATTCTCAGTAGAAAACATATATATATGCTATTTAGGTTCTTCTCCTGATTTTGACTCATTCACCATTCAGCCCTGAAGAAGCCATCAAAAGATGTGAAAAAGCTTGGCCAAATCTTTTCAACATGGTCAAGCCCAGAAAAAGAATCTATAAATATCAGCCAATCTTATTATATTTAATTTAAAAACACATAAATGAGCATGCATACACACACAGGCAACTGATTCCCATGTTTCATTAAATATGGATATAAATAAGAGTAAATGACTAATTTGACCTTCTAAACCAGAAAGAGTAGTGAAAGAGACAGATATCCAGTTACAATGTTAAACATGAGCATTTTGAGTGAAAATGTTATAGAATATAAATGTAAGAAAATTTAATTTTATGCCTATGAAGATCAATAAGCTAGAGTGTTTAAATTCCTTATAGGAAATCTGCAATTATTAATGTGTCAAACAGAACTGAAGGTAGTCTGCAAACTGCTTTCAGGAAGAATAATTTAATTTTTGGAGTGGAAAATTTAAAAAAATAACAGTAATAAAAATTTAATTTTCTGATGTGGTGGAGCTGCAGTCCTAGTTAAAAACACCCTTTCCCACTTCGAACTCTCTCCCCACTCTTCAGACTTCCTTCAAGCCGCAACAATATCCCTGAAAACCTCTTCCTTTAACCTCTCTATTTCAGCGGTATATTGGCCACCCAACAAACCGGCCTCTGCTCGACAGTACTCAGATTTCTTCTCTTCCCTTGGCCCACACTTTCTTGCAGGAGGAGACTATAACTCTAAGCACTTGTTATGGGGCTCTAGGATGACCAACTCTCGTGGTCGATCCTTACATAATGCCTTATCTTCACTTGACCTACATTAGTCAACCCTCTCCTACATACTGGCCAACTGATCCAACAAAATCCCAGACATCGTAAGACTTCTTTGTCCACCGTGAACTAAATTCCTTTCATTCTTCAGTCACATCCCTGAATGACCTTTCCTCAGACCACAGTCCTGTTCTCGCTAAATTATCCTTGTCACCTTTACCCAAAGAATCTCCTCCATCTTTTATTCGGGGCCCCATTGATTGGGACCTCTTCCGTAATCTCCTTACTGACTCTTTAGACCTCAACGTTCCTCTAAAAACATCCTTATACCTAGATAATGCTACTTATCTCTTTACACTTATCCAGGGATGTGCTTGGGACGCTTCTTCCCCAACACCAAGCCACTCACCCACCAGACTTCCTCTTCCCTCTCACATCCTAGACCTCATCAAATCCAAGCACCAGACGAGAGTCACATAGCAGAGATCCCGTCATCCAGACGACCGTCAATTTTACAACCGGCTTTGTAGGTCGGTGAAGCGGAGCCCAATTCTCACTGGTCAGAATCCTATAATAGCTATCTATCTTCTCTTAAAACTAAAGATAATTCTCTTTAGAAGGCCACCCAAAAAATCCCTAAGTTCCAGCCAGTTTCCCCACCTCTTCGTCGTGATGATGGAACTTGGGCTCGTGCCGACGACGAAAAAGCAGTGTTACTGGCCAAAAATCTCAGACAAACATTTATCCCTCATCCTGATCCTAATGATCATTCCAAACCTACTGAAACAGAAATATTTCTGAATGCTCCTCTTCAAATGTTCCTCCCTCTTACCTACTCTTACTTCATGAACCTTGTTCCTAATCACCAATTTGGTTTTAGAAATAAGCACTCTACAATTCAACAAGGTCTACGAGTTATAGATCGCATCTCCCACGCACTTGAGTGTAAGGAATATTGCTCCTATGCATTCCTTGACGTGACTCAAGCCTTCGATAGGGTTTGGCATAGGGGCTTGCACTTTAAACTGAAGTCTATCCTTCCACAACCTTACTTCCTAATTATCATGTCCTATCTTTCCGATAGATACTTTCAAGTCTTCCTTGGACTGGAGTATTCTGACCTCTACCCCGTTGAAGCGGGAGTTCCACAGGGTAGTGTCCTTGGTCCTGTTCTTTATACCCTTTTCACTGCCGACATCCTGACACACTCCTCGCATCTTATGTAGATGACACAGCCATATTCTCCTGCAACCCGGATCCTTACACTGCCTCAAATAACCTTCAATCCCACCTTATCCCCATTTTCCAGTGGTCAAAAAGCTGGCAAATACTCCTAAATGAAAATAAATCAGTCAATGTCATCTTCACACTTCGCAGAGGTCAATGTCGGCCAGTCCTCCTTAATAACGTTCCTCTTCCCTCCTTTCAGACAGTCCACTACCTTGGGTTCTACTAGACAGTAAACTAACCTGGAAGATTCACTTACAGACAAAGAGACAAAGAACTAAACAGACGCTTTGGACAGCTCTACAGATTGCTGAACCACAGGTCCAGATTAACAATAGAAAACAAAATAACTCTTTACAAAACATTAGACCTATCTGGACATATGGTATTGAATTGTGGGGCACAGCGAAGCCATCAAACAAAATAAGTATCTAGGGGTTCCAGTCCAAAGTCCTTTGCACAATCCTCAACACTCCTCCCTACGTATCCAATAAAACCATCCATTCTGACCAGCAAACACCTTTTGTTTCTGAGCTCATCCCCTCCAGGTTTGATAAGTTCCACACAAACCTTCAAGGACATCCAAATCCTCTAGTCCTCTTCCTGGCATCCCATGTTAACCCTGACCACCCTCCCCGATGCCTCAAGAGGAGGTGGCCAAGGGACCTACTCCAGCCATTTTAGTTAAAATATCAAGTGAGTGAATGCAATGGCATTTTTCTCCCCCTCTCACTCCCTCCTTGACTCCCTGCCTAGTCTCCTTCTTATCCTAGGATAAGGAGAAGATGGGCGCCAGATAGTCTATCATGGGTCAACCTGGGCTCTTCTCTGAGAACGGGTTACGTCCCAGGATAGATGAGCAAGGACTATTTTTATGTACCCCATCAAAAATTATAGTGTATGAAATATGTGCAGAATACTTTTTTTTTTAAATAAATAGTTATATATACAATTTTCTGATGGAGTACATGAACAATAGTAGAGTTACCTAAATGCTAAAAAAAATAAAGAAATAAAAATGTGACATGTATATCAAACATGATTTTGAATTTGATTTTGGTAAACTAAATATTTTTGCTACTTTACTATCTTACTTATTCACCCTTCAGACCTGAAGATAAGTCTTGTCCTACTTCAACAACTAATTATATTTTCTGCCATAAGAGCAATAAAATTATTTTGTATAAAAATTTGAGGTAGTCAGTCCTATTCCAACCAATCTATTTATTTTTTTAAATATTTGATTATCGTTCTTTATTTAAAAACTATATGCCAAGTTTAATATGTAAAATAATTGGGGTCACTAGTAATATACTATATAAACTCCACAAGGCAATGGACATTAGGAGCAGGGCAAATCACCTCACTATCGAATCATGTAGAGCATACAAATATGTATGAGTGTGCATGAGACAATAAAAAAATCACTGAGTAAATAAACATGCAACCAGGTAAACTTCAATACATAAAATAAGAAACTTAACATAATAAATCTAAAAAAATAAATTATGTAGCTTCATTATTAGTCCGAGTGATTTTTTAAGTAGAATTATGGAATATAGTCTAAAGAAAGGCATAAGAATGACTTCAATGAACTCTAAAGGGTGTAGTAAATATAATAAAAACATGTATATTTCTCCTGTTATTCTTGAGACATCTAGTTCTCATATTGCAAGAGAGGTAATTTGCCATTACAATAAAGTTTTATTATTTTTATTGGCATTTTTTATTTCTGTTATGGCCTGTTGATGCATTAATAACATAGCCTGAATGCAAACTTAGCCTAAAATCAATATAATTTCACAAAATGTTACATAGAAATGAATTAAAAATTACTTAAAATTATATCTGCAGGAAAGGAAAAGCTCTAGTTAAAGTGATCTATTTACTTATCAAGCTTTTAAATGCAAATTAATAAAGGGTTTTTCTTCAGGCAATAAAATCACAAACCCTGTTTCCCACCTCAAGACAAAATCTGGGGCACTTAAGTAAGATATACTTAGATTTACTAGAAATTGAGTTAAGATAAATGATGAAGCATCTAATTTTGCTGTCTACAGATTTTAAGAATTTCCCTGAAAACTTTTTTATTAGTGAAAAAAAAAATTACAACAGAAATATAAAGCCTTCCAATTTTCTAAACAAATAGTGGATTCACTTACATCACACCCAATTGCAATTCAGAGGTGTGGAAATTGAAAAGAGGGGAGGAATGTCAGGTTTTATTAAATGAATCTGTAGACACTACTGAAACATAGTATTCAAATTCCCAAAGTCATGGAATACTATCAGTTTATGTTTAAATGAACTAATTTTAATTAAACTATCAAGTATATACACCTTTTTAAGAGATTCGACAGCAGCAGCACCTCTATCAACATCTCTAGCTGTCAAATAAACAACTCCATTGAATTTCTCACAGAGGTTTTTAACAATAGAAAACCCAATTCCTTTATTACTTCCAGTAACCTGAAACATTTAAAATAAAAAATGTTAAGATGGAGAAGTTGTTAACTGTGAATATATATGTTTCTAATTAAAGAAGTAATTCGGCTAATATTTTATCATAAAAGTGTAAAGTTTGATAGTCAAATAAAAGTATGTCTTTGGATATATCATTCTTACAATAGCTACACGTTGTAACGACATAATGAAGAATAAGTATTTAAACTGAATCAAGTAGATGTTTGCGGTGTGTTATGTCATTCAAGGCAACATTTACTCTAAAGTGCGTCCTCCCTCCATGGAGACGTCCTTGAAACGAATGATAAACCTCAGTTAGCCCGTATATGATTTACGGGTTAATTAATATACTTTTCACCATAGAAATAAACACATTACTCTATATAACTACCTTACTCTCCAGGAAAAACTAAGATTATTCATATTAGCGGATTCCGATTTCGAAAAGCAACAACTATTGAGTTTGTTCCCATGACAATTTCTTTTCTTTTTTTAATTTTCAATTATTTAATTGAATTTTTTCAAATTTAACCATATTAATCTAATTAATAAGATTAGTTTATTATCTTTGATCTTGCCAACTTGACATAAAACAGTAGCATAGTGACTACTATATATCGTCACTGTAATTGCAAAAGGTCGTTTGTAAAAATTCCTTTTTTTTTTCTCTCTCGCCAAAATGTCTCATTTTATTTGTCACACATGCCAACTAAACGTCCTATGTCATCAGCCGATTTACTATAAAATATAACGTAAAAACAAAAGGTGTATGTTTTTCTAGCTGAGAATTTGCTCACCTGTAAAGTAGCCTTATTTGACTTAAGACCTATTGCAATTTCAGTGGCGATGCGTATGTGAGTCAAAGCCTATATGACCCTCCCTATATACGAGGATAGGTTACGTTTCCAAAATACTTATATGTATACCCGGAACATGGAAATCTAGTATAACATCAGGGGCTATTTTGAACCTTAAGATGAAATTCGCAGAATTACCTATGTTTTTTTCTTCTTTGCGCGACAGTGTCATGGCAATAGGCTTGTTTGCCTGTAGAAAAATAATGTACTAAAAAAATTTAAGTGTGTCCAAAATATCTTGACTTTCCAAAAAGGATTGAAAGGTGCAGGTAATCTCGGACTAAAAGTGTCAGGAAAGACTCAGGTACGAAAAGGTATCTTTACGCAATTGCTGTGCCGAAGGAACATATCCTAGGGAAAAATGCTTTAGCTGCTTTCGATCTATTGAAAGAGGCCATTGAAAATGCAATGGTCACTTATGACTGGATTGAGCGATTCCCGAACACTTTCAATAGATTAGTAGTAATTAAGAGAGAACCTTACAAAATATAGTTGGTTGCCAATGTAAAACCATCATTTTTCGTATTCTACCCCAGGTGTGTCCTCATCACTTAAAAGAAAGGCTTAAGGTAGAATTAGACTAGTAGTAGCAGTTACAGAGTTCACTAAATGGTGTGCACCTATATTGTGCTTAAAGAAGAATGGTTCCTTATGCATATGCATAGATTACATTGAACTAAATAAATCAATAATTTAGGAAAGAGTCATTATGCCGTTAGTTGACAAAGTGTGTTGCGGATTGGCGCCTCAACAGAGCTATCAGCACTCATCAGTGAATATTGGAAAAAAAATGTGAGTTAAATACTAGCAAGATCAGGTCTTTAGGTCATGTAATTGAAGATAGTAAGATTAAGCCAGACTCAGGGAAAGGCTAAGCCATTTGTGAAATGAAAACTCCTGCAAATTATTAAGAATTACGGTCATTCCATGGTCTGATTAACTATTTCATGAACTTTAAACCAAATGTATCTGGTCATGTAAAAACACTTAAGAGAATTACTTTCGAAAGAGAATGTATGATTATGGTCTAAAGAGCATTATGGTTGCCTGACATTAAAATCACTCATATCCAGTGCCATTTCTTTAGAATGTTTTGGTGTAAAAAGAGGCATAAGACTTAATACTGATGCCTCCAGCTACAGTTTTGGTACCACTTTAGAAAAAATATTTCACAAAGGCTGGTTTTAAGGTAAAGGAAGAGACATCTGAATAATAATTCGTAAGTGCTATAAACGGTAAGGGTGAGGACCTTTATGCCCCAATTCTTCCATGAGAGTCTGAAAGATTTTCCTTTAGGATGTTTTTCACAGCCCTCTGCTTGGCCATTATATCTAGCATATTTAAGACAGGATGTTATTAGCAGAAAATTAGCGCTTTTAAGATAATCTGAATCTCCTTAGTGTTAAAAGGAATATTGTTAGATCTCAATATTTTCGGCACTCCAGCCAAAGATACTTCTCAAAACTTTAATTATCCAATCTGCATTAATTTGTTTAATTTCCACCATCCACGAAAACTTTGAGAAATAATCTTGCAAGACAAGGTACTGTTTACCTGGACAATGTAACAGTAAGTTTCTCTCAGGGACCACTCGCAGGCATTCAAGAGTGTACGGTTCAAATATGTTAACAAAGAAAACCAACTTTTCATGATACTGACAAACCACTTCTTAGCATTAAGAAGTTATTCAACCTTATTTATAGGAAATTGTACATGTATTATTAGTAATTATTGTGAAAATTTACTATTTTAGTGAATGGTATGTATGTATGTCAAATCTTACATTACTTTAGCAGAAAAATCTGGTAAATGAGTTACAACAACTACATTTGTAATTTACAGTAATGTTAAACCCACACTCCTAATTGTTCAATTTTGCTGTTAAACTCTTAAAATATTTACTTCACGAATAAATATATCGTTTCATTATACTACACTAAATATTTGAACAGCTGCAGCATTTCAGGTAATCATCACTCCCATCCGTTTCATTTAGCGATATAACGTAAATGAATAAAAACCATTAATTAAAGTTTTTAGGACTTCAAATTTTAATTTTAAGTACAGGTAAAGACCCCAATCCAAATCATTCAGTTCTGTTGTGTACCTCCTAAAATATTTATTTTTCTGTAAACAAATCTGTGTTATTTCACTACTTAAAAACTAAATGTTGCGCCTGCTAGACTAAATAAACAATTTTTATGTGCAGTTGACGCAGGCTATTCCCTTTCTTACAAGTTCAACTTCAGTTAATTACTCAATAAGTTAGCCCTTTGCTCTGCATTTAACGGCTACAAGCTGTATTTCATGAAGAAAAACTGGCTTGTCTAGCATTGACAAACACACACTATTGACAATTATTTTGTTGTCTATTAGGTAAGATTGGAGAAAATCTTCAAAACGAATCATTCCTTCAGAATTCGTTAATAAAAAAGCTCTATTATTTATAGTTACATTAACATGACAGAAAAAAAGGAATAATTAGTGAGTTTTAGGACTACGATTAGTTTTATAACAGAAAATTTACATGTAAATGTCAATAAAGAAAATATCTTACTACTAATATTGAACAGAACGAACACCACTTAGAATATAACTTTCAACCCACAGCACAATCGAATATAAATATAATTTTAACCATGAGAAAATACAGTAACATAAATGAAAATAAATTATTTGGAAAAATAGAAAAACTGCCAGTACAGAGGAACTCAAGACTCAGCCATTATGATCTCAACAACATACAAAATTAATTCATATAGGAATTCGTTAATTTAAATACTTTAGAAGTGTTAGGTACAACACACTCATAAATGTTCAATTATACAACCCTTCTTGCAACATTCATATTTTATGAGGAATATCTTAATGACAAGAAATCCGAGTCTTTATGGAAAGCCAAACATTTAGCTTTTACTACAGTAAAAATTCTTCAGCTAGTCTAGTGAATGGAGCAATCAAATTTGAAAAAAAAAAAGAAAGGAAGATAAGTAATACTTGAAATTCTAGACACATAGGATCACAGAGGTGACTACATTGTTTACTCTACAAGATCAGATTTGTGATAAGTTAGTAATTTTAAGAAGACAAAGATTCACAAGACAGTTTTCTTGATAATTGACTATTTGAGTCCTAGAACATTATATCATTGTTCATGAAGTCCTTCCTAAGTTTTTTTTTTTTTACTTTTACTTTCAACATTTATACTTCTTAAATTTACACTTAGAAAAAGAATGAGTTGATTTATTGAAGCTCAGCATTGAGTTAATTACATTGCCAGCGTGTTCAGTCTTTACATTTCTAGCAATCTTTAATATTCACCAGATTGGCCCTTTAATCCTTGAAATTTTATTTTTATCCTCAGTACTTGTTTCGCATCCTGACGAGTCTGCCAGTAATGCTAGTTTATACCAATCTAGTAAAGATATTGAGAGGAGAGATCGTGCAATATGTCTAGAACAAATTTATTTAGTAAGTCTGTACTAAGATCAATCTTTAAAAGCAAACTAAATTATGTCTAAAACCACACTGCATTGCCTCATTCTTCTCTACAATACAAATCTATGATAACAAACCCTAAATGGAATAGTTATGCCCTTATAATAAAGATTAAAATTAAATGGTTTTCTTCAAGTAGACATCTTATTACAAATAGTCTTGACATTATGGAACATGTTTATCATACAACATATTTGTAAGAAAATCAGGATCACAGAGGACCCATAAACATTTGCACCCTTCCCGACACACACACACACACATATTATATATATATATATATATATATATATATATATATATATATATGTATGTATGTGTGCANGATATATATATATATGAAATCAAAATAGAAACTTTTTTACCATCAGGAATATTGTTTACCTTTAAAAAATTATCTAATCTTTATGATAAATAAGCCAATCCACATTTCTAATAACTTCGTTAAGAGTTATTTTGTTGAAAAGGAAACAGCAACGAAGAAATGAAGAGAGGCACAGGTTCATCTCTGGTTCTCTAATGGAGTTATCTTCTTCCAACTCACACTGATTGAGTGCTCTTCTTTCTGCATGCATTAGTGTTCTTTTTCCCAAAAATTTCAATGAAAAGATGAAGTCACATTCGTTCAAAAGAGAAATAATGATTTATTTTATATGTAACAGATTAACTTACCTATTACATCAAAATTAAGGGGGCCTTGGCAATGGAATCCATGAAGTTACATATATTATACATTTTTGGAAAAAAATTTTATAGAATATAAATGCAAAAAATTGTATTTTACACATAGTATGTTCTTTTTGTAACTAAAAATAACAAAGTTGACAAATTTTAACATAGGTTTTCTCTAAACCTCCCTTTTGATTGTTTTAGTCATTAACAAACCATTCAATGATTTACAAGGAAAAAAGCTTTAATTTGGTCTCGTTATTTGAAACATTTAAGAGGTTGTAGCATATATTATAAAAAATTAAAATATGCATACAAATTGTTTATGTGATAAACTTCCTTAAAATAAGAAAAATATNATATATATAAAGACAAAGTAAAAATTTTTTATAACAGTTATATATACTTTTATATTTTACAATTCTATTACAATAAATACAAAGAGCTGAAGTTATCATGTGCAACCTGTGCTGGTAAAGGAACTCCTGAAACAGAAAATAAACAAATTTTTATCACTTCAAATCATGTAATAATTCTTATTATTATACATGAAAGTTTTTGAACATAGAAAGAAGACTTGTCGAACCAAGCTACAACTAAATTTTTGTGTAATATTGTGCATGGTCTCGCACAATTGAAAATTGTTAAATTAGTCAAACTGTTTAAAAGGACCATTCCTAATAGTTTAGCCAGTAGATTTATGAAGAGATTTTTATTTATTTATTTTTATGTTCTGGGAGGATCAGGGGCAATAAAAAGATTTTAAATGAAAGACCAACAGCACACAAAAATTCAGAAACAAAGTTGTTCTATTCGAATCATAGAATACTTTTATTTTGTTCTCGTAGGCTTCCACTTTTATTTTTCTTAAATTTTTCGAAGGATTATAATTAGGATTGGGAGTTTTAG
Source organism: Oncopeltus fasciatus (assembly GCA_000696205.2). NCBI lineage: Eukaryota > Metazoa > Arthropoda > Insecta > Hemiptera > Lygaeidae > Oncopeltus > Oncopeltus fasciatus. The sequence goes on along the minus strand of KZ806896.1, from coordinate 238,921 downwards.
GGAGATTAATTTCATTATTATCATTAAAAGAAAGTTTTTTATTTATTCTAAAGAAAGAGGAAAGACATTACATTGTTACAGCACATTATTTATGTTTTGTAGAGATAATTGTGAGACAATAAATTTGTTCAAAAAGCATTTTTAGTGCAAGGGAACAGAATAAAAAATCTAACTGTCCCAGCTATCCGGGCCGGTGCATTTACCAATTTTGCTACCGGGACCAGTCTGATAAGTTATTAAATTCCCCGGACTAGTGTCGAAAGTCCAACTACCGAAGCCGATGAATATATCGTCTTATGCTCGGAGGAGCTGACATTGTCAAGCTGTTTAAATGACTCTCGTTATTTACTTTTTTTTTTTTTTTAATTTTATGAATATTATTTTAATCCCATGTAAATTTTACTAATTTGTAGTGCAAAGGAACAGAATAAAAAATTTAACTGTCCCAGCCAGGACTCGAACCCGGAACTCCTGCTATTCGGGCCGGTGCATTTACCAATTTTGCTACCGGGACCAGTCTGATAAGTTATTAAATTCCCTGCACTAGTGTCGAAAGTCCAACCTCCGAGGCCGACAAATATATTGTCTTATGCTCGGAGGAGCTGACATTGTCAAGCTGACAATAATAAATGACTCTTGTTATTAAATAATAAATATTATTATATATTTAGTAAATGCACCGGCCCAGATAGCAGGAGATCCAGGTTCAAGTCCTGGCTGGGACAGTTAGATTTTTATTCTGTTCCCCTGCACTAAAATTTAGTAAAATTTACGTGGGATTAAATACAACAAAAAAATAATATTTATGAAAAAATAATGTTTTTGTATAACTCAATTTCTTAAAAAGGGAGTTTTTTGACCGTAGAGATTATTAGATTTTTTGTTAGGATTCTGTCAAGGTAGATTAAAAAAATACAATTTAAAAAAAGTTTATTTTTGAAATTGTATTTTTTGGATTGACCTTGACTGAACCCCAACAAAAAAAAATCTACTATCAATTTCATATATTTGCCAATGTTTGTCGTATGACTGCCCCCCCCCCTCCATGCATCAGAACGTTAGTTGTCTTGGTATAACTTCTTGGTACTTAGGACATCTTTCTATTGTATGTTCAATAGTTAATTTTTTATTATACACATCACAAAACGGTGGTTGTTCATAGTGATTAAGTATGCATGTATTAACTATATAATCTCCTCATGTAAGGATAGTTTCCTCATTTCCCCTAGAGGAAGATTTCAAGGGACTGGTTTTACAATATTTTTTTAGTTTATTCCAAAGACAAGTTCATTTCATAGTTTTCCCAGTCACTATTAACTTCATTCTTTAGCTATAAAATAATTGATTTCTTCTCATACATAAGACTAGGCGATAGATGAATTGATGAAACAGCTCCTTTGGGAATTTAATTAACTATTTCATTCCTCCTTATTATAATACCTGTAGTCTATCTATAATACCTATCTATCTAATATGTGATGAGACCCACAAGAAGTTGACTAATTTTCTATGCTGGTTTTATCATGGAGTCGTAATGGTGAGTTTCTATGATTTCAATGTTGTTTGTATAAAACTTATTATAGTCAGTATAAATGAAAATAATTTGAAGCCAATTATAAAGAATTTTTCTGGTGTTTTCAAGCTTGTGTAAAGACAAAAGCAACTGCATTAAGCTGGGTAGGGTACCGTGAAGACAGTAGAGGGAGATCTATTCCCGGGTAGACATTAATTAATGACTGAGTAACCAATGCTTTCTATTCTATATTTCATCCATTGGGATTTTATGACTTTCTTTTAACAAGGAAAGAAATTCTGATTTTATTTGGGCTGGTTCAGTGTTTGTATTATATTATACTTCTTTATCCTTAGATTAATGATAGGATTAGTTAAGTACCATGATGTTGTACAAGCTTGATTATTTGTGTATTGTATTTGTTCTATGATCTAGTAATATTTGTTCTTTGTGGTTCTGAGATTTTATTCTTTAGACATGTAGTTGTTATGGTTTGAAAATATTATAAGTTATAAGATGGATTCTTTGGATGATTAACTTTACTAAATATGAACCAAAAATTTCTTATGCCTGACTATAAGAGTTTTGAGCCTGATTCAGTCTCAGTTTAGAGACAACTGTGGACTAATAATAACGTATCCCGTGGTAAGCCTAATGCCAATAAAGGATGGATTAGGTCGAGTTTGATAGGTTTTTAACTTAGCTGATAAGTATATGAGAAAACCATAATCTATTTTGGCTCTGATCACAGTGAAATAAATAGTCATCAAGCTAAGCCTACCAATTCCCCATGATGTGCTATTCCTAATGTTCAGCCTCTTCGCATAGTTTTCATGGATGTTTATAAAGTGATTTGTTTTGTATAAAAACTTTACTTTTCCTTGAAAGTCTAGGGTCTGTTCTCCTAGGTATAATATTGGTGTAGGGCTTGAGTTTCTTTACCATATAGTACTCAATGAGTTCCTCAGCTGAGAATTTTAGATTATTTATAACAGTCAACTGATCAAGGGATTCTAGAGCATTCTGAGTTATTCTTCATGTCCATTAGAATTTTGAGAATATTTCTAGGTCATCTACAAATTAGTATTTTCAAATATATTTAGAGAGTTTTTTTTCTAATTAAAGAATTGATTTTGTTAATAGAGTTAAACTTAGAACACTTATTTATGGTATTCCTCTGGTTACACTTTTTCTTTAATGCTTATCACATTTTCTATTCTTACCCTTCTTTCTATTATTCATAAAATTTAAGATTCATTGGAAAAATACCCACAAATTTCTCAAAATAAATGATCTTAATCCTCTGCCAGGCGCTAGGCCATCTGTTGGATGGCAGCTAGGTGTATTCATTATAATTAGGAAGAGGAAATTTCCGTTGATTTTTTGGGTTAAGTTTTTTTATCTGCTATTCCTCCCCTAGAATAGGGGGTGAAAGTAAATCTCAATCATTCAATGTAAAGTGAAAATTTTTCACCTGCCATCTGAAGTATGTCTAGCATGTATGTGATGTAATAAAAATTTTCAACAAAATGTAAGTTGAATTACAGTTATTTTTCTTAAGTTCTTATTTATTATTATAGCTGTTCATAAAATACAAATGTTAACAAATAACAAAAAAAAAAAAAGAGAAAAATCTGAAAGTTAGTATAACACTAGAATTGGAAAAATAAAATTATACAACTTACATCATTTTGCAATATCCAGAAGTTCCTTCTCAACAATAGCTCGATATTCATCAAAACCTCCCTCAAGGCTGCGCACTGAGCCATTACTGCAAACCCAGAGCTCCTTACAGACCATCCGAATCAATCGTTCATCATGAGAAACTAGGATTACGCCACCCTGATGGACAAAAAAATAATAATTACCAAGAAATAAAGAACAACAAAAGCCAAATGATTTAGTGCTCGGAGAGTTAAAGGATATACATTTTTGTTAATTATATAAATAAGAGTAAAGGAATAATTAGATCGCTAAGGCTTGCTCAGGAATCTTTGGGATTGAAGAGTGGGGAAAGAGCTCAACCTTGGTTGTTAAATGTTCAAAAAGAGAGTTTGTTGACCGTAGATATTATTCTAAGATGATTTTAGTTGGGGTTCGGTCGAGGTAGATCCAAAAAAACACAAATAAAAAAATGTATTTTTTTAATGAAGGATTATCTGCCAACGTTTCGGCTTACATTGTAAGCCATCTTCAGGGCTATCATGAAGATGAGAGAGGACGTCTTGTCCCTATCACCTTGGTTGTTAAATTTTTATCAACTACCAAAATATACATTTTTTTTTTTTTGTAAAAATGTTATGCAACAAAAATGTTAGAAAATTAAACTTAACACCTGTCAAGATCAATAAACTTTTTTGTAACACAAATAATAGCAAATATATCAATTTATTAATTTTAGTCTGCCTATTAATAAGTTCTTTTTATTTTACCAAGAAAATAAAATTTCACCAAAAGGCACCAATGGAAAATCATGTTTGTATAATATTGTGAAATTTGTCTGAAATCTCAAAAGGGTTGAAGGATTTGTGAGAATGGCAGCAGAGAATTGACTTTTTTTCTTGTTGAAATTTATTTTTTAATGTGATATTTAAATTAAATCTACTGTAGATTTTCGCATATAGCCAAACAGTGCTGTAGATAAACAGTGTTTATTTATTATTAGATTGTTTTTTTTGTTGGGGTTCGGTCAAGGTAGATCCAAAAAAAATGTGTTTTTTTCAATTATCTGCCAACATTTTGGCTTACATTGTAAGCCATCTTCAGGGCAGTTGAAATACAATGTCATAAGCATAAAAATGAAAAAAAAAAATTAAATGATTTACAATATTATAACATAGATTTGCCATAACTAAATGTAATGTGATATCAAAAGTATGAATGTAATAAACTATATAGAAAAATTCAAAAAATTTTCTGAGAGATTTCTCAATATTTTCAGAAAGTTTTGGAATATATGGGGGAGAACGGAAAATGAGGTCATTATTTTGGGGGAGGGACATAGTTTGAGAAGTGGAAATAAAGAATTCCTTCACAAGTTTTTTAATGGTGTGAGTAGAAAAACCATTAGAGAGGAGGCTGTCAGTTACACGTTTAATATTTTTGCTATGGAATGTTTTGTCAGAGAGTGTGAGATGAGTTAAAGTGGAAGAGACGACCTGAGTAAGTGTGCTTGGTGTACCAATCAGTGGAGTTAGAGCCATTGATAGTCAGACTCAATTTCCATGGTAAATTTGAGATGAGGAAGGTAGGAGTTTAATGCAGTAAGGATGTGGGGGATTTTTTTTGGATTAAGAATGAGGTACAAGTCGTTAAAATATTTTTAAGGAAGAAAATGTGGTTATAAAAGGGTGGAAGGATAGAGTCTAGGAGGTCATTAAGGGTGATGTTTGAAATGTCGGGAGCAAGGTTATTTCCCATAGCTAGACCATTAATCTGGTTATAGTAATTATCTTGGTAAAGGGATATAGTAAACACAGGGAAAGGGATTTTATAAATGTTTATTCATAATAAATCATTTTCTTATATACCTTGTATTGTCTCAAAATTGTGATTGACCGATAGTTTTAACATTGCTTTCCAAATTTTTGGCAATTAAATACTTAAGAAAATATTTAACTTGTTACTTAATCACTAAGATACCTAAGAATGTCAGTTGTTAGTGAAGTATCTTTTTAAACTTTCATAGAAAAATATACTGAGAGGGCCTAAGAATTGTTCAGAGTGTACCATTCTTGTAGCCAAATAATGAATTTATTATTTATATAGCTGTGAGAGTGTTCTTTCTTATGCCAACTCTGAAGAAATAACAAAACTAGCAAAACCTAGTTCACTATGATGAAAGTATCATGATCCAATAAAAAAATATACAATAAAGAAATATATGATTAAGGAAGTTTTTGGAAGAACAAACACATTTCAGAAGAAAATAAGCAGGGAATAAGAAGTAAGGAATATTGGATATGAGTAATAATGAAGCAAAGCAAGGTGTTTTATTTTATTTTAAGTAAATCAAAATAATATCACAATTCATGAGTAAGTGAAACTTTTAGGTATCTTATGAATATAACAGAACACTTAGAGATGAAAGGAAATTATTTTTACCTTGAGAGAGGGAAAAAATACTTACAGTGTATTTATTTATGGCTAAGCCAAGAGCTTCAATACTTTCAATATCAAGATGGTTGGTAGGCTCATCAAGAATTAAGAAGTTAGGTCGAGACATGCACATTTTGGCAAAGGCTACTCTTGACTTTTGACCACCAGATAACGACAAAACAGGTTGGAGAGCAAGGTCATTTGAAACACCAAAGCTACCGAGTTGTCGACGGTACTCTTCAACAGCTTTACCTATAACAACAATAGAGTTTATATCAATCCAATATGGTATTTTTAATAAATATTAATTGCATCTTTCACCTAAGCAATATTTATTGATAAGCAATATTTACAACTCACCTGAAAAAATTTAGGCTAAACAAGATGCTTTTATAAATGAGTTGGTTACAATAGCATTAAACAGTTATGACACAATGATGATAGCTTTTCAAAAAGCACTTTAAGGCATTAAAATATCAAGGAATACCTTTTTTATTTTAATGCACTTATTTTTTATGTTTTAATATCATAGTATCCTTTCATATATTTGTGTTATCGAAGTATCATGTTAAAAATTACGCATTATTTAATAAGTTAATATTCATAATAAGAGCATACTTACTAACAAAACAAAAAGGGAGAGAAAAACAATTACTAACAAGAAAACATATAAAAATCAACATTTTAAATAAGGAAACTAAATAATAAAAAAAAGTTAGCCTGAGCATTGTTAGTTGTTAACAGTGTTTTCAAGCGTGTTTCTCGCTCATAAAAAGATTCTGGAATAAAAATTTAAAAGCAGTAAACATATAAAGCATAAGATTATGCAAGTGGTATTTGACTGGTGGTGGAAAAACCAAGAAATTTAGTAAAAAAAAGTGTCTACAAATACCAGAAAAAAAAAGAGAGTAAAACTTATGAAAATTTCAGACTATTCTGCATAACTTAGAAACTTCTATAACAAATAATTACAGACCATGGTCTGTAAATGGCTTAATAATTTTTCAGCCTTCATGGCCTCCAAGACTATGGAGCCAGAGGTAACTACAATTCAAATTTCAATATTTATTAATATTGGATTAGAGCCAGGGAGAAAAATATGGCAAATAAGAACAAACTGAACATTTTATAATAATAAAAAAATATAAAGTATTGATTTAAAGTCTGTCTATAATAAAGAAGCAATTTTTGAACAATTATTAAAATAATTTTTTTTTTTAAATTTGAATCATTGTAAATCTTCGGGCTTAAGCCTTCGATGTTTACACTTAAATATTAGTAACAAATTAACTGGACTAAGAGACTACATTACAAGAACTAGTCCTAATAATCTATTTTATTTATTTATTTTTATCACCTGTAAATGGCATTCAAATAGTTAATTAATGGCAGTAAAATAGAGTTAATTGCAAATTTGTAAAAATGAGAAACAATCATTACAAAAAAATATGTTTGATTTGTAAAACAACGGACTTTTATAATATAAATATACAAGCCAGATTGATGAAGTTTTGGGAGGTAAGCACAGTGATTGCAAGTAGAAAATTTATAATCTATAACTTTACTCATAAAAGAAGCTATGATAATACAATTAAATATTTTAAAACACTAAACAAAGTTCCATTCACATTCCATAACATAAAAAATCTTTGCCAAAGATTAAGAATGTGTTATGTATAACGCTGTATGTGGTCTGTATTATTATATAGGTGAAAATATGGATTATAAATACCAAGATTAACATTAAATTAGAAGCACTTGGAATCTGGACCTATTGTTGAAGAACAATGATCTGAGACAAGCAATGAGAAAATCTTGTTAGAATGTACAAAGAAAAATGCTGTCCACCATACACAAAAGTAAAATTGCTTATTTCAAACACGTTAAGTGGAAGCTTTAATTTCAGCTAATGCAACTATCCTAGATAGTAACACTTAAGATGTTAAACTTGTTGCCTATTAAAGTTAAACCTTTCCTTCATTATGATTTTCAATAGGATATTGTTCCTATTAGAGACTTTCTAATCAACGAAACTATAATTTGGCTTCCCTAGAGAGATCAGTGATGATTTAGAGAAATTTTTCAATAACTGCATAATTGTACTAATGTATATAATACCTCAGTAAAATTATGTTAGCACAAGGTGCAAGAAACATTTTGTCAAAACTTTGAAGATGATTGCCTGTTAAAGTTCAAGACTACTAAAGTGTTCCAACATTAACACTATTAAAACTAATTAAAGTAAATGTGGTAATTTTGGCATAGTACTGATACATAAAAATATTTTCAGTTAACTGTAATAAATTGAAGGAAAAATGTAAATAATACAAATGATTGTAGAGATAGAGCAACTATGAAGTATTCACTACGACAACTTGCATGGAAAAAATAAAATAAAATAAAAGGTTTCAAAAACTCACCTGGGAAAGCTTCCTGAAGGAGTTCAACAGCCGATATATTCATTTCCAACTGATCAACATGATGCTGACTGAAATAAGCAAACCTCAAGTTCCTATGAGCAATCCTAGTACCACTGGTGGGGCTTAAAATGCCTAGTATTAATTTGAGCAAAGTAGTTTTTCCTGCACCATTATCTCCAACCTAAAATAAACAAGAGAATGAAATATTATTCTTATTATAATATAGAATTCATTATTTTGTTTTGACATTCTGCTCTTATATCAGATTATGGATCCAAGTGCAGAACAATAAAAGGATGCTGTTTAGGATGAATCTTATGGATTATAAGCTGCGGGTTTAAAAAGAATTTTAAACTTCCCTTTTAAAAGATAAACCCGGTCAATGTTACTTACCTTTGAAGTTTGCAGACTAACCTCCTACCACTACTTGTCATTGGGTGCACTAATAAAATAAAATAATTACCCAATCATTTTGTACTATTTTATATTTTTCATCTTGGCAGAAACTCTGACTAATTTTTTTAGCATAATACTCAACGGCCAAACAACCATTAGGAAAAGAAGTTTCAAAACCCCTTAAATTCTTTTGAATGATTAGGAAATAAACAAAAAGCAAAATAGCAATTGTAGTAAAGAAATGGAACTCATTGAGAATAAAAAGAGAAGAAACAATTTTATATTAGCTTAAGATATAAAATGAAAAACTGATATTGACTTTTTTTTTTTTTTTTTTTTTTCATGGTTGTATTGAAGTTAAAAGCAAGAATTAAGAAAAAAAAAGATCACCATTATCCTACTTACAGGATATAGTTTAATACTTACAGGAAATGCTGTGTTCAATCAGACCAATGAATCATATTAAATATTCATGGAATTTCATTAATTTTTTTATTTATTAGTGCCCATCAAATGCCAGTGGTCATTAGCGCTTAATTAACCTTTTTTATATAATTTTGGTAAAACTTTTATATATTTCTAAAACTTATTTAGCTTAAATATATATACAATTCATATCAATAGTGCATTATTAATTTGATAAAGACAGTGAGCAATGAATATTTTAACCAGAATTCTCTTCAGTAAACTCTAATGAAATCTCAAAATTTAGTTTCACTATGAATATCATAAGTAACTAAAAATAGAGTATGAAATAACTTAGTGTTCTCAAACAGTTAAAAGAAATACTTACTGCCAAGTATAAACATATGGTTCATATTCTAATAATTATAATGATACAAAGCATTATACTACATTGCATATTATGCTACTATTCTTTACATTTACCAATATTATATATTTATAATTACTAATACCCACAATTTATATAAATATCAAAAAGACACTCACTATACATATTCTTGATTCCAAAGTAGCACCTAATTCGACTTCTCGGAGAATGAGTTTGGCAGGGTCATATCCAAAGGAAACTTCTTTAAGCTGAAGAATGGGAGGTGAAAGAGGTTCAACCTCAGGAAACCTCAATACCACTTCCACTTCTTTTTCAATAGGTTTCAGCTCAGGCCTAAATATAGTAAAAATAAAGCTAATTGTTCATACCACCAAATTCCTTAAATTAAGTCCCTATAGGAACCAAGTAAATGATTATACTTAAAGTTTCAACATTTAATTTAAAGAAAAATTTTATAAAAATTAAACATTAACTATAATTAATTTAAGTAAGTTAAGTTACTATTTTTTTCTTTCTATAACGTTTAAAAGGAGAAGAAAAATCCAGACTTGTCACATAGGTCACTCTTTAAGTACATAATCATAACATTTGAAAATGATTAACTGAAAATATCCATAAAGGGAGTGATTTTATAAGTACACGGATAGACCATGACTACCCGAAAACAAAGGGGTGAGCGCAGGATGATTCTCTAACACTTTCAAGGGCTCAAATACAGCCTCAAGCCATTTCTACTGACCGCAAACCTAGCTCCTGGGAAAGTTGTCTTTATAATTGATACTCAGACTATAATATCAGTGCTAGCAAAATGTCTTACTGATTGACTAATAAATAATATAACAATAATAAAATAATTAGCCAATAATTTTTCTTGTAATTTATTTTTCTGACTAATTTCTCCAGCATAATACTCAAAGGCCAACCAAACTCCAACCCAACCATTAGTAAAATTATATATTTAGAACAGGAAATTAAGTTAGTAAACAATGTTGGTGGGAAAATAATTGACCCACTTTCATTAATATTAATGAAAGAATTTTGCATTAGCATTAAACCAACACATGGAATCTACTGAACATAAAAAAAAAAAAAAAAAAAAAAAAAAAAAAAAAAAAAAAAGCAACAGTACATTCACAAATTCAAAACTCTCAAATATCTTTTTATTAACACAAAACATACCCTAATCACTAACTTGGAACACAATATCTTTTTGAAAAAACTTATCAATTTGATTTCTAACATCAATTCCTGTAATAGAAAACTGATGAAGTTCTCAGGTAAATACATTTCCTACACTTACTCCTTATCAACAGCTAGGATGGGTCAATTATTACTGCAGAATAGTATACTAAACCAACCTATATTCTGGGAAAACCTGCCACTTTAACCTTATCTTAAAAATATATACATTCCCAAAAACATAATTTTTCATACAAAAGCAACAAACTTATAACTGAATTACTAACAAATAATGGTTTCAATGGCTTCCTTCAATATATAGTACACTGATTTATTAATTTTTTTTTTCTCCCTCAGCAGTGATGAACTTATTTTCTGGTCCTCCCCCTTTTGGAAAAAAAAAATAAAGATAGGACCATTACTTTTTTCAAACCACACTAACTTTTCGTTCACAAATTTAGTATTCATTTAAAAACTCATTGAACAAACCCTGTTCATCTTTTCCACAAAACAAATTGTTTCTTTAGAAATATGAATGTGACAAAATTTATCAAAGGCTTCATTAAATATTCTTTAGAAGAAAGGAATATAAGGTGTCATATAGTTTATATTCTTCTTTATAATTATTATAAGCCTAAATGTCAAAGCATAAGAAAATAAAATTATAATTTTTAAAACCATTTAGTCCCTTTAATACAAATACTTACAATTTGTCCAGCATTTTTATTTTCGATTGAACTGATGATGCCCTATTAGCATTATACCGAAATCTGTCAATAAATTCTTGAACATGAGCTCTATGCTGTTGTTGAGCTTCAAGTTCTCTCATCCTGTTACGAAGTTTTTCATTCTTAGCTTTCTCAAACCTAAAAATTAAAAAGTAAAATATTAACAGCAAATGAAAATACGTGCTGGAAGATACATCTGAGGATATTGGGATCCAAGGCTTCTGCATTATACTTGGTTCTGCATGGTGATGCATTTGGAATGTTTCACAAACAATACAAATTACGAGTAGCCAGCTCGGAGCAATATAAGTATGTAAGCTGCAAAAAGACTTTAGTCAATCCTACTGCTCATTGCTGAAGGACAGGATACAGAAGCCCATTGACTAACTTGAGGAGTTTTAAGTTGACAAGACCCATTTGGTTAGGACTTCTTGCTCCTCGATTACCAGTCTATGAGAGTGTAGTAGAGGGCAGATCCTGGTCTGACTTCATGTACCTGAGACATTCAGAGATGCACCCAGGTTATTAAGATGGAAGCAGTGTGAGGCCATACTGTGGAAGTGGAGCCTGAAGTGGTTTAAAGCTAACATTGAAGAAATGGTAAATAAGGTTCCTGAGGACAAAACATGAAGATTTCTGTTCTGTGTTCTTACTATAATAGGTAAATATAATTAAAATAAATAGGGGTTTCTGAAGAGAAACAAAGAAATTAGAGAGGTTCGATACATCGGAGCTTTTGTTGACCAGTGATTTGGAAGTCCTCAAAAAGAATATCACAAACACATCATTATAGATGAATTCAAATTATCTACTTGGATGGAATGGTTGTAGAAGTAGATGTTACCTTCTTTTCCTGCAGACACACACAGGAGCATCGTACATTTGTGTCTAGCATAAAGGAAGACATTATTCTAGATATGGGCTGGATGGAAAATATAGACCCAAACTTGATTTGTGAAGAAGTGTAGGGTATGTGAACAAAAAAAAAAAAAAAAAAAAAAAAAAAAAAAAAAAAAAAACTTTTCACACAAATATTCTTGGTAAAGGACTCTTATCTTATTCTGCCCCCAAGAGGCCAAACCAACCCAAAAAATGTGTGTTGAAAGCTAATAACCACGAAAAAGAACAGCAACTTGCATGGGGCATACTAGTCAACAGAACTTTGATAAACGTCTGAGGATCTAATTATAGTGATGAACAGCTTCCCAATGATGATGAAGAAAGAAGTCATGATAAGATGTTTGTTCAGCAGCTTTGGTAGTACTTATGAGTAGCACAGGAGCTGAAGGAATATTTTAATGATAATATAGTGAGCTGATGATAAATATTCTAAACCGGATCTGAAAAAAAAAGTCTGTCACACAGAAGTTGTACAATTTAAGCAGATTTACCATGTTTCTTTTGAGATGGATATAAATAAGAATAAATGACAAAATTTAATTAACAAATTAGAGAGAACAATGACCTTGAAAGATATGGTAACTATGCTTTGCTAGCTATAGACTGGCCAGGAAGGAAGAGAGCGGTAGCGCTCACTCATCATGGTTACATTAACAAATTTAATCCTGTACATATACGTTATAACATTACATTTTTCACATCTTGTATTCCATAAAATTTCTTTTAACTCAAATAACAACAACTATATTACAATTATAAGTTGTGGCCTACCTCAAAACCTACCCAATTTCAAAAATTAATTCTTTCAAAGGTTTTAAATAAAAAGTCTACATAGCTTTATAATGAAAAATCTACATAGGTTTATGTATTTTAAAATAAGAAGTCCTATCCAATACTCAAAATTACATTCTTAAATATTGAAAAAATAAGTTGTAATACCAAATTTGGTTTTATTGCTTCAAAAATTGCATGTACAGAAAAATAAAATATATATCCAACTTCTAAAGGACCATGGCCATATTTTAGCTTCCCAAATGTAGAATCGTTGAAAAAACGCTGAAATTTTATCAACATTGTGTCATGCTAACAACATGAATATCTTTGTTTCCCCATGGAAAATTATAATAAGGAAGAAAATGTCCAGGTTCCTTGTTTTTGAAGAAATTAAATAGTGTGCAGTCTTCTTAGCTCAGTCTTCCATTAATTGCACTGTTCTTTCATTCACTCGGGACTTCATTCTCTTCTTAAAAGTAAAGCTCCACAATGCTTAAGAATTATCATTACTGCATTACTTTTGTTTATCTTAAGCACAATCGATTGTGTTGGTATTTTAATTTTTTTCAAAATTAAATTATCAACAGAATCTAATGACACTATATTTTCCTTTTTAATTAAAACATAGTATCCTTTCATATATTTGTGTTATCGAAGTATCATGTTAAAAATTACGCATTATTTAATAAGTTAATATTCATAATAAGAGCATACTTACTAACAAAACAAAAAGGGAGAGAAAAACAATTACTAACAAGAAAACATATAAAAATCAACATTTTAAATAAGGAAACTAAATAATAAAAAAAANGAATTATTAAATTAATTAGAATTATAGATATAATTCAAAGTAAGAATAATCAGAATTTAATATAAACTTACTTTTCATAATTTCCTCGATATGCCTCTATATTTGCAGAATGTAAAAATAATATATCAGTAGGAACAGAATCTAGGAAATGTCGGTCATGAGAAACCACCAGGAGAGTAGTTGGCCAGTTCTGAAGGTAATTTTCCAACCATATTATTGCCTTCATGTCCAACATGTTAGTAGGCTCATCTAAAAGGAGAAGATCCGGTCTGAAAGAAAGAGAGAAAAAAACATTTCAACAAAGACTTTTTTATAGTTTCTCTTTTTAAAAAATGAGTACCAACTGAGAAAGCTATTTCCTCTAACTGTTTCAAAAACTTGCTTTCTATTAATTAATATTAAGATCAATGATTTTTGTGAAAGTGTTAGGGAATGACATTTACACTAATTCTATTCTATAAATATCTTTAACAAAATAATGATAACTAAGGTATTAACACTTTTCAATTCATCAACTCATACATAAACTATCCCTTCCTCTTATTATTGTCCTAATTAGTTTCTGGATTTACTACCTCTTAAGATCTAATTTTGTGTTCTTATTTAGTTTTTTTCTATTTGCAGGATTTTTTAAATCTGTGCCAGAGGTTTAAGAACATAAGATTGTTGTTTAACTTTCATTTTGCTCTTTACAAATAACCTTATAGAGTACATGATGGGGAAAATAATTTTCTAATGATTATGGTATACAATATTTTTACGAAAAACAGCTATTTAAGAAAATATTTACCAATAATACAACAAAGCAAAATTTCAATTTTGCCACACTCACCTCCAGTAGCCACCCTGCTTCATTTTTTATCTTATTTTAAATAAAGACTTTAACTGTCTTATGTGATTATCTAACTATTACAATCTCTATCCTCTCCAATTTGAAAGATGATCAAATTAGTTTTAAACATTTAATGCGAGGGAACAGAATAAAAAATCTATCTGTCTCAGCCAGGACACGAACCTGGTTCTCCTGCTTTCCGGGATTGTCCTGGCTGGGACAGATACATTTTTTATTCTGTTCCCTTGCATTAAATGTTTAAAATTTATGTGGGATGATACACCACAACTAAATTAATTAAGTCCTGAACTAACAGTAACTAAATAGACCAAAAAAAAAACAAGAGACATCATCAAGAAGAGAAAGTAGCCTCTACTAGATTGCAGCATTAAAAGGAATAAAAAAGGATATTTTCCCCAAAAATATCTTGAAGAACAGAATATTTTTGTGAGGAGCAGTTTACTTCCATAAAACAGCCATTCAGAGAGTAATTATAAAAACAGGTCTTTTTTCTTCAGCTTATCAGTACTTGCTGGAGAGCAGTTTGCTGATTTTATGTGCCACAGATTAGAAAGCTGGCTAGGTAAAATAGGTAGTTTCAAGTAGCAGGCTAAAAGGAGAGAAATACGGGTAGCGGACTACAAGGACCCATAACAGCAAGACTCCAGAAAATCTTTCTGACTTTACAGTATAAAAAGTCTGGGTTTCATCCAGGAACCTAATGGATCCTATTAACCTCTAAGATGTGAGATCAGACATCTTAGATCATTTTTAAAGCTGGCCAAGATAGCGCATGGTCTTCTTATCAGAGAATTCAATGAAGTCTTAGCACTTGTTCAAGCACTGGTTTACTGAATTTATGAAAGTTCAATAGTTAGTGATTTATTTCCCAGGTCCAGCTTAACACTCTATTACATGACCAAAATAGTCCCTATGGCTTTTCTATGGTGGCGGCATCTGAGGATAAGTTCCAAGTCATTCTCCTGTTAATAGAAATTTTACCTCCTGTTTAATTAAATGTTTTTTTCCTTTAAGCTAGGGAAATTCAAAGTTTAATCTCTCTCTATTCAATGTACCACTGTTCCTCCTTGTTTGCTGCAACTTTTAAGCTTTCTAAGAGGATGTTTTTGAACTTTCCTTTTGTCATAATCATAATTGAATCAGCATAACCTTTTATCCTAAAGCTCGTATTTGCCAGTAGAGCATACTATGTGCCTACAGGAGAGAAAGAACTACCTGTGGGCAACACCTTCTCCTTCTTATCCTTATGGTGAAACCTCCGATCCAGTTTGTGGTACGGTGAGTTTTGGACATTTTCTTCACTCAACCACACAGTTTGAAACATGCATTTATTTGCCATATGATTTCAAGGGAAGGGTAATAAAAGGCACCCTAGAGGGTCCATTGAGAGGTTGGCGTAGAGCCATTTCCACTGACCTTAGATATTATTCAGTCTTCTTAATTAGATGATGCATTATTGATTTTTCCCAATTGGTTGATAACTGTTCTTAATAGAGAAGCATTGCACTGAGTATTTCATTTCTTATACAAAGATCTTGGCCGAGAGACTCATCGGCCAATAAACCTTGAGCTGGCAGGCCTCTCTGTTGCCGCCCTTAGGAAAAATCACCACTTCAGTCTTATCTAAGTGTTAGGTATGACTTCGACAATGAGGCTAGCCTTAAAGATCCCAGTAATGACCTAAACCAGCCCCCTTGCCCTGGATCGGTCGAGCAGTGTATGTAGGAACTGGAACACCATAACAGTTGCGGAGTCGGAATAGCTGCCATTATTTAGAATTAACGACATAGTTAAGACCGATAAGATATCTATCCTTCCAAACAGTCAGCCATTCCTAGCTAAAAGACACTGTGTTGACTCAGAACCGAGACAAGCTTGGATAGCTAACTTAATTTTTAGCTAGGTAATTTTTAATTTAAAAGCTGGAGATAACAATGAGGATAAAATTTATACCCTCTATTCCTTGCTTTAGACTGGCTGGGAAGTAGGAGTGGAGGAAGCTCATACCATTATAAATACAACTGTAAGCACATCGGAAGCTCTGTACATTAGTAAATTTCTTCTTGATCAAGAGTTTTTTATTATATAATATAGAATTATATCATTATAAACATTATATACATGAACACTTTCAAGGGTTTGCCAAAAGGAGCTTAATACTAAAATAAATTTAATTATTTTTAACATTGTGGATACTAGACTGCATAAAGACCACACACACACAAATTATAACAGACTATATTTTTAGCTTCTCCAATGCAGGATTTGTCAAGACCTGTTAAAATTTTTCATAAGTCACACATAGTATCAATGGTATTTCCCTATAGTAAATCTGCTAAAATGCTCACACATGCATACACACACATCCAGTCCTAATCAGGTACCATTTTTCAATGTCATAGAGAATTGTAAAAAAAAAAAAAAAAAAGTCCTGCTATTTTTTTTGTCTTAATAGGGATTATTTATTTTATTAACATCAAAATGAATAAATATGCAATATCTACTTTGTTATCTAAAAAAAAATTAATTGAGATAACCTAAATTTCAAATATAAATATTTACTGAAGAAGAGGAATTTTTTTAGTTTATGAAATTTTTACATGCGGAGGAAATTGCACTTACTTCGAAAATAATGCTCTAGCTAAAGCTAATCTCATTCTCCATCCACCAGAAAATGTTTTAGTTGATCTGCGCTGCATCTCTGGAGTAAAACCAAGGCCAGCAAGGATCACAGATGCTTTAGCAGGTGCTTTGTCAGCTTCCATTGCATTAAGCTGAACATAGATTTCTGCTAATTCATTACTCAATGAAACATCATTTTCTCTGCAATAAAAATGTGATGAAATATTATATAATGAGTGATACAGGCATTACTTTGAGAGCAAAGAGCATCAAACTATCATAATCACAGATTTATTACGTTCTTTGCAAAATCAGTTTGTTAGGACATATCATTAATTAAAACGAATTTATAAAAAAAAAAAAAATTAGTTTTTATTATTGCCAATATTTCGGCCAAACTATTTCAGTCCTTCTTCATGGTATTGGTAATAAAGGAGGGAGAGAATATCTTAACTTAGGGTAACTAAATCATGAAAAATAATGAAACAGCCAATAATAGAATATTTCTGGCTAAATGTATTTTTCTACCTCTTTGCAATAACCTATAAATCAAGAGAGAAACTTCAATTAAAGCCATCTCGGAATCAACTCAATCAATATAGGAGTTCCATACTCTTACAGCTCTAGGTCATGAGTCGATTTTAGGAGTGGTTGTGAGGTGCAAGTCAGTCAAGAATTGGTATGCGGGTATGGTAGAATAACAATCAATGTTCAGTCCCACCCCATCCTTCCTATCGCTTGTTTATTTTTTTTTTATTTTTTTTTTGTAGTTATATATAGGTATTATTAACTTGGCTTGACTAAATAATTTGTTTCCACAGTACTTCTATATTTCAATATAAGATTAATTTAAATAATAAAAAAAATACTATTCAGATAAATATTATTTCTTTTGTGGTATTTAATCCCTCGTAAATTTTAACAATTTTTAGTGCTAGGGAACAGAATAAAAAATCTAACTATCCCAGCCAGGACACAAACCTGGATCTCCTGCTATCCGGGCCAGTGTGTTTTCCATACGCTAGCTGTTCTGGCTGGGACAGTTATATTTTTTATTCTGTTCCCTTGCACTAAAAATTGTTAAAACTATTCGGAGTATATCTCATTATAGTAGAAACTGTCAGTTTCATATGAACAAGTAGGTCCGTAGGTTTTCTAAATTGCCTTCTCTCTAACACTGACTCTAGGCCAATTTGTGAGAGGAGAAGAAA
The DNA here is from genome assembly GCA_000696205.2 of Oncopeltus fasciatus. Taxonomy (NCBI): domain Eukaryota; kingdom Metazoa; phylum Arthropoda; class Insecta; order Hemiptera; family Lygaeidae; genus Oncopeltus; species Oncopeltus fasciatus. The sequence continues at coordinate 220,623 of KZ806896.1, read as the reverse complement.
CAATTTTGAAGCTAATGATTATCCCTTTGACAAAAAAACCTCTTATATTGAAATGTAAAAGTATTGTGGGGCAAACTACTTAATCAAACTTAGTATCACTGCTTAATTTACTTTCTCAACTAACAAAAGCTTGTAGTTGGTCAAAAATTGCTTTTATGTAAATTTCCCAATTTTGACTTTTATAAACTTAAAAATAGTGCACTAAAAGCTGTAAAAAAAAAATTTTGTCACTTCAAAACATTAATTAGACTTTAGAGTTTGCTAATAAGATATTAACTCAAACATAGAGTAAGGTAAACATAAATTACATTATAATAATGTAAAATAAATGTTTTAAGATAATAGATAAAGTAGGAAGTGCAATTGACAGTCAATATTATAAGCAGATTCTACGTAACTGAAAACAAGTTATTTTAATAACTCAAAATAGTTTCAATAGAAATTAAAATCTAGTTGCTTGGCTGAGATAATATTATTTAACTAACAGTAAAACTTTATGCACAGTCTTGGAGAGAGAGACCTTTATAATTTAAGAAAGCTTCTAGATGTAATCCACAATTTTGTTTGGTTGAAGAAGCACTCCTGACCCAAAAAAGGAGCTGTCTTCTGCATATATTTATCCCTACTATATCTGAAACCTGCAATTTCTTAGCAGACTAATAATAAACTATTAAATTTAACAAAATGAAAAGTAATTAAAATATATTGAAACTAATAATTTAATGAGCTTACCCTCCATTTAGCCTCTCATTTATAGCCTTTTCTCTATCAATAAGACTTTGACGAGACATATCACATTGAAGAACACTATCAAGAGCTGTTGTATCGTCACCTGTTACTTCCTGCTCAACATGGAGGACTGATATATGGGAAGGGATATGAAGCTGCCCACTGAAATATGATAAAATGGTTTTCAATAATTATAAAAAATAATTAAAAATGGAAAAAAGAAGGCAAGAGAATCTCAGGAAGTTCAATTTATTTATTAGGAATAAGAAGCATTAAATAAATAAAAAAATTGAGTCAGAAGGCTTGTTGAATAGCTCCAGAATAAAGGAACACTTATTTCTGGAAATCACTCATGGGGTTTGCCTTCTTGCAAGAAAGGACTTTAATTTTTACCCACTTGAAAACATAAAGGAAACTTTTAGGCCTTAAACATATCACCATAAAACTACATTTAAAAAAATTGGATAAAAAGAGTAACAGCAATAGGTCAATTTCAGTACCAAGTCATATCCTAATTAATCATAAATAATCCCTTTCAGATGTGATATGTTTGTGCTGAAATTTTTTGGTGGTGTCAGTGGCTGTCGGTTTTCTATATATTCCGTAGGTCAGTCTGTCGTCCGTTCTTGTAATAGTTATGTCGAGGTAGTTGATTGTTTTGTTTTCTTTCTCCATTGTGTATGTGATGTTGGGATGTAAGTTGTTTAGGTCTGTTAGTATGTCATCTCCATTGTCTTGTGAAAGTATACAAAGTATGTCATCTACTCACCTGTAGTAGTGTTTTATGTTGTATCATTCTATAACGTTCTTAATGTGTGTGTCTCCATTAGTATAGAAGAAGTCGGGTTTTCCATTCCTAATCCGTCTGTTGGTCTGTAAAGTTTGTTGACGAAGAAGAAGTAATTCTGTTTTAGTATTGTTGAGGTTATGTCTGTCAGTTCTTCTATGAATTGATCATGGTAAAGGTCCATTAGTCCGTTTTTTAGCATGTCTATGGTTATTGGTATGGAAGGGTATAAGTCTTTTATATCGCATGATACAAGTCTTGTCAGTTCTGTGATTGTAATGTCTTGTAGTTTAGTGATTAGGTCTGTAAAGTTCTTCATTGTGTATGTATTTGGTATGTTTAATTAATGAGAGTCTTCAATAAATTTACGATATGTTTGACGAGTTTGTATAATGGTGCTGGTCTTTAGCGGGTATGTCTGGTTTGTATATTTCGGGTTGTGCTCGTAGCATTGGTGGTCCAGGGTTCATGTTAATGTATTTGAAGTGTGATCCGTCTAGTATGTTTGGTAATAGAACAGTTGCCAATAAATTAATTACCTGGAAATCATTCGCAGTAGAGTTGTTTTTCCCAAGCCATTTCTTCCTACCAAACCATATCTTCGACCATATACGAGAAGAAGGTCAGCACTTTCCAGCAACTTCCTAAGAATAAGCAATTATTATTACATTATATAAATTAAAAATTACTTTCTGCATTTATATTTAATACATTATTTCTAAAAACTTACTAAAAGAAAGAATTTACATATTTCATTTATTTTGCATTTTGAAATTTTTGAAATCCTGCACTTCTCATAGACGAAATATTACAAAAGTAAATACCTATTAATATTGATAGCAAAAAGGAAGTATATAATAGAGTTATGTACACAGAGCATTGTAGAGGATAATAAAATATTCCAAATTTAAATAGGACAAAATTCTAATAAATCACAAACATTTTTTTGTATCAGATAAGCCCCATTCAAAATCTGGCAGACTTAATAAAAAATTGATATTAAAATGCTAATCATAAAAAAAAAATTGAAAAATATTTAAAGATCCCTCTCTCAACTCCTTTTTTTAAAATTAGATGAAGATAAGTTTAAAACATATAAATATTTATTTGGTTGTGGTTTATTATCCCACGTAAATTTTAAACAATTAATAAGGGGGAATAGAATAAAAAAATCTATCTGTCCCAGCCAGGAATCGAACCTGGATCTCCTGCTATCCGGGCCGGCGTGCTTAACCATTGCACCACCAGGACGAGCCAGATATCTCATTAAATTCCCTCTACACTAGCGAAAGCCTAACCCACGAGAAAGACGAGAACTTTGTCTTGAACTCGAAGGAGCTGACATTTTCAAGCTATTTGTCGACTATCGTCATTTACTTTATTTAATTTTTCTTTATAAATATTTATTTGGTTGTGGTTTATTATCCCACGTAAATTTTAAACAATTAATGCTTAACGAGTTTAAGACAAAGTTCTCGTCTTTCTCGTGGGTTAGGCTCTCACTAGTGTAGAGGGCTAATGAGATGGCTCGTCCTGGTGGTGCAATGGTTAAGCATGATCCGGGATAGCAGGAGATCCAGGTTCGATTCCTGGCTGGGACAGATAGATTTTTTTATTCTATTCCCTCTCATTAATTGTTTAAAACATATAGATTTGTGCTAATAAAATGTCTAGAGTTGATTATAATAGACAATAAATAATTAGTAGTATGATTTCTAATACTAATTCAGTATGATTTCAATTCACTTTCCTCTATGTAAGTAACAGCAACATAAAGTGTATTTCTGGAACGAGCCAAACTTATTGAACAACTTAGTACATAGCTATGGGCTGCGGGTCAATAACAATCAATACAGATATAAATTGAACTTATTTTATTACAATAATAATTATACTTACTAATAACAGGTAACTCATAAATCTACTACCCCTACTAGATTAAAACATTTAGTCCTTTGAAATTGATAAAAACTGTATTTTTTTAAAAACATTCCTTTATTATTTCAACTACAACTTCTATAATAGTAGTAGTAGTAGCAGATTGAAGGGCAATCAACTTCTAGGTTATTACGCCCTATAAACACCCCCTAATATGTCCACTATAAATCAGTTAATAAAATACAGGAATCAGGATTATTTCGCCCACTATAACAACCTAAATTAATGGATTTTTTTTATTTAAATATTATTATATATTTAATAAATTATAATAAATAAATTATTATTAACTAAAATAATAAATAATATCTCATTCTTTAATTTAGATTTTCCGGGCAATACCTGCTTTTTTAAGAAAGTTTAACAGCCCATCCACTGTAGAGGGGTTGTTCCTAAGGCACTCTGCCATATTTCTTCCAATGCCTTCCCTAGTGAAGTAATTCTGATAAACTGGGCAAACCTCTATGATGTGCTGGATTGTTAGGTGAACTTGGCAGGTATTACACTTAGGCGGCAGATCTTTGTTAATTAGGTGTATATGAGTAAGGTTCGTGTGACCTATCCGCATACGGGTCAGTATTACCTCTTCTCTTCTATTCCCACGGATGGAGGTGTTCCATTCTTTTGTTAGGTGAACTTGGCAGGTATTACAGTAAGGTTCGTGTGACCTATCCGCATACGGGTCAGTATTACCTCTTCTCTTCTATTCCCACGGATGGAGGTGTTCCATTCTTTTGTGGATGGATTTTATTATTATATTATAACTTCTATAATATAAGCACTCTATAATGTCTTGACCTCCAACAAACCTCATTAGTAATAAAGGAAATAGAGATAGTGGTTACCACATTCACCAGTGAAGTGATCTCAAAACACCTATGTTATCATTGGCGGAGAGGGATCTCTCAGATAATAAAGGAGCTCGATTTCCAGACAGTACCCAATAACGATAATAGTTTTGAACATTAAGAAGTTCAGAAACAAATTAATTGTTAAGTATATTTTTTAAGACTAGACATGATTAGGATATTCTAATATATTCCCATTCATCAAGATAATACATAAAAACCAAAGCAGATATAATTACTCAGTTCAATTTGAATTAATGTATGACGCTCTATTTAGGCAAAGACAAGGCAACACAAACTTTTCAAAGGTTTGGGTTTCTTCAGAGATTTTAACTATGTTTGGATACTAAATATAATTGACTGTTTGTATATAACTATGTAATTAAACATATATTGATAACGTTGAGCAAACATTTCAAATATAAATAAACATGTCATTCTCCATTCAACATTGTAAAGTAGATCAAAAATCTACTATGCCCCTGTGAAATGGTTTTAATAGACCATGAAATTATTTGGGCCAGAATATAATAATTACTTGCACTAGTTATTTAAAAATATTTACTATGCATTGATATACCAGTTAAATTATACAAATAAAATAGTCATAGCATCATTAAAACAACGTGACAGTTATTATGCACACACAGGATTACAAAAACAAAACAGAAGTTCTTATCTGACAAACCAACTACAGAACAAAAAACAGACCCAGATAGGTACCAACAAGAAGTACAAAATTAAATTAAACGATGCCAAAATATATTTGACGGATCACATTTCAAATACAGTAACATGAACCCAGCACCACCAACTCTACAAGCACAACCAAAAATTGACAAACCAGACATACCCGCATGACGAGTGATCAACTACAGACCGGCACCAGTATACAAACTCGTCAAACATATCGCAAATTTATTAAAGACTCTCATTAATTAAACCTACTAAATACATACACAATGAAGAACTCTACAGACCTCATCACAAAACTACAAGACATTAGAATCACATAACAGACAAGACCCATATCATACAACATCAAAGACTTATACCATACCAATAGCAGAAACCATAGATATACTAAAAACCGATCTAATGAATCTTTATGTAGGCGATCTGACAGACATAATCTCAACAATATTAAAACAGAACTATTTCTTGAGGAGAGGACTAACAGAAATTTGGTCTTGGGAGCAGAAGACTGATTTGTAACCAAAAAATTTTTTATTTTATCCAATGTCATATTTGGCCCGAAGATGGAAAACTCTTTCTGAAAGTGCTCGCCAGGAGAACGTGGAATGCCAATGAAGGCGGATTCTGAGAGGTACGATAGTTTCATATTCATTGGTGATCCTAACCCCTAAGGTAACATAGAAAGTATTTACTCTTACAAAGTTGACTAAGAAAAATTTCCACAACAATATAAAGCTAGAAAAAGAAACATTTACCTATCACCATAGGCGACATCAAAATTTTCTATCCTAATGTCAGTTGCTCTGTTCACACCTTTAGCTTCCATTTTCATTTCTTTCTTGTTAGTGACCTAAAAAAAGTAAAAAATAGATATTTTATATATAATTTTTTATTTCATCTGTTATCCCA
>KZ806896.1:191327-211602 GCA_000696205.2 Oncopeltus fasciatus | reverse complement strand
TACTCTTGATATCACATTATATTATAATTCTCTATTATACTAATTTCAAATATTACTGTATTCTCATGACATTGTATTTCTACAGCCCTGAAGATGGCTTACAATGTAAGCCGAAACGTTGGCAGATAATCCTTCATTAAAAAAAAAATACATTTTTTTATTTGTGTTTTTTTGGATCTACCTCGACCGAACCCCAACAAAAATCATCTTAGAAAGGAAGGTATAGAGTAATGAAAATTAATTGGCAAAATAATCAATCAAGATATTTTCATCATGAAGGTCGTAAAATAACTTAATTATTAAAAATGATTTTTGTAATTTGATTTATTTTTATTATTGAATTTTCACAAAATTCTTTCAATTCTGGGAGTTATTTTTTATCAATAAATGGTAACTGTCTCAGGTTGTGCGTTGTATTATTAGGTAATGTAGCCCTATACTCCGTCAGTAGACAGCATTCATATATTAAATGATGAAATGTCTTATCATATATGAAATCACATAGACAGAAAAAAGAGTCTTATTTAAATCTGTATAGATAATTATTGCTTGCTCTGTGTCCAGTTATACATTGTGTTACCTAATAACCAGCCCACGAGTTCTTTCAGGCTACATTTTGTTGTTAAAACAAAAATTGTTTATGCCAAATATGAAAGACTGTTAATGTCCACTTAGTAAGTGTTTCTGAAGAAGCTGCCATTGCTTTAATTCTTGTGAATGTAATTACTGTTTCAACGTTGTTTAGAATTATTATAGTATCATACTGGTAGAGAAAGATCTTAGGACTTGGATAGTTAAAAATTTTAAACAAAATTTAACCTTTAGACAATCAATAAGATAGTTCATAAGTCTATCAGCCTGGTTTTTATATCCTATACTTAGATCTGACCTTTATTTCTCCATAAATCCTTTAAAATCCAGTAGCATCCATAATTCAATATGTCTGAACTGATGAATATAAATATTATAATTGTAAAAAAAAAAAAAAGTCAAGGTGAAACCTGAACAAAATTATGTTATCTTCTAAACTGTCTACTAAATAAAAATATTAGTATCAATGAATCAATGATTTAATTAGCGCTTTTCCAATGTGGTCTCTCCAATCCCGTATGAGCTTAGGACTTCTGACCATACTGAAGTAATGCTTAAGAGGTGGTTTCAGAATGGAAAATTAGAATATGATGGGTTTGAGGTTTTCTGTGAGCATAAATCACAAACCCCTGGTGAGGGCGAACCTCCAAGGGTTAAATAAAATGCATCTTGTAATTTTTATTTTTTTTTTACAATTTGAATATTCATATTTATCAGTTTAAAAAACTAATTATATTAAATAATTTAGAATTGTCATTATTCACTGCATCTAAAATAAAAAATTATTCTTTGAAATTTGAAGACTTTTTTTTAAAAGATATTAACAACAATGTTAGACATAAGAAGTGTTTTTATTACTCTTTCCATTAAAACCTACAGATGAGTGTTGAATTCATGTTAATAAAAAACAAAATATTTAAAATATAATCTAAGCATTTTGAATATAGATATATAGTTTAAAGATTACCACTAAATAATTGTTTTTTTCTTATATATACATAAAATTATTTGGTTAATTACAAGGTTATCATCTCTCTGCATGACCCAAATGCTCTTGATGTCTTCTACTGTGTCTTGAAGATTTGCAGCCATTGAACCAAGGTGAACAGGAGCATCCAAAATCTTTGCTGCTCCATTACCGATTCCATTTGCTGTCTCCTTCCTCATAAGTCTGTGCAGTTTGCAACATATTTCCCTAAAAAAGAAAAAAAATATGCATATAAAACATACTTACACACATAAAGATGAAAAATTTATTAGAGCAAAACTACTTTTGGCAGCTCTTACTCTAAAGGCTGTTAATTTCATATGGTATTATTATAGTTACATTAATGAAAATGGTATTAAATTTATTTAGACTTTATTCTTTTCGTTGATATCATACATTGTACTAGTTATCTAATTTAAGTTGAGTTTTATTGCTCTAAACTGAATATTATGCAGTAGCATAGACTTCCACGGTCTCCAGAAATATTCATTAACACTTCTTCCGGGCTTGGCCATGTAGAAAAGTTACTTGATGTAGAATCTCCTTTCAGTAATGAAAAAGCCATCACATGATTTGCAAAAGCGCTACAAAAGTAACTTATCTATATGGTCAAGCCCACAAGAAGTGTTTATAAATAAATAGTTTACTTCCTATTTCAAAAAACTTTTTATACTCGTACGTGACATTTCAGGTAATCCCTTATTTATCCTATTTAGTTGAATAAAGCATTTAACCTACAATTTTGGACTGAACAGCTGTATGTTGAATTTTACTTAAAAAAACTGAAAACTATAACCAGTCGAGTGTTCATAGACACACACACACACTCTTACACACATACAAATACACTCACACAAATTTCAAAGAATACAATTTTTGGTGTCTAACAGGTAAGATAGGAGAAAATATTATAAGAATTTTTAAAAATCTGTCATGAGAACAACGTAAAAAGAAAAAGAGAAAAAACAAAAAACAAAAAAAACACATTCTTTTGGAATTCGCTAAAAAACCAAAAACAATGAGAATGGTTACCAGTAGGTATCAACTCTAATCTAAAAATGAAGAAGGCTGTCTGTAAATGCACTCTTCTGAAATAACCTACTTTAAGTGCATATTAATTATAATTAACCACCACTAAATGAATATTTATATTTGCTAAGTACAGTCACTTATCACTTTACTGTTACTGGCACTGAAAAGGCTAAGACCTCTGAGGTACTCAATCTGATACGGAATCTGCCACTGAGTAACACTGACTTATCACTGACCAGGGGGCTGCTGGCGAGTTGTTTTTACAACTATGTGGAAAGGATGAGACAGGCCTTGAAGATTTTAATCGGGATTTCTAAGTAAACCTATTTCCTTTTTTATAAGGCTGGGACATATGAAAGGTGAAGAAGAAAGGTTCATGAACGTGTCATCCTTCAATGGGCTCCTTCCTGTACAGGTCTGGTCACATGCCATCTACTTCCCTAGTCTTTAACAATATATTTTGGACCAAATTAGGCTCCAAACTATGATATTAGAAGTAGCAATGATTGTGTATAAATAAAACACAACTATTATAAGAACATAAATTTATTATTTTAAAATTAGTAAATTTTTATTGATAACATTATTTCAAAAGGTAGCTGATTGGGTTCTTATCAGCAATAATACTAAATAAATTAACAACATTTCTACACCAATCCTAACTAAAATTCAACTCATTCTTAGATGATTTTAGTTGGGGTTCGGTCAAGGTAGATCCAAAAAACATAATAAAGGATTATCTGCCAACGTTTCGGCATATCAGGAAAGTGAGCTTATTAAAAATTAAAAAAATAAATAAATAATGAATTATTGGAAATTAAAATAGACCATTTCCAGCAGTAATAGTTCAGATCATCAATTATCAATTTAGTATCTTTAAGTATCGCACAAACATGTAAAAATAATACTACCATTGTTCCTTTGGCAATCAAATGATGTTCCTTTGGCAATCAAATGATGGTTCCATTTATTTTGGTTATATTTTATTTCTGGCTTCCAGTAAATTAATTTCATAAAATTTTAATACCACTTGCTGTTGATATGGGGTCTAATCACTTTGAAAAAAATATGTCCAAAATGATATTTTAAGTGCACTAATTATTTAATAGGTATTTAAAATTACCAAACCATTGTATCATTTTGCTAAAAGCTGAAGTTGGTCTAGGGAGAGTGGAGTGAGATTTAGTGGGATATCAAATTGAAAAACAATCAATATCTTTGTTGTTGTTAGATTATAAAAAAAAAAAATAAAAAAAATTGCAAAAATCATAGATGAAAAATATTTTATTAAACTTAAATTGCCTAAAATTTCTACAAAAATGCCTAAGAAATATTCAACCATGTAATTTAAAGGATTGTTTGGCTTTCTATTATATACTAATTAACTTAGTTTAAATCATATTAGTAGGAGGTGAGTTTAGAAGAAAACCAAATTGAATAACCCTCACAATCCTTCATTATTGCTAGACTTATGACAAAATTATTTAAAATGTAACAAATAGAAAATTTATTTTATTCTCCTGAGAGAAATAACAATCAAAACTCTAGAGAAATATAAAATTGTTACCAATTTAACTGAGTTGAATTTTAAAAGGAGAGTTTTTTTGACCGTAGATATTATTCTTAGATGATTTTAGTTGGGGTTCAAGGTAGATCCAAAAACATAATAAAGGATTATCTGCCAACGTTTTGGCTTACATTGCAAGCCATCTTCAGGGCTGTAAATATACAATGTCATGGGACTACAATCATAATTGAAATTAATATAATAGAGAATTGCAATAATATAATGTGATATCAAGAGCATGAATGTAGAAAGCTGTGTAAGAGAATTTAAGAAGATTTTGAAAAACAATTTGGAAAAAAAAAAAAATTTGAAAAACATGCAAACAACAACTTATTGACAAAGAAAATATTGAATAACATTAAAGCAGTAATGAAGATGAGAGAGGACGTCCTGTCCCTGAGTTCACATTTCCATGACTGAAGTATAAATTTTCTGTGGGAGGTAGCAAGGTGGGGGAAGAAGGTACGTGCCTGTACTGCCTGCCTTGTACCTGCTACCCCCACTCCCTTTTCTACTTCATAACTCAAAACAAATTCATAATGTTCAGTCATGGAAATGTGAACTTAGGGACAGGACGTCCTCTCTCATCTTCATGATAGGTAGGTGTGGCAAATTACTGCTTTAATGATATTTCAATTTTTTCTTGTCAATTAGTTGTTGGTTTGCATGTTTTTTTCAAATTGGTTCTTTTTTCAATATTGTTTTCATAAACTTTTAATTGTCTTACACAGTTTTCTACTTTCATACTCTTGATATCACATTATATTATAATTCTCTATTATACTAATTTCAAATATTACTGTATTCTCATGACATTGTATTTCTACAGCCCTGAAGATGGCTTACAATGTAAGCCGAAACGTTGGCAGATAATCCTTCATTAAAAAAATACATTTTTTTAATTTGTGTTTTTGGATCTACCTCGACCGAACCCCAACTAAAATCATCTTAGAATAATATCTACGGTCAACAAACTCTCTTTTTGAATGGTAGTATTATTTTTACATTTTTGTGCGACACTTAAAGATACTAAATTGATGATCTGAACTATTACTGCTGGAAATGGTCTATTTTAATTTCCAATAATTCATTATTTATTTATTTTTTTAATTTTTAATAAGCTCACTTTCCTGAGAAAAAGATAATAATTGAACATGTACAATCAGTCATAAGAGCCTTTTTGAAGAATTAATTTTTCACTCAATTGTACATAATATAATTATTTTAAATAAGAAAATATTATTTTAGAACAGCAGTATTTATAATATATCTACTAATAAATATTTTATGTGGCAAACCCTTTAATTGAGTAAACCACTTATACGTGACTAAGCATGACTTACTATGCTTATATTAAATACATACTCATGAGACTACTCATAACTAATAAAAAGGAACTATTATAATAAGAGAAAAATTATAAATGATTAATATAATTTCCCTTTCTATATAATAGCTGGCTGGTGGAAGTTCTGAATCAAAGGTGGGTGAAATAATTGAGAAGTGGTCAGTAACCTCCAAAGGACATACATATATTTTCAATGCAGAGTGCATTCGAGGCTAATGCCGTATCCTCAGTGCCCAAAATTGGTTGAGGTTAACTCTCTCAGACCTCTGGCTATATTCATATATATACACAGAATATACCTACCCAACCAGCCTAACAAACAAGTGCAAGCAAAAATTGGTAAACCCTTGGAAAATACATGTTCAATAGTAACTGCATTATAACAATGTTTGCAGTAAGTTTTTCAGATTTACTGATTAAATAATTGTGTTTAATTTGCCTATGCCATATTCACAGGTGAGTGACTACCACCTGCTTCTTCCTTGCTTGCCTTTCTGAAGAAGGGTCAAGGAAGACAGTGTCTTTGCTGTTTTCTTAAAGAGTTTCTGCCTTTTTTTTTCTTAGAGGCTATACGATGTCTTTTTCCAACATGATTGTTTAGATTTTCAAGAGGAGTTGCATTGCCTATTTGGAGGCTTGATCAGCCAACTCATGAACTTTTATATCAACAAGTCTGGGAATCCAGATCCATATCCTGAGGAAAGGAGATATATTTCTTTAGAGTATTCCTCGTAGCAAAAATATTTGAAGTACTTTTCAGAGCACTAATGGAATTCATGATTATAATTATATTGAAAGCATATGTTGTCATAGAAAGATATGAGACCTGCACTTAATTCTGCAGTGTACATATTTAATGAGTTTATAATTGTAGGTAAATGTAGCTGTCATTAACACATACAGAGTTCCTTCTGTATTCTTTGATCCCTCTGTATAGAACAATGGAGAGCTTGGGAAATGATCTGATTACACCACTGAAATTATAAGGGTCAGTGTCCATTATTTCAGGTATTAGTTGAGGCAGGGTTTAGTTGTAATCTCCTTTGTTGAGGTGTTCTAAGTGTTCCGAAAGTTTTTTGTAAATTTGTTTGTGTTTGATAGTGTTTGTGGATTATACTGTCTTATGTCTTTTTGCGTTGTTGTCGGTTTGTGTGTGGTCTGTTCTTTTACGTTTGTGTGTTTGTTTTAGTAACAGTAGAGGTCTAAACATGGTGTCAGATTGGTAGAGGTCTAAACATGGTATCAGATTGTGTGTTAAGTTGTTCGTTAATAATGTTATTGTCTGTGGTCCTTGATTTGTAAATTTCAATATTTTCTAAAATGTCCATCTTCCGTCCCTTCTGTTATTTATGTAGCAATGTCATGGTTGTTTGTATGTCGGTGAGGTCGTGTCTTATGCTGTCTTGCAGATGGTTTGCGTAATTGGAGTCCCGTTTATTTCGTTTGTATGATCAACAAAATATACTCCATTAAAATCAACAGTCTCCAACATAACGCTAAATCCCAAATTCCTCATTTAAAAACAAATGAAGAACTTCAATGCATATGGTAGCCTGTATCAGTTATTGAAACATTTCTGTCTGAGATAGTTGTCTAGAAGTCTAAACAGGTGGTAATCTGTAGATTAAAGGTCAGGGGAATAGGGTGGATTTGGCAAAACTTCACAGTCAATCTTAGTTAATTTGGTAGTAAGGCTGAGCATTGTCCTGGAGAAGTAAAGGCCCTTTCTATTCATTAAGCTAGGATCAAAAAGCTTAAGCTTCAATTGCAATGGTCCAATATAGTGGAGTATGCTTCTGTAGAGATAGTTTGATCTTGGTTCAGAACCTCAAAACAACCATTGGCTGTCAAGAATACAATTAGCAAAACTTTCTTTTGTTGGTCTTCTATCAATAATATAGCACATATTTTAATGAAATTTGAAGTCTCAGCTGGTATTGAAAGTAATAAAAAAAAAGCAGCCTACATTTTGATTAAGTTTGGAGGTTACGTACAAATGCAGTAACATATATGGTTACATACAGGCTTAATTTCGAAAACCTCATAACTTGAGGACTTATTTTTTCATGTCCACACCATGAGGGTCTTTTTATATATTTTACATTAATCTCCTGAATTAATTAATAACCTAAATTTTTAAGTCATTATTTAACATCAACTTTATGAATCACACATGGTTACAATATCAGAGTGAGAAACAAAAATGAATAAAACTGGTGATAATTAATATTTGACCAGTTATCATATTTTTTATACTTTAGATGATTAAAGTAGAAACATTTCTGAATGAATAAAATGAGCTGTAATATAAAGCTCCACATGGAAACTACGTTATGTTGTCACTTGTGTAAGTTGATTTTCCTAAAGCTAAAAGAATATTTAGATTCTTAATAATAATATATAAATTCCTCAGGAGAAGGGATCAATATGGCAAAGAAGAAATTTGGAATGGTTGTTAAAACAGACAATGACGACACTGTTTTTGTCAAAAATTTTCAATAGATCTGTGACCAAATGAAACAAATGACTGGTGAAACCAGGGTGACTAGGAGATAAAAGCATGCTAGAAAAACAAACTATAGGGGAAAAAAACCAAGCAACCAGTTACAGTATCTAGCAAAATATTGCTGGGGATGATAAGTAACTAACTATTTCCTGCCATTCATTGAAGATGAAGCTCATCGATATCCCCTTACCAAGAGTGGAGATATTAGTCAGTCTAGATTATAATAAAAGGTTTAACAGTATAACAAGGACAAGCAAGCACAACTAACCTAAACAAAACAGGTGAGAATCAACACATGATTATAAAAGATTAGATTTGCCCCCGTCACGCAGAAGCTGTCCAGATACAGTTCACTGTATAGAAGAAGCTAAGCTGATGTTACATTAAAGTGTCATGACTCCCAGGAATAGGTTTCATAAATGCTACATTTATAATTTTAAAAACAAGAAAAAGTACTAGTAAATATGATTTAGCTATTGGAGACTGATAGTGTCCAGCATGCATGGGATAGTGCATTATAAATATGAACAAGTATAGTGTAAATGACAGTCAAACTACACCGCCTTGCATAATCTTACATACAAAAATACAGCATTGGAAAACATGATTAATATATATTACAAAATATACACAAGAATCACATGTTTATTAAACAATAACATAGCCATACCTAATGTCTTCCTCACTTCGGCCATCAGCTACCTCATGCAATACTCCCCCAATAGCTTCATAGACATCTTCAGCTTCTTCAAAATCTTCAATTCCATTAGCAATGACACCTATTTGAAACAACAGGGAACTGTTAAAAACTTAACAGAGTAAATAAATTTTTAGGTATCCCTAAAACATACTTGATTTAAAGGAGAACAAATCTACAACCCTATTCATTACACAAATGGGATTCATTACTTTACGAAAACAATTATAATTTATGACTATGCTTTCTTTAATGGTAAATCAACATAATAAACAAAAATATGGTTATTTTTTACAAGTTTAAAGTTAATAAACCAGTACCTTCAACATAATCATATAAATCATCATTAATCAGTGGGAATTCGGACTTCAGCAACTTCTCACAGTCAGCCATCTTCTAGTAAACCAGCTGGTCCGAAAACGAACACAGCTAGCTTAAAAATTATAACAAGCTTGTTTCTGCTTCACTTCGTTGAAGTCAAAATATCGAATCCTAGAGTGCTTCAATGTAAATAATTGTAAAATGACGTCATAACAATCGGTAATTCTTTCATGGTTAAATCTACACAAGCAAGCAGATTTTACATAAAATATCTCGTTAATTTATATCTGTTATATGCTACTTGATTTATATTTTACAGCTTTATTTGAATCAGAAAAGTAGTACACGCTATTATGTTACTTTCCGTTAACCTGGGACAAATTTCACCAATTGTGAACTAAATGCGAGCAAGCCGCAAAGCGAAGTGAATAATAAAGCAGTCAACGGAATAAAAGTCTAAAACGTTTAGATATGAACAATTATTAATTATTTGTAAACATAATATGAATTATTTATCCAAAAATGAAACTTTTAAATATTTTTTTTTTCGGAATACGGTTATATCCTCTAGATATTTGCTCAAAGGGATAATTGATTCCTTGTTTTAATAAAAATTCTGCATGTTAGGACTCCAATTGATCCCGAGAAGCTCTCTAATGTTTTTTATTTCCTCATTGGCCCTGCTTCAAATTCGTTCGATTTTCTAAGTGCAGCAGGATAGAAAAGTGATTTCTAGCAGTCTATGCTAGAGCAGGATTTGACTCATAAGTGGGTTGTAACTTATAATAAAAAGTCAGAAGACGTAAGATTTTGTCCACAACTCATAATTAACAAACTCAATTCAATTTTGACGCCCTTCCCATTTTCATATTTCATTTATAACTTTTACTTTCCCAGTCCATAACTTTTAAGTTTTAAAACGGGGGGGGGGGGCAAATACCAAGAAAATTATTTTCTAACTGCTTGCTTGGGAATTATCTCATCATTTCTTAAAGAAAGTTTTTATCTCTTTACAGCTCAATACTTGTTGAGTATCGTAGATGATAACTGTTACAATACAAAAGTAGCAATAACGAGGAAGGTTTTTTACCCATGTTTATTGAACTAGATCCCAAGTTTACAACTGATATCTTATCAGTTCAATAATTTTCAAAACATTCTTTTTGATGATAGATTAAAAAATGTCTTCCATTTGGTTAAATAATCCAATTAAAGGACTTTTATTGGATATTACAGGAGTTCTTAAAAATGGTGATGTTCCAGTACCTGGTTCAGTTAAAGCAGTTGAAAGGTGATCTTTCTTTTGGTAGTATTATTTAAAAATAAAATCTTATTATTATTTAATTTTTTTTATTTAATTGTCTTTTACTGACGATTGCAAATGAGTACAAAAATTATGTTATTATCTCTTATCTACTTGGAAATTCAAAATAAAATAAATAATGAATGAGAGAAAGATGGACAATTGCCACATAAACAAATGACATTTTTTAAAGATATATGTGAATCATCTACAGTTGTACTCAAAAGATTGAACTTGTTTGTTAATTATAAATATGTTTGTGAGCTATATATATATATAGTTTCTCTTTTAGTAACATACACATGAACTTGTTACCTTGTGCAATCTCCAGTTTTGATAATTGGGTGAAACAAAAATGGCTAACCTGTTAACAATTAAATGATATATTTAATTATTTTATATCACATTGATTCAGTAGGAATAAGACCCCAGCTTTTGCCATATTTTTCTTCAGCTATTTTTTTCTATATCAAGTTATCTTATAATAGACTTATGGGAACTTTTCACACAACTTCAATTACAACACAAAGAGTTAAAAATCTATCCGCTTCCAATCACTTATGATCTTTTTGGACATAGGTGAGATTTCTCAGATGGGGCTGAAGACTTGCTCATTCTTTATTGCCCTACTCCTGAAAACATTCTATTGTATTACCCTATGATTCCAAATTGACAATTATGATAATATGATTATTATATAATTATCATATTATGTTGATATTTGTTTCAAACATTAAGGAATCTAAGGTTTATGCAGAAGTCACTAATATAAGTTGTTTATTTGAAAGGAGGGCATAAAGAGGAAACTATGAACAGTGCAAGACTTTCTAAAATAAATATAGGCTCTGTGTGCAATTCTCTTGACACTTTCTTAAATGGCTGCCTTTAGCATTTAATTTATTTCAAAATTTTTCTTATAAATATTTTAAACATCCTGGGAAAGATTATAACCAATTTACGTTAGGTATTTTTCTTTTTTAAAGGAACTAGTGATTCCCAAAGATTATGATGTAATTAGTTATTAGGAAGTATGGGATTTGATAAGATTTCACCTCCTCTGATCCTTGTAATCACTCTCACCTGTTTGGTATTCATTTCTTATATTCTACAATTCTTATATAAAGAAATGAATTTAAAAAAAATTATAAATATACCAAGTAAAATCCAATAAAATACTTTTATGGCATTGATGCTTGCAAGCAGCTGCTAAATTATTTATTATCAAAATTTGGAATTATTTCAAATGTATATTTAAATTACCATTTATTTATTGGTTTGGTTACTTTTGGCTGTCTTTTTTTTTTTATGCATAAAACTTCATAATTTAGTTACTAGTGATTGTAACCAGTGCTTCAACTGGAGCGGGAAAAATATTAAAAATTTTGAAATTCATACATACACACACATAGAATTTTTAAAATATTTTATCTGATTCTGCCTATTAGACAGCGAAAATGACCGTCACCAAAATACATGTTTTAATGCTCTACAGGCCACAGTTTTCTGTCTTTCTTAATGAAATGCGACTTGCAGCTTTTAAATACAAAACAATAGGCCATGTTTATTATTGAGCAAATTTTGACCAACATTAGTGAGGGACTATCTGCAACATCAATTTTAAGGAAAATCCATTTTTTCATTGTTGTGGGCAGAATATTTAGTTTAGAGTGATTAAGTTTTTATTGAATCATTTATTGATCCAAAAAATATATTTTAGAGTTACACAGAGAAATTGAAAAATTAAGAGTGAAGTTTAACCTGAACTATGAACTGTAATTCTTTAATTTTATCTCCTAGAAGCCACAATTAGGAGAGAGGATTTACCTGAACTGAATTTTTTTTTAAATTTTACTCCTTAGAAGCCACAATTAATTGTTTTTCTTAATGAAATTTAGCCTATAGCTTTTAAACATTTATTAGAGCCTTATAAAAAGCTGATTTTAAGAGCAAAATTGGTCCTATAGGAATGGGGTATTAAATGAAATGACAAGTGCATGTGCAATAAGTGTTTTTCTTGTAGGGGGGGTGATATTTAGTTTAGTTTAATCCAAATCAACTCTTACTTGTTTATTGATGAAAGATATATTCAACAAGTGTAAGAGATTACATGATATGGAAAGTTCAAATATAAATATTCATCAACTACAATACTGAGGAGTTCACTTAGTTTATGTAACATGGAAACTTTTTTAATAAATATTATTATTATTATATTTTCAGATACAATGTGTAAAACATTAAACCCTTTAATGTTCTACTCAATATATTTGGATCAAATTTTTATAAGTTTCATGTTGCATAGCATATGTTTTTGCCTGTAGAAGTGGCTATCATAACTATTGTTTGATTATCCCTTAGTTATTACATATGAATTATTTTAAAATTAATTACTTTGGAAATATATAATATTTATAAAGAGTTAAATGATTGTGTGTAATGTTTTCTTCTATAATTGTTTAATTTTAACTTATCAGCCTGTTATGTCATACCATATTTATGAAAGCTTTCTGCAATTGTGTTTCTGTTAGTAATGTTTAAAAAATATATGTGTGTGTGTATATATAATTTTTTAAAGTTGTTTTTCAAATTCTTATATGGTCTACTTTAAAGTGGGTCAGTTTATTTTTGAACACAATAAGTTTAAATTGAATGTAGAACACTTTATATAAAAAAATTTCATATAATGCCCGTGCAGGTTTTTTTATTTACTTTTAAGTAATCCATCTTTTTCAAGCATTAATTTGTTACAGACTACAAGCTGCTAAATTCCCATTCCGTCTGATAACAAATGAAACTTTGAAGCCTCGTAAAACTATTCTTAACACCCTCAAGATACTGGGATTCAATATATCAGATAGTGATATGTTCAGTCCTATCCCTGCTGTCATCACTATACTCAAGAGGGAAAATCTTCGCCCACATTTATTACTTCATCCAAGGGTTAGTTGAAGAAAAGTACTTGTAAGGAAATGAATATCAAACTGCCAAAACATTTCTTAGATAGTTTAAGTTTAATTTCAAGACAAAATTGGCTTACCAATGAAATGTTTTAAACATAGACTAATCAGCTTCTGTTTTAGACTTCACAAACTATAACATAAAGCTTTTCACCTTCATAAAAAATCTTAAAAATTATAACTTTTATAGCTTATCTACTTTGAAGGCAAAATAGGTCTGTAGCTCTTTTGTTGTTAATAAAGTTAACAAACAAGTTCTTTGTGTTGGTTAATAAATAAAGCAAGATTTGAGAGATAAAA
The DNA here is from genome assembly GCA_000696205.2 of Oncopeltus fasciatus. Taxonomy (NCBI): domain Eukaryota; kingdom Metazoa; phylum Arthropoda; class Insecta; order Hemiptera; family Lygaeidae; genus Oncopeltus; species Oncopeltus fasciatus. The sequence goes on along the minus strand of KZ806896.1, from coordinate 197,992 downwards.
TAAGATTTAATGCTTAGAAACATAAGCTCAGTACACTCTCATCTCATGACTCAGTCTAATTCACAAAGTATAATATGGCTGGAAACATAATTTTTGTGATACCTTCTATATCATTCAGTAAAATAGAATTACAATATCAATGTAATTTTGTACCCTTAGCTTAGGTAACGCATATCAATCATCACTGTTCCAAAATACTGGATTTATATTTTTTATGAAATAGTAATATATTACTGATAATGATATATTAATAATATGGGTTGCATAATCTAACCATATTGTAGTTTATTTTTAGATTTTTGAAAATTAAAAAAGTTTGTTACCTGAAGCTGGATGTACTTAGTAGATTTCCCATTGGTCATTGGGTTGGGCTCTAATGAGAGTAAATGATAAATTATACCTCCAGAGAGAGCAATGAATGAAACAAGAAAAACCACTTAATAAGGCTCTATACTGGCACTATTAGATAATGAAATGAAATTATTTTACGTACATACTCTCACAAACACATGCACACACATGTGAATGAGCACACACACCATCCATTCATTTATAATTATTATTATTATTATTATAATTATTAATTTTGAATTAATAATATATTTAATTAAGAAAGTGATTTTGACATTGATTAATTTTGTGAAGTTGAAGATAATTACAATGTTTGTATACAAACTTCAAACAATAAGAAAAATTATGATGTGCAACACAAACTGTGAATAGTGAAAAGTTTAAGTATAGAAAATTTATCAGAAAGTTATCATTACCATCTTATTAAAATTCTACCACTTTTAAGGGAATGTCGTTCATAGCTGAAATCACAAGCAATTTTTTTCTAAACATTTAACAATATTTTCAGATAATCTTATGACATTTAACTCTGTAAGACTTATTCTAGAATATAAACATTTGATACAGTGACAAACCTAAAAGATACAGTGACATATATAGCTGAACCAAATTTGTTTAATTTTGGATTCATGTTCTATCCATTCCTATAATATGCCTAATTTCACATGAGCTCGGTTCATTATTTGCAAATAAAAGTATTTGAAACAGGAAATACTAGATCTCTGTCATTCTTGAAATAATAAATATTCCTGTAATCTCCAGAAAAAATAATAATAAATTGTGTTGTGATGAAGTTTTTTTTTTAAATTTTTAGTTTTGTTCTTGAATTTAATATATTTTGCTCTCTTAATTTTCATTTTCATCCGCAAAATCTTAATATGATGTGTTTAGTTTAATTTTCGTTTATTTTTATAATGAGCAATGTTATTAAAAAATGCATATTACATTGAATTTTTAAATACTTAATAAAATAAAGTATTGTTGTAAAATTAGCATTTTTTTGTTGTTAATAATTATATATTGAGTGGTATTAATTAGCAAGGTGAGAAGATGATACATTCAATTTTCTTATTTTATTTAATCAGTATTATTATTAAACCCTTTTTCAATTTTTATTACTATGTTGATTATTAATCAATTAATTAATATATCTCCCATTCTTTAATTTTTTACTTTTCTATGTTCCCCTCAAATCTCTATAATCCCATCCCAGAATTTAAGTGTATAAACTTAAATGCTGTTTAATTGGGGAATGTACCACATCCAATGACGTCTGAATAACAACTCATTTTATAAGAACATGTTCACTGGTTGTCTGAGGTAAAAGAAGAATAAGGAGATACTGTCATCCCTTCTCTCATGACCAATTGGAGTCTATTCTTATTATTTTTTTCTACTTTTGACCTAGTAAGTATATACTCAAAAAAGGTTTTTAAAAAGATATTGTCCTTTCAGTTATAATTTCTTTATTTATGACTGGTTTCTCTGTACTGCACCATCTTCAGGATCTTTTTAAAAATGTAATTGTTACAATATAAGAACAATAAATATAAGTAAAGAGGACACATACCATCTTAAATATTTTTAAAATTATTTATATAAATATTTTTATACTATATATTGTCACAACCCTTTTTTACTTAGAAGGACACATGGTTTTTTGCAAGAGAGATAGATGGATAGAGAGAAGCTTCTTAATAAAATTCACATAGAGAATGATGGGAATGGGAGTTGGTACTAAGAAAATGCTGACTCAAACAAACTGTTCTCGTACTCCAAATAGTCCCAAGCTCCCACTGCTCACCTGCTCTTCAGGTAGCTTATCTACATTCCCTCTCCGCTCCTTAACAATGGAAGCAGAACAGGTTTTTCTTGGAAATCTTTAACTTATGTAGTTAAATATATATCAGTATATACAATACACATTTAAGTACATAAGTTAATAAATACATAGCATATCATTTACTCATATTTGTATGAATTTTATCATTATTAATATATTTTCAGTTTACAAACTTATTATGTTTAATTCTTTTTATTTCCTATAATTTATTTTAANTTGTCCCTTTATATTATATAAATTGTTATTTATATTACCTATTGGTTCTTATTATTATTTTAATTTTTTCTGTTAAGTAGACACTGAGGATGCTGTGGTGTCTTTGTAACAATGAATGAAAGACAATTACTTAATCACATTTAGTATCAGTTCCATTAGCCTTGCTTCTTTAAGGAGAATTATTTATTTTAATTTCCTTTTATAATTTTAAATCATTATAAAATATACATATTTTTAGATGATACCTGAGTTTTCTGAAGTTGATAAAAATGATCCCAACTGTGTTGTGATTGGGGATGCTGCAGAAAACTTTCAATACAGTTTAATGAATGAGAGTTTTAGGTTGCTTATGAAGCTGGAGAAACCAGTTTTATTTTCTCTTGGAAATGGGTGAAGATTTTTATTTATTTTGTCAAGTTGTATTACAAGTACTTTGCGTTTGTTAGTGTGTATTTCTCCTCATTTAGGGCGTGATTGTTTTTAGAAAATATTATTTGGATGATGATGGCCTGGCCCTCGATGTTGGAGCTTTTTGTAAAGCTTTGGAATATGCCACAGGAGTAAAAGCTAGAATAGTTGGAAAACCAGACGCTGAATATTTCTTGAGTGCTGTTGCTGATTTAGGTCTCCAACCTAATGAGGTATTTTTATGTCCTGATAAAATTATTAATCTAGATATTTCATTCCATTAGCTGATTATGTAAGACCAAAGTAATATTTTTTAAGGGAAAACTAAAATTTTATATTATGTTTATTCAATCCCACAATAATTAATGACCTATCTAATTTTAAACTTTAAATGAAAGTTTAACCTCCTCATAAAAATGTTTATTATTTGAGACCTTTTGATGTCACGACATCAAATTGTAATTTCATAAAATTTGTACTCTGTAAACAACCCATATTGAGAAAGTCATTTAAGAATTTCAACTCACTTAAATTATTTTATCACTAGAGATAATGTTAGACAAGTTAAAGACTGTTTAAGTGTAAGTGCAAAATTTGGAAAAAAACAGTTCAAAATCGAGAGGAACAAATTTAATTCTTAACGAAGAAGGAATGTTTTAATAATTTGGTGATTTTAGTTGTTAAAGAAGAGATAAAATAATGGACACTTGATGTTATTTAGGATGTGCTAAGACGGACAAATATTGATCTGCAAGATAACTTGAAAGTAAATTAAATTATTTAAATTTAAAAATGAGGGAAAAAATGTGAAATACAGGGCCAGATTTTTAATAGTAATGAAAAGAAATTAAATTATAAAGAAATCTTGAAGAAATGTATATCATGACCAAAAGAAAACTATCAGAAGAGGATGACAAATGCCCTAAAAAAACTGTTTTTGCTTTTAAAAAAAGGTCTTCATGAGTGAACTCAGCAGAAACTTTGGCATAGCAAACATCTAATGCCTCTGAGAAGGAATCCCTGATCAAGACTGATAATCTTAAATCTGATAAGTGTAAGATTAAGGAAATTAATGTACAAGGAATTAGGATTTTGATTACAATATTCATGGCATTAATAATTTTAAAAATTAGACAACACTCTTAAATCTATCAAAATATAAAATTTCTCGACACATATAAATTTATAAACTTTTTTTTTTTTTTCATTTCAGGTTGTGATGATAGGCGATGACATCTGTTCTGATGTTGGTGGAGCTCAGGCCTGTGGTTTGAGGGGTGTTCTTGTTAGGACAGGTACAGTTTGTAAATTAATTAAATTTGTAAATGTATTATTTTTAATTTATTTCCCTAAGTATTAAATTATTATGATCAATATGAATAATGAAAATTATTAACCACCTCTCAAATTTTAATAAACTATATTTCAAGAGGTGTAGAATTTTAACAAAAATAGTATGACATAAAAACTATGTATACTGCTAATCATTTTCTTGGAAATGATTGACCAGTTCACAGCAAAATCTGCCTACATCAAAATTGTTTTTCTGGCTTAACAGATTTTGATAAAATATGAGGTTTACTTGCTCAGGGTTACATGCTCGCCTGGTGCCTAATTTGATATGATTTGACCTAAAAACTATGAGATTTAAAATAATAGTTGTATATTTAAACTTTAATGGGATTTAATAATCGGTATTATTAAGCCACCCTCACTGGCATCAGAACCTTTCAGGTAGCTGATTTTTTAACACTTTGAGCTGGAGTCTGATAAACTCCAGCTGGCCCTTAACAAACAAGAAAAGAATTACATAAATAGGATATCACGAAAGTCAAGGAGAAACCATAAAAATTAAAAACTACAACTGTGAACTAGTCAATAAATTTGCATGCGTGGGATGCTACGTAATGCTATGTTGAAATAAAGAAGAGAATATTGGCCTCCAATTGTATGCGATTGGAATAGAAACAAGGAACCATTAATAAATAGTGGGATTTGTTTAATTAATCAATTTAAATAGCTTGATGACATTCTTCATCGTACCTTGGGTTCTTTTTAAGGTCGTCTGCTAGTATTGGGCATTGCTTTTTCTGCTGAAGCTATTATTTTTTGTGTAAATGTATGAGCCATCCTAAATTTTCATTTATAAGATCTTCTAGGGGACATTCCCGTCTGATTTCTCAATATTTAATTTAGAGTGATTTTCAATGGCTAGTAATGGTTTAGTTGGCTGTAGAATGATGGAGAAATGATCTGTGCCATATTGATTAGCTCTTGCTTTCCTCAAGTAAGTAGTAGTCAGAAAAGCCAAGCATATCATAGATCTATTATAGTTCCCATACCTTAGGCATTACTGATGTACATTGCAGCACCAGTATTAAGAAACACTGTCAAAGATCTACAATTCTTTTTATGTACTAGTTCCTAGTATTGTTCACTGAAAAGGACCAAAAAATATGGAACCCGTTAAAGTCCCCTGTTAAATAATGGTTGTTGCAATTAATAATTAGTAATAACTAATATTAATTAGCTGTTAGAAAGTTACCTCTTCCATAGACTCAGTTGAAGAGTGGTAAATGTTCCAGATAGTGTTAGAGAATTCTAGATGAACTCTAGTTATAGCTCCTAAATTGCTGTCCTAATTGAAGAGTTCTGAATGATTATTTTTGGAACAGAGATTTTAAATCCACTATGTGCGAACTATGTGGAAGGGCTTTTAGTTGTTGAAAATAAGGGTCCTTATTTTGTCATTTCAGGAAAATTTAGTAATCTAAGTATAGAGTATTCCTTTCTTGCCCTAATTTTATAAATTATTCTTATACATAATTTTTGTTATTTGTCCCTTTAGCTCTTCCAGTATTATTTATTTGCTTAATTCATCTAAGTCGGGACAATAGATAATCTCTTTCAATTAATTAAGTTTACCATAAGACATAACCCTTAAATGTGTTATCTTGTTTGCTGCAAACTTTGCTTGGGCATATGTATTATTCTATTGGTCTGCCTATTGTACTGTACAAATATTTATAATGTAAGTATATAAACTTTGTATAAAAATGAGGCATTACATTACTTACATTAAGTTCCATTAGAAATAATATAATAAAATTCAGTTGAGTATTTTATTGTACTTAAAAGTCAATCATTGCAAAATTAAAATTCCATGATTTTTATTATAATGTATTCAACAACCATATGTACATTATATTATAAAAATCATATGTATTAAAACAAATTGTAATATAATATTACAATTCGTAAATAAAAATGTACCTATGATAAAAATAAATTGCACAAAAAACATACACTTAATAAACAATAATCATATGCATGAACAATATCATAGCCTACTAATCAACTACATTATAATAAATTATGTGTGTGTTATTATTTGTTTTAAAACAGAGCACAGTTATTAATTCCTCCTTTAACTAAGGACCTATATAAATAAAAATTAGCATTATTATTACTATTTATATTCTTCTATTCAGGCAAATACTTGAAGGACAGAGATGAGCCACATGCTACTATTTTTCCAGATGGAATTGTCAATAATTTGGAGGAGGCTATCAACCTTATACTTCAAAAGTATGAAAAGGAAAGCAAACAATAAAATTGTTTTATTTTATAGGACCATGTCTGTCAATTTTTTAATATTTTATCTTTTTGAATACCACAATGAAAATTTTAATTAATATAGTGGCTTAGACTTATGAAATGCTTTTGTTCTCCCCAATATCATTTGCAATAGAATGCTTAAATACTGAATTTGATTTTTATACTTTAAAAATAAAGAGGTCCTCCAAACCCTCGAAGTTACATTCCTAAGGATATATATATATATATA
>KZ806896.1:174011-185120 GCA_000696205.2 Oncopeltus fasciatus | reverse complement strand
TTTGGTCGATTTTCTCGTTTTTGATCAGTAACATCAAAATCACCACGTTTGAAACGTTGAAACCAACGTTCACATGTCTTGACGGTTGGAGCAAGATCGCCATAAGTCTCAACAAAAATTCGATGACATTCAGATGCCTTTTTCTTTTGATTAAATAAGAAAATCATGACATGCCGCAAATGCTCTTTATTTGGCTTAAAATTAGACATTTTTAACACCAAAGAAAGGTATGATACGTCCACGTAAACGACTTAAAAACAACTGACTTTTGTAAACAAATGACTAACAAACAAAATAGCGTTTAGAGATAAGCAAATCCTTCAATAGGCTAAGAGCGCATTCTATTGGAATTAAAACGACATTTTAAACTTGCATACCTGGTAGTGCTCCTAGTTAAACATCCCTTATTGCCACAATTTCCCATCCACCCTATTAGGAATTATCAACGTTTGCGAACGAGACTAATCTTCTCTGCTTGATAAAAATGTCTTAGGAGCGATGAAGAACCTCCAGCAAGATAAGGACCAACTAACTGGGTAGTTTGAAAAATGACGCCTTAAACTCAACTCTAAATTATAAGTAAAATTTATCGGTACTTTATGATGAAACTAATCTATTCCCTCTCATTAATTGTTTAAAATTTACGTGGGATAATAAATCACAACCAAATAAATATTTTATAAAGAAAAATTAAATAAAGTAAATGACGAGAGTCGACAAATAGCTTGACAATGTCAGCTCCTTCGAGTTTAAGACGAAGTTCTCGTCTTTCTCGTGGGGTAGGCTCTCGCTAGTGTAGAGGGAATTTAATGAGATATCTAGCTCGTCCTGGTGGTGTAATGGCTTAGCACGCCGGCCCGGATAGAAGGAGATCCAGGTTCAAGTCCTGGCTGGGACAGATAGATTTTTTTTTATTGTATTCCCTCTCATTGATTGTTTATGATGAAACTTTCCCTGAAATCCGAATTTATGAACTCCCAGTTCCATGGATCTCTAAAGATGGGTGCGGTACCTCGGAGTATACTTTGAGACTAATACTAAACTTCACATTAACACCAAACTTCAATCAGCACATAGGCGTCTCAACATGTACCCACTACTAAACCTATTCATTTAACTAAAACATGCAATACGCTCCTACTAATTACTTACGCCTGCCCCGTTTGTTGAGCACCAGTAATACACACATTAACAAAATTCAGACATTTCAAAACACAGTCCTCTGAATGTCAGTCCGTTAGGACCCAATACCTGGGAATTGATCCACTTGGATTTCAAATAGCAGAGTTAACTCACAGGCATTATCAATAACTCTTTTCTGTCCCGCTACAGCTTGCAGCATTTTTTTTTTTTTTTTTTCATTCTCCTTTCAAGTTTTGTTACTTTTTATTATATAAATATTTGATTAAAAAACGAATGTTTTGGGCCCAGTTAAAGTATTTTTCTTTTTCAACATGTATTACCAAAAAATTCTAAAACTATGCCTTACTAATTCACTATATAAATATAATTGTATTATATTGTTGCTATATTAAAATTGTTTATCCATTGTTTCAATTTTAATTATTAATTTACTTTTTAAGATACATAATTTATATTTCTCCTTATAAAATTGTTTTGAATCTATATTTGTGTGTACGAATATAACTTATTGCACACCAAGTACTACATAACGTAATGTAAACAAGCACTAAAAAACGGAAAACATTTGAAAGAATGGATAACAGATTTAACCCTGGATAAACCCCAACAGTCAGTGCGTAATAACCATGATGTTGATCGCCCTATAACCTGATCCTAATCCTAATCCTAATCGAAAAGAAATCATCTCATATCAGAAGAAAAACCATCAGATAACGCTGTAATGGAATATTAAAGAAATAAGAGAACTGCTCTTAAAGATACCTTTGACATTATTTTTCAAAGCTACTCCATCATTCTGTAACAAATTTTTACATAAGAGATCGACAAACATTAAATAGTTAAAATTATTTCTAAAGAAGAAATGGTACACAAGGAGGAACAAATATTCACTTCTGAAACATCATAACAGGACAATCGCCCATCAGAAATGAAATTGTTTAACCATCAAAGCCCGCTGTGATTGACAGTAACTGTCAATTCCTTTTTCCTTGTCAATAGGATACGGGGCCGTCCAACATAGCCACAGCTGGCGCAAATAGAGCCCAATCGAAGGGGCCCTGAATGAGCCGTGGTAATTAATGTGCTATTTCTAGTGGACTCAATTATCCTTCGTAACAGAATAAATGTCGTGTAAAAATCCCATCTTCTACTCACAAATGCCATAGATCATATATAACAGATCTAACCGAAAACCCTATTTATCGTGGAATCAACACACACACAAAAACGACATAAACACTTAAAAAATAAAAATTGCTCTCACGATTATATTATATACTCACCAAACAATTGAACAATTTAAATTTCTCTTAGACATCTTTATCATTCCATGAACTGAATCTTATGTATAAATGCCTAAAAACTGAAACCGTGCACATTAGCTTTCGACAAATTCTAGTTAACATCTAAAACTATATTTAACAAATTTCTTATTTTTTTGTGACTTCCAATATTGTCAACATTTTGAAATAAATGGATAAATTATTTCCTGCACCCTTAAGCTTCTTATCCTTAATAATGTATATTTTATTGTCTAAATGACGTGCATACGTGCACATGTTTACGAAAATCATGTTTTTTCTCCAGAATTTTGACCAAAACCTTAGCTACTTCTTTTATCTCCATGGCCAATATTTTTTCATTCTAAGTGGTTAATTTATACTTGACATTTCAGGCAATCCCCCACACATCTTGGTTCAATTTTGCGTTGTAAATGTTCTGTGGAAAATTCCAAAACCTCACCAGTGTTATCTTTGTTCAAACATTCTACATATGTCTTTAAAAGCCAGATATTCTTTACTGAAAAAAGCTGTTATTTTCATGAGATCTCCTAACATTTTTTTTTTTTCTAAAGACTTTATCACTATAGAAAGTGAAGGGTAGAGTAAGAAGTTAAAGCGATTAAATGCGGCTAATTTAATCCGTTTTAAAAAGTATTTATTTATAATTCTGCTAATCTTATAGAGATCAATAGATAAATATTTCTTGATTTTTTTATAATTTCTTTTTTAATTCTTCTCAACCCATATGAGGGTGAAATAAAAATATCTTTTAACTAAATTTTTATTTATTTATTATTTTTTTCAGTTAAATTTAATTACAAGTTTAAATAAAGTACTTTAAGAAATTAAAATGTATATAAATCTAATCCTCTGAAAACTTTTATACCTCTCCTTTTTATACCTCTTATTATGAATGTTTCATACTAGATTTAATTCGTATCAATCGATAGAACTTTTATATTATAACCTTATTGTTCTTACGTCACTTTGTGGAATATTGTTTTTTTGTCCTCTTGAGTTCCATTTGCTGTTCTTAATTTTCATTATTAATCGCTCTATATTTTCGGCAGTAATAAATACAATTCGTTATCTTTAATATTCTGCTGGTCTTCACTTCTATACTTGCTTTAGATTTATTTATCAAAGATCAAGAATCCTCTGTCTAATATCAATTAATTAGTGTGAATTATCAATTCCTTATATTTTCTACATGTCACTAAGGACTAAGGAGGATAATATGAGTGGGGAATTCACATTGTAATCTTACAATATGGCAGAAGGCTCTAATGAAAGGCCTAATCAAGAGCTTCCTCTCCTTCTTCCTGATAAGGGTATTATTCAGTTTACTGAGGAACATAGGTTAATTTTATGTAAACCCAAATTGCTGCCTTTGAAGTCTGTTACTCTGGAGAAATTAGAAAAAATGCAAAAAGAAGCCGAAGAAAAGCTATTGCAACAACAAAAAGAGGATTAGAATAATTTAACAAAATGACTGCAGGTCCACTCATTGCAGATGTAGTATTAACTTTTTGTTTAGCATCTGTAATTCTTTATAAGTATGCAGATTGGAGAAAACAAAATTTATTAGTTACATTTGCAGTATTAATTGCTTGGTATTTTTCACTGCTGATAATTTTTGTGCTTCCTTTGGATGTGTCAACAGTGAGTATTAAAGCTATGCTGTAAGTCTTATTTACTTTTACTTTTATGAGCAGATAAGGACATATATCTATTAAAGTTTTCAGAGCTCTTTTAATAATTAATTTTTTTGAACTGTTGGGTAATGGGAAAAAGAGGAGAAACTTACTAGTCTAGGATAACTTGATCCTTGTTTCTTGTTGTAAACTTTCTGACTAAAAATTATGTTTATAATTCACACTCAATTTTTTTTATTAGACTTTGCAAAAGGCAATAAAGCTACTTAAATTGGTCCCAGTGATGGTACTGTTAAGAAATTTATATTTTCTTTACTGATCCTGATAGCGAGAGGGTAATCTTTCTCTGTCCTGTGCAAGTCATTTGTTGAAATGTACTAATTGGTGTAAAATGGGTTTATTATTTATCACTTTTATAGTGTCTGATAACCACTGCTATTATGCTTTGTGAAAGCACCTAAATGGAGTCTTACTTTAAACTATTATTATTATCTTCATTAATATTAAATTGTTATTATTATATCAATTGACACTTATTTTTCAAAGGAAGTGCTCTATCTCTCAATTGTTGACACTCCCAAGAATGTCTAGAACTGTCTTGACTCTTCTTTTCTGCATATACCTAGGTCAGTCCTTCATTGTGTGAATTTGGTTCTGTGGTGCTCATGTATGAGTAACTCTGGTAATTCAATTCATTATCACACTAAGACAGGTTAGTTAGATAAGTATTAAGTCTGCTCGTGATAAGTACTTTTCTTAAAGAGGGTGTAGTTTATATAATTTAGGTGTTTATGGTGTCTTATTAATATTGTAGGGTTACTACTAATTATCTTTTGTTTAGTAAATTAGATTCTGTAGTCATTATTAAAGCACACGCACATATATACGACTACTTATATATTTATGTATGGGTACATGTATTCAGTAATTTTTGGGGACTAGTTGGTAGAATCCAAGAAAATATTGAAAACAATTTTTTACAAATTTTCTGTGAGAACAACCTCTATTGTTGCATCTCCTCATAATTTGTTGAAACTTGCAATTAGGTTGTAACACTATTTCCAATTGTCATTGAAACCAATGCATTTGGGTGATTCACTACTTGATGCCTCAAAATGTCTCTGCCTCTGTAATGTAACTCTTTATAATTAATTTAATTCCAATGCTTAGAACTTATGGAGCACAGTGGTCTGGCGGTTAAGATACTAGTTAACATTATCTAGATACAAATATTTATTAACTATGTTGCTGAGGAATTGCTTCATTTAACATAGTTTTTTTTTTATACCTTTCATATATTAACAGTTAATCATTTTTATTTATTATGTTCATTTTTCATATGACATCATAATTTCAGACAGCTTACCGTTATTGTCTTAATAAAGAAGAACTTGACCAACAACTCAATGTTTTGAAAACCAACACTAGTAATGGTTCCTTAAAATGTGACACTCCTTGGAGCCATGTTCCAGATAATGTGTTCCCAAATTTATGGAGAGTAGTCTACTGGTCATCAGAAATTTTGACCTGGTGAGGAGGAATATTTTAATTATCTTTGTACATACTATTGATACATGTTAATCAGATTTATTTTTTATAATATCAATAAAAATTGGTCATGCTTCAGTGTTATGTTGGACGAAAAACATATAACATATTTTGAGTTTTAAAAAATGTTCAATTTGTTAATCTTTCTACTAATAAAAAATGACATTAAAGTTAAGGTTAGAACCAAATTTTTTCCTCAATAATAACCTTCTTTGTTTTCAAATTTTAGGATTCAGCTTTGGTTGCTAATGATCTAATAAAAATAAATAAATTAATAAAAATCTGGAATTGCCATTAAAAACAAACACAAAAATCAATAGGGAATGAATTGTTGACCATCAAGATCTATGAAGAGAGGATTGTCAGGAATTCGGTCATTGAAGTTTAAGAATTAAAAACTAATTTAACCAAAAAAGTTTTTATTTTTGCCAAGATTTTGGCCTGAATTTCAGGGCTGAATATGAAAAAGAAACATACAAAATAATATAGAAACATGTCGTCTATTTGTGATAAAGAAAAATGAATGAAAATATGAAACTGTGTTACTATATTTATAATTGACTGTATAAAATGGTTACTAATCTTTCAGTCGATTCCAGTGAATTTCTAATACAGTTATTGTAAAGAAAAATTAATAATAATATTCATAAGTGTAATATACCAAATAGGGTGATGGAGAGAGCTCTCTTTTTTTTTTCTCTCTTTTTTTTCCCTTTCCAATATGTTCAGTATCCATTTTATATAGTCAATTACACACAGTTTCATATTTTCATTCATTTTTCTTTGTTGGAATATCATATATAGACATGTTTCTGTATTATTTAGTATGTTTCTTTTTCATACAAAATGAAATGTTTGTTTATCTTAAGGCCTCCGTTTCACTTGGGGCTTTTATCACTTGGATGACTATATATATATATATANAAATTCTGGAAAAAATTATGTATATGTCAGAATAGTATGTATATATTTTTTTTTTCTTTTTTCTTTTTTTTTCTTTCTTTTTTCTCATTAGGATATTTATAGGACATTCAGCTCTACTTTAGCTGTAACTTTGTCATTACATTGTATAATATTATATTGTATAGCTAGCTTTCTTGACTTTGGTACACAGATAATTAAGAAGAATACTTTATTTAGTTTCAAAATTCTTTGATGTCACTAGTTGTTCATGGACAGAGGATACCATTGAATTTGACCTAGTAATTTGAATCTGTTCTTCCATTTCATTATTTACTATCATGTATTTAACTTTAACTATGCTCAAGCTGTACTCTGTTAATGCTAATGGACTGTCATATATGTCATCTAGGTTTCCAACCTAAAAAAAGGAAAGCATAATCTCCATCTATATTAAAAATATATATATTCTACCAGCAATCACTGCTCCTTTCACCTTATGGCATTCTCTCATTATATTTCCAATACATTTTCCTGATTTAACTTCAAATGCTTCAGTAAAATTAATATATACCCTTTATTAGGACCCAGTTCTTTTGGCTGTTTATACATTCTTTTTCAGCCTCAGTAACTTTTTCCTGATTATCTGTACATTAAAGTCAAGAAAGCTTGACATAATTCTTTATTTTTTTAAATAATAAACCATCTTTTTGCCTCCAGCCTTCAAGAGATCCTTGTTGATCCCACCTGATCTAGGGCATTTAATACCTTTGTAAAGTCCTATGTAATGAAATTTGGGGGCACGCTAAATGTGGTGTGAACCCTTCATCTAAATTTTTGTCTTGGTCAGGTATCAGATTGTTGGGATTGTACTTGCCATCCTGTCTCATAAAATGAAAACTATGTGTTTTACTAAATAAACTTTACTTATAAGTAAACTCCCATTTCATCTTAATCTGAATTCCTATACCTTGTTGTTGGACTCTGATTTTTATAACTTTCCTGATTGACTAAGTGTCGGAAATGGTCTAACAACTCCTGGGCCTTAAGGCCTAAAAAGGAAAAAAACATAAGATTCTGTATATCTTGAAAACTAAAACATCGAAATTTGAGGAGAGATTACAAAGGTGATTTTGCAGATATATTCTAATAATTTGAAAAATAAACTATTTTAAAGATTGATAAATGGAACTTAACATTGTAATATTGAGTATGAAGTCCTACTCAATATTACCTATTTAATAAAAGTATGCTTGTGGTTTTATGTATTATAATGATATAAAAAATATTTATTCATTTATTTAATTTTTGTGCAGGCTAGTTTTGCCATTGATGCAGTCTTATGCCAAAGCTGGAGAGTTCACCGTAAAAGGAAAATTGAAGTCAGCTTTAGTTGATAATGGCATATATTATAGCTCATATCTCCTTATTTGTAGCATCCTCCTAATTTACATTGTGAGCCAACCTGGCTTTGTAATGAATTGGTATGTATAAGTATTTATTACATTTTATTTATTAATTTCTTAAAATGTTTTTTAACCTCCCGTACAATCCTATACTTGACCTCCTGGAAGAAGGAATCTAAAGGTAGCCACCGTATTCTAAACATTTATGGCATTGACCAGCCTACTAAGGCGAGGCTTAAACCCCCATGCTAGACTTGAAAGCTTCAGAATGATCCTTTCTGCTTACCTGGCGCCCTATCAAATGTTTTAATGCCTGTTATATTGGACAGAATATTTGCTTAGTCAAGTCAATGTTCGATGAGTTTGATGAGTATCAGATCTATGATTTCCTTGTTTACAGTCTGGTCTTTAATAGTTTTCACTCGGGCATCTCAGCATTTTTTCTTTTGAAATTTATCTTAAACTTTAATTCAATTTATAATTTTGAAAAAAATTAAATTTATTAAAATTCTGTTGATGTAGTATAACAGTTTATTTTAAACCAAAAATTCAAATTCTTCATAAGATTGCATTTATCTTCTACCTCTCCAATTTTCTTTGTTAAAAATTCTTTTAAAATTTTTAATCTCCTTATTTTCATTCTCTAATTATATATTTGTTTTCTATTTTTCATATTCTTCCTTAACAATTTTGTAGTCCGTTTCTAGGCCAAATAATCAGATCTTTATAAAACCCAAAAGAAAATATAATGAAAATTATGCCAGGGCCAAAAAAAAAACAAAAAAAAAAAAAAAACACACACGGATTTTACCGATATTGCAGGTGCATTTCCAAAATTTATAAATATTTAAATGGTAAATGAAATTGAGAGAGAAATATTCCAAGGAGAAAAACTGCAAAACCACATCTAGAGTGGAAATTTTAGCTCTATTGGGACTTTTATTACTTGATTGGGGGAAAAAGCAACACCATACAGATGTACTGGAAATATGGTCGGTAGATGGATTAGGTTTAGAAATTGCAAGAGCAGTGATGAGTTACTAAAGATTCTTTTTCTTGCTATGATCTGCCAACATTCTGGTAGGTCAACAAGAGTGGAGCGGCAGAACAGATAAATTGGCTCCAATTTGTTCAATATTTGACAAATTTTTACAGAATTGTAAGAACTTTTACGAAATCAATGGATTTTTGACCATTGTTGAAACATTAGTTCCTTTTAGAAGACGTTGTTCTTTCATCCAGTACATCCCATCGAAGCCTGTCAAGTATGGTTTAAAACTTTTTACTTTGAGTGACGCGAAAATGTTTTATGCAGGATACATGGAAGTGTACGTGGGGACTCAACATCAGGTCCACATGAATGTTACATAAGCCAGAAGACATTGTCCACTTTCTTTTAGAACCTGTTGTAAACCAAAACTAAAATTTGACCTCTGATAATTGGTGTTCAAGTGTTATGTTAGCTGAGAGTCTTTTGGCAAATTACATTCCTAAGCACCCTAAGAAAAAATAAATAGGCTATCCCTTTAGAATTTCTGCCAAATAAATCAAAGGTGGTAGGAAGTTCCCTGTTCGATTTCCAAAAAGAGATGACTATGGTTTCTTATACTGCAAGGAAAAATAAATGTGTAGTATTCATTTCAAACATGCACAACATCAATGAAATTGACAAAGAAACTAAGAAACAAGAAATAACTATGGATTACAATACGTTCAAAAGAGGAGTTGATACAGTGGATAAATTATGCTCTAGATGCTTGGTCAAAAGAAAAACAAAAAGATGACCGATGGTGATAGTTCACTTCAGCATCACCATCAGAAGCTCCTATTCGAAGAAATAAATTTCTCAAAAATATTGCTCAGGAATTGATGAAGGAACATTTGTACTCCTGGTCAGAGATAAGAAACCTCCCCGTAGATGTGATAGCTTTTCCAAATGTTTGCTAACCGAAAATAGCTGGACATTAAAGAAACAGCTCCATCCTCAGATACAGTGCCCAAGAAAAAACATGTAAAAAATGGAATTCAAGAAAATTGAATACTACAAAAACATGTAAAAAGTGATCAGTGTTTGTGTGTGGGAAATATTCCAAAATAATGAATGAGGATTGCTTACAGGTCACGGAAGGTGTTAGTGAAGGCAGTTCATAATATATTTTGTAAGAATAAATAATAATTATGTAAATAATAAATATGTATTTACCATTTCATCTTCCGGGTTGGACCGAGTCAAATTGTTGTTATTTGCCGAGCTTTCGCACATCATGTGATGGCTTCTTCAGGGCTGAAAAGAGAATGAGAGTTGTAAAGAGAGATTTTTAAAAATCCAGATGGTATATATTTACCATGTTTTATACACCAGGTGGTGTATAATCNTGAAATGTGGAAAGCAGTTGAAAGCTCATTAAAACTTATTTTTTAATCTAATTATAGCCATGAGTGAAAAGGATGTACCAGAGTCTGTTGTGCAACGGTTCATTATTCATTTTTTGGTCAAAGATAATGTAAAATCTGTGAAAATTTATCATTTATTACTTGAGCTGTTTGGAGATGAGTGCTTCTCTGAGACGAATGGTGTTTCACTTTACCGAAAATGTGAAGATAGTGGTTGCAAATTTGTCCCAAATTCGGCGCTGTAGGACCAGTGTCCAAACTTATTACCCTAAATTTATATAAAAAGTTTTTTTTTCAATACTTTTTTAAACTATAAATAAACACATTTATTATTTTAGATTATAGAATCATCACTAAGTATCATTAAGGAAGTCAAAGAGAGCAAAAGTCGTATGCCATTTAAAATACGGCAAGCACCTGGTGGTGGTACAAAAGTTTCAGTGCCTGATGAAATGTTAATAAGTGGATCTAAAAAATGTATTAAAATTATTGATGCTTAGCTGTCTTCAGAGCTACTCATTTTTTTGTTCTGAATGAATCCACTTTCTAAGAGTTTTTAATCAGTATGTACATGCCCTACTTAATTATTTATGAGGAAGACTGAAGACAGAACCTGTTTTTGAATGAGCTGCCAAATATTGGAATATTAATAAAACTGATAAAAGTTTAAATGATTTAATGGCTTATGTCTAAATGCCAAATTATGGTATATGAAGTAAATATAATTTTTAAAGATTTAATTAATTTATGAAATATGGTTTATATTGATTCACTTGTTAA
>KZ806896.1:121558-135961 GCA_000696205.2 Oncopeltus fasciatus | reverse complement strand
AATCCTTAATTAAATATTTATATAAATTAATAACTTTCTTTGTTGTTTTGTAGATCCAGTTACTAAGAAGTTCTTAACAAGAACAATGGATCCCATTTTTGGATTTCCCAATATAGTTAGATTTAGTTGGTCAACAGCAGAAAAGATCCTTGAGGACTGTGCTATTCAAGTTGACTGGTATGTTTTTATTATGATTGCTTTTAATTTTGTGAAAGTAAAATAATTTATAAGTGTAATAATTGTTCACGTAGGCTTCGACGGTCGTCAGATGTATTTAACGTTTCTTCTTCCGGGTTTGACCGGAATTATTATTAAATGTAATAATTATTAATTTGTCAATTTTTTTATAACAATGGTTATATTAATAAAAAACATCATTTACATTTGTTTATAAGTTTTTCTAATCAAAATGTATACGAAAACATTGCAGCCAGTGAAAAAACCAACAAGACTGAAATATTAACCTTAGGTTAAAATGTGGAAGTGATTCATGAAGTTTTTCATAGAGTTAATTATGAAGTAGTAACCAGCAGTAACATTTTTGACTTCGTATTTTTTCTTCTCGTATTCAAGTATATTTTTTAATAGATGAGTAAGTTATAAAGTTCATAGTTTACAGGTTGAAACAATTGATTTTAAAAAGAGTAATTTTTTTTTATTACCATTATTATTTTTCTTCCTTAAAGGCCACGATTCATGATGAATGGATAAGAAAAAAAAGGTACCAATAAAAATATAAATNTCTACAATATTTTTGGTTAACCTAATCTTGCTAAAATAAAAAAAGTGAGCATAGAACATACAGTTGTCCATGGGAAAAAGCATGGATTTTTCAAGACATTATTTGGGTTTAAGACTTATTTATGGTCATGGCGAAGGCTAAAGGCACTGGAAACTGAAACCTCTTAAATGTTATTGCAGATTCTGATAGTATCATTATAATATATGGTAACAGAACCATTTCTCCTTTAAACTTTCTAATCAAAATTGTTTCTCTGGCTATAAATCATTGTTAATTAAATGACCATATGAATGACCAGTAACTCATCATTGCACACCTTTGGGTGTATTCTATATTTAGGCTTTGGTCTGTTTGTCTAAATCAGTGCAATATGTCTTCAGTCATGAAATTCTTGTATTTTCTTTCAAGTTGATGCTTGTGATGGATAATATGTCTTCAAGATAATTGCAAATAGTTGACAAATGTTATTCAGCAATGATGTCAACAATACATTACCACGTGTCACAATAGTTGTCTTCTTCCAGTAATTTTAACTAGTGACATGTATCTTGAAAATAATTAAATACTTGACCATTTATTGTTCATACAAATTCAAAAGATGTTGGTACTGGAACATTCACCAACATCAAATATTCAACTAACATTGTTTTGGATGTACTGTGTAAAGTCGTCCCACTGTCTTGGCCTTGAAATGCTTGTAATTGAGGTATGAGGTCTTCCTTGTGCCCATGGCTCCCATTTTTTACCTGATTTGTTACATGCATAATTCCTTGTACAGACAGATAACTGTCAATATCCGTAATAGTGTTTATCATAAACGGCTTAGGGGAAACTCTTACATTATCCATGTGATGTCGTGTTAAAAGCACTGCACGGTCCGTGGGTCATGTGACTGTTTACTATATCAAATAATTCTTGGTTAATTGAAGGGTTCAGAATTTTGACTGAAATTATTTGATCAACTTCCTCTAGAGGGATCTTGACCTGAAGCCAATTTAAAAAAATTGAAGTCATTTAGTCTAGTGTTTATAGAAGACTTTTAATTTTAAAGCACAAAACATAACTCTCAAAAGTCATTGTGAACAAGCTAATCCTATTCCTAACACCAAATTTTTATGGGTAATAGTTAAATATAAAATATCTACAAAGAAATTATAACTAAATCAAATTAGTTAAGTAAGGATAATGATTTTAAATGTAATCCCATAATTATTAAATAATAAAAACTACTGCCCTTTGAACAAAAATAATCAAACAATAATTTTTTATGTATAACTCTTTATTTAATAAAAATTATTCTGTACATATATACATTATAATTTTTGATGGGGTACATTATTGTCCTTGCATGTCTATCCCGGGATGTCACCCGTCCTCAGAGAGGAGCCCAGGTTACCTCGCGATAGACTATCTGGGCCACATCTTCTCCTTATCCTAGGATAAGAAAGAGACTAGGCAGGAAGTCAACGAGGGAGTGAGAGGGGAGAAAAATGCCAGTGCATTCACTCTCTTGATATTGTAACTAAACTGGTTGGAGTAGGTCCCTTGGCCACCTCTTAAGGCGTCGGGGAGGGTGGTCAGGGGATGCCAGGGAGAGGACTAGAGGATTTGGATGTCCTTGGAGGTTTTTATGAAACTTATCAAACCTGGAGGGATGAGCTCGGAAATAAAAGGTACTTGCAGGTCAGAATGGATGGTTTTATTGGATACTTAGGGAGAAGTATAAAGAACAGGACCAAGGACACTACTCTGTAGAACTCCCGCTTCAACGGGGTAGAGGTCAGAATACTCCAGCCCAGAACATTTGTAAAAGACGTTATCACAACCCGTTTTAATAAATTCCACTCTGACCTTTCCATGCATCCCAATCCTTTAACCCAAACTCTATCTAGTATTGCCCACCACACCAGAAAATGGCTGTGTGACCTCCTCATTACCAACACTTCCTAATAACAATTTAAAAAACTAACAAAGCAAACAATTGTAAATATTGTAAATATTAAATAATCTAAAGGGTTATTATAACTATCAATAAATATAGAACTATCATACCTTCCGTAATCCGTCTTCACTAGTTTCTGCAAACCATCTTCTGTTGGCGAGCACTTTCGGAAATGATCCATCCTCGTGGCCGAATACATGTGTTCTCTGTGGCAGAGTATTTGTCGCCTAGGTTCAGTTTCCTAATAGCATTTAAGGTCTAATTTTTCCATTGTAAGTGTATAATTATCATCCAAAGGGAGAAGGAACTTATTGATTTATTAAAAGAAGTTATAAATTAGAAAAACAAGTCTGTTTCATAATGGCTGCATAAAATAAGCTTATTTCGCATGCTTTAAGAAAATTGGACTTAGATAAGAGTAAATAATTATATTGTATACTTTTTTCTTAATAAATAATAATGAAGATATTACGACTTTAAACGGATCTCCTTTAAACCTCCCTCCCCCAGACCCATACACTCACACCATTATAGTATTATTGTTTGATAAAAATACTCCAGAGCCTTGAAAGGCTTTCTGTAACTAACCAAAGTGGTCTAGAAACTTGTCGTTATCCTTATTATTCCAAACCACTTGAAGCCAATTTATTGCATGTAGTTATACTAATAAATATGTTCAAATGAGCAAATTATTAAAGTAATATATTTTTCCTTTTGTTTGTTTAGGGAAAATGAAGAGGAACCTACCAAAAATTCTGCATCCGTTAAGTCATTTTTTTCAACTCCAGAGCAAAAGCAACATAAATACTTTAAAGATAGATGCTTAAGAAATACTGTTAACATTTTTTAATTATTGCTAACATGTAAAAATATTTCTATATGTAATAATTATAATGTTTATAATTTTGGTTTTCCTTGCTTACAAAAAATTGTATTTCATGTGTCACAAATTATATTTTTTCCATGAAAGTTTCTCTGGCTTAATTAAAATTCATAGACTTCTAATAGGCTGGTGATTGATAGAATTCTATTTCTTTAAAAATTCTTGATACTTTTAACTGTGTCCAGTGCCATAATGACAAGTTTCTATTCTCCCATGTAAGCATAGATGATGCTGAAATTTTGTTGCTTAGGCAGCTGATGAATGTCATTTTCAGTCCATAGTGAAGGTGAGAAGTCATTTTGTTAGCCTGATATTTTTCCTACTCCAGGAATCCCAGGAGTCAGAAGAAGAAGTTTGAAGGTTCAATATTCTATCAATATTATATTCTATCACATATTTGTTTCAGAATCTTCTGCAGCATTTCTAAATGTCAAGAAAAAATATATACTGGACTGTTATTTTTTCTTTATTGGATTGCTTTAGGAATCTATTATTACATATTATAGTATTTTTAAATAGTTATTTGTTTCCAAATTGTTTTTAATCAAATCTTTATTTTAAACCTACTATTATTTTAGGTCTGAAAATATTTTCAAAAGATAATAAAGATGAAGCAGAATTGAAAGTATCTGTTGAAATTGAAAAAAATAAATTTTACATTTTGTGAAACAAACTGATTAATAATTAAATTAAGCTCAATTATTAAATGATGTGAGAATGGTCGGGGTTTCGGCCAGGAAGAAATTCTTCCTGGCCGAAACCCCGACCATTCTCACATGATATTCGAGACGGCCAACTAACCATCAACCATGTCTACTCAATTATTAAACATAATTATATAAACTAAACTTGTCAGAGATTGATTACAAGATAATAGTTAAGATTTCAATAAAAACAGAAATATCCTTTTTAACTGTTTAGACATAACTATACATAAAACAAAGACTTTTAGAAAACAGTTTAGTGAAACATTTTTCCTCTCCAATGACTCCTTACTGTGAAGATGCCAAGAGCTCAAGAAAAAGACAATACTTTTCTAAATGTGCTATTTTTCAGAATAATAGAAAATCTTGTATTTATTTCTACATGAATTATGAATGCATTTTTTATTCTTTAACACTGGATCAATCCTGATAAAATTTAGATGGTGCAAATTTGCATAGTCTCAGGCAGATTATAGGTGTACTAGATTTTTCTTTGAGTAGCCTTTTTTTTTCTGTTTCCCATTCGTGATTTTCTTTATGTTTTTTTAAATATGGATGTTAGCACTTAAACTTTCTCCCTTTTAATGCTAAAATATCGATGTCTAATTATTTTAACCACCACCCATGTATATAAAAGTTCATGGACTTCAATGTCTTGGGAAATCATACAGTAATTGTTTTGAATAAAGAAAACAGAGAAAAAAATTATATATTTAAAAATATTAAGATTTAGCCCAATAGGATTTAAATTTTATTCGTAATGTATGGGATTATAATTATGATTATCTTATCCCTATAGATAGTGTAAAAAATAAATCCCTCGAAACATAAAAAGTAAAATTCACTGACTAAAGGGAAGTGTGATGTCATTTTGGGATCTTATGAATTCCGCTACTTGGGTCAATTACCTCATTGGACTAGAGCCAAAAAACAAGGTTTCAATTCCCCTAGTTGACAAGTGGAGGAATGAAAAGGGAGTGAAAATAATATTCAAATGGGAATCGTGAACTAAGATATTGGCTTAAAATGAGAAATATATGATGAATGCTTGATAATGACTCCCACAAATTGGGAAAAATGATAAACAAAAATCAATCTATCTTCATTGCAGTATTTTTCTGAACAGAATACTAAAAATGTTATACGTACTGTAGAATATACTATAGAATCTTGAAATCTGTTAATATTTTAAACATGAAAAATTCCAGGGTGTTGCATATTTTCACATACTTAGTAATGATTTTATTTTGTGCTGCTACTTACTCTTACATACTTTCGAGATCCCGAAGACCTTGGGCCCCCTAAACTGAAAAAAAAAATGAGTAATTTTTCTAAAGTTTCAAGAGAATGTTGGCCTCAGATTGGCTGGGACATCAGCCAATGATATGAGAGTAAGCAGAGCAGCTACTTTGCTGACAGAATGATGTCCCTAGTGCCCTCCTCCCACTCATCTGATCAAAATTAATTTAAACTTTCCCCTAGAGCTCGACAACTGCCATACTGGCTAAAGTAATGAGTAAAGGTAGTAAGGATGCAGGTTTCAGAGAATTCAAGGGCTTCTAGGCACTTGTACAAAATCCAGGGGGAGTATTAACTATGGTGGACCTAACTACCAAATATAAGAATCGAGAAGCTCAGAAACCGAAAAACCTCATTGAGCAACACTAGCAGGACTATTCTTCGTATTGCCACATATTGCCTGAGACTACTCTGAAACTAATTACTGTGTGTGAGTTTGACGAGTAAGTGAAAGGCAAGTTCGAGCTGAGAAATAAGAGGGCCTTTCAATAGAGTGAAAATTGAAGAACGAGGAATATTTATTTTTAAGCATTCACAAAAACCGTATAATTGAAGTGAATATCAGCACCATATATTATATATATCCATATATAATAATAATATATATTATAATCCATAAGCAGACATTTACAAAAAACTTTCGGAACACTTAGAGCACTGCAATAAAGGAGATTACAACTAATCCCTGCCTCAACCAATACCTGGAATAATGGACTCTGACCCCTATAACTCGCACGTGTGACAGCTATACCTGACACACCCAACTAACTCACAGAATACAAACGCAGTTGAATACAGACAGTGACAGTGAACGCATGTATTCGGCCAGAAGATGGACAATGTCCGAAAGCGCTCGCCAACAGATGGCTTGCAGAAACCAATGAAGACGGGCAATGGGAAGTATGACAGTTCTATATTCATTGGTGGTGGAAATAACCTTTTAGATGTATTTTTGTTGGGGTTCGGTCAAGGTAGACCCCCCCCCCAAAAAAACAACAACAAATTTTCAAAAAAATTGTATTATCTGCCAACATTTCGGTTTACGTTGTAAGCCATCTTTAGTGCTATTGAAGTACAATGTCATTAGCGTACAAATGAAAAAAAAAAAGTATAATATAGATTTGCTATAACTAAATGTAATGAGATATCAAAACCATGAATGTATTAAACTATGTAGAAAAATTCAAAATGCAGAAAAACAAACTACTAAAAAATCATGAAGGCGACAGGGGACGTCCTTTCCCTAAGATCACATTTTCATGACTGAGAGAAACGGTTTTGAAAAAAACTTTTTTTTGAGTAAATCAAATCGCATAAAAACTGAATAAAGTTTTCCTTCCATCCTTACAGATTCTTAGCCAACAAAACCTATAAATAACATTTAAAAAAGCTCATTTAACCTAAAAACACAGCTAGAATCTTTAATATCCCATAAAGGCTACATTCTTTGCTCCTTAGACGCCGAATCTCTCTTCACTAATATACCTATCGATAAATCCCTTCAAATTATTGATAAACATCGGAATACAATACAAGACCACACTACACTATCCCGGTCTACATATCTCGAGTCCCTTTCCCTATGCTGTACGTCTGGCTATCTCCTTTACCAAGGTAATTGTTATAATTTACGGTCTGGCTATGGGAAATAACCTTGCTCCCAACATTTCAAATATCACCCTTAATGACCTCTTGGACTCTATCCTTCCACCCTTTCATAACGACATTTTCTTCCTTAAAAAATATGTTGAGGACCTGTTCCTCATTCTCAATCCAGAAAAAATCCCCCAGATCCTTACTGTATTTAACTCCTACCAACCTCGTCTCAAATTTACCATTGAAATTGAGTCTGACTATCAACTCCCCTTCCTAAACACCCTTATTATCCGTAACACCAATGGCCCTATCTCCACTGATTGGTACATCAAGCACACTTACTCAGGTCGTCTCCTTTACATTAACTCATCTCACCATCATCATCAAAATCTCTGATCATGTACAGATCACTCATACTCTCTGGCATTCCATAGCAAAAATATTAAACGTGTAACTGACATCCTCCTCACTAATGATTTTCTTACACACACCATTAAAATATTTGTGAAAGAATTCTTTATTTCCACTTCTCAAACTATGCCCCTCCCCCAAAATAATGATCTTTTTTCCCGTTCTCTCCCATATATTCCAGAACTTCCTGAAAATATTAAGAAATGTCTCAGAAAAACTTTTAAGCTTGTGGTTAGGGCCGCTCTCCCTATGAACTTCTCCGACTCTTACCCTCCCCCCCCTCCCACTACCAGCTGTGTCCTTCTCAGAAAACAAAAAATTTTCAAAACCTCTCATGAAAATGTTATCTTAATGGCAGGACGTCCCCTCTCGCCTTTTTTTTTTTTTTTTTCATTTTGAATTTTTCTACATAGTTTACTAAATTCATACTTTTGGTATCTCATTACATTTAGTTACGGCAAATCTATATTATAATATTGTAAATAATTTAATTTTTATTTTCATTTGTATGCTTATGACATTGTATTTCAAAAGCCATGAAGATAGCTTACAGTGTAAGCCAAAACGGCAGATAATATAAAAATACACAATTTTTTAAATTTGTATTTTTTTGTATCTACTTTGACCGAACCCCAACAAAAATACATCTAATGTTAATATTTAGAGTTTAGGGACTCCATTGGTAGATTTGAATTTAAAGTTGAGAGATTAATTATTTAGCTTATACGATCGACCAATATGTATTCATAAATCTTGCTAGGGGTTTAGTCTGTACTTTGGCTGTTTTTTTTTTCGTATGGCTGGAAGCAGGGCTGCGTTCTTCCTGGAATTAACTAAATATTATACTAAACAATTAATGAGAGGAAATAGAATAAAAAATCTATCTGCCCCAGCCAGGACTCGAACCTGGATCTCCTGCTTTCCGGGCCGGTATGTTTCCATTAAACCATCGGGAAGAGCTAGATAACATATTAAATTCCCAACTCACTAGCAAGAGCTTAACCCACGAGAAAGACTAAAACATCGTTTTATGTCTAGCTATTTATTGACTCTCGTTGTTTACTTTTCTAATTTTAATTTATAAATATTAATTTAGTTGTGGTTTATTATTCCACATAAAATTTAATAATTAATGAGAGGGAATAAAATAAAAAATCTATCTGTCCCAGCCAGGGCCCGAACCTGGATCTCCTGCTTTCTGGGCCGGTATGTTTCCATTAAACCACCGCGAAGAGCTTGATAACTTATTAAATTCCCAACTCACTTCTCGTGGGTTAGGCTCTCGCTAGTGAGTTGGGAATTTATAAATACATAAATAGTATTGTGTTGTGAAATACAAATGCCTTCTTATAAAATTCATAATATTTTTCTTCTGTTATTTCAAATTCTAATGTAATGTGAAACATTAAATTGTAAAAATAAAAGTAAATAGAATATGTGATATAATCAATAAATATGAAGACTCTCTCAGCCTTCAGATGAGATCCTCATATTTCTTAATGGTCATATCGAAGATACGATATTCTATATAAGTATAATAAAAGAGTATTTGGTTTGAAAGATTATGTAACTATTAGGAATTTAAAGAAAAAAACACGCAAAGCATGGATTTTTTTTTAATTGTCCCTTTGCAGCGATCGGAAAAGCAATTTGATTTCGACACCA
Source organism: Oncopeltus fasciatus (assembly GCA_000696205.2). NCBI lineage: Eukaryota > Metazoa > Arthropoda > Insecta > Hemiptera > Lygaeidae > Oncopeltus > Oncopeltus fasciatus. The sequence goes on along the minus strand of KZ806896.1, from coordinate 126,719 downwards.
AACCAACTTTTATTTTTCACCTTCTTCATGGAGAGTATAGGCATTTAAAGTACTGTGAGACATAACTACTATCGATACATGACACTTCCAGGCAAGTTCGTGAGTACTTGTACAGCGTTAAGTAAACACTTAATTTATAATTGAAACATTTCTACTACACTTTATATCCCTCCTGTTCTTGATTTATTTATATATATATATGACAAGGATAGCATTGTCATCAGCAAAGAAGAGCAGGAGCTTTCTCATTCTTTTCATCCTGTACACTGTGGACATCCCCACTCATTCTAATACCCTCCTGCTCTTCTTTGCTGATGACAATGCTATTCTTTGTTCTCATACTGATTCCAAAAATGCTTCCTATATTTTTCAAAACCATCTCGATGCTATTCAGTAGTGGTGCAGCAAATGAGAATTAAAATTAATGAGACAAAATCCGAACAGGTAAATTTTAAAAGAAAAGATTCTCCTAATAATCATGTCATGTACAATGACATCCCTATACCTCTCTCTGACTCAGTCCATTACCTTGGGTTTCATCTTAACTCATGACTCAACTGGGGCAAAGATATTAAACTTAAGCGAAAAGAACTCAACAGATGCTATGGATATTAAGCCTTCCAACATCCAGTGAATAAAATCCTTTTAATCCAAAATCCTAAGAAGAATTGCAAAAGCTCCATATTATGTATCCAACTCTAACCTTTACCAAAACTTTAATATTACTTTCATTCGAGACCTTATCTCCACCCGTTCCACACTCTTCTATAGCAAGCTCTCATTTCACCCTAATCCATTTGCCCGATCTCTGTTATCATACTCTATTCCTTACAGCCCACCCCTACTACTAAAGTGAAGATGGCCTATGGTCACCTCCCCTAGGAAGCCGTTCTGAATGGAGAAGCTCGTCAGAATGCTTTGAGGAGGTAGCCCCTCCACCTCCCTGGAGGTTAAGGGGCTGAAAACACATTCCCTCTTAATTGACCTTAACACGAATTCTGCAGGAGGCCCTGACCCCGCAGGGGTTGTAGTGCCATCAAAGAAGAAGCAGAAGAAATTATTTATTATATTTTGGATTATTTATAATAAATAGATCATTTTAAAATTTTATTAGTCAATTTTTGAATAGTAAACAATGAATCAATTTTTTAATCAATAGAAAGAATAAGAAAATAAATTTGAGGACAATCAATTTTCTCTCTGGAGAATTAGTTTTAGGAGTGTGTAAGAAATTATTCAGCTCGTTGAGACTTTGAGAAAATTATTTACTTCTTCATTTTTGAGACGGATACAATTGCTTATTTTCTGAGTCTCTGTGTGTGTTCTTGAAATAGCCATAGTTTATCTATTTGATTTTATATCACTAATTTAGGAGCATGTTTTTTAGCCATCTATTCTAGAGTATGTAAATAAATAAAAATTACTTTATGAAAGTATTATACAATGTAAATGTAATTATTTTACACTTATAATCATAAAAACTTTAAATATGTCTAATATAAAAATTTTACTAAGGCTAATTTAATATATTAAGGCATATGAATAAAAAATTAATTGCTATATCAGAGTTAGTGACTCAGACCATTATATATAGATTATATATATATATATCTTGACCACTGTGGTTTGCTAAAGTTTTCTCTTATGACACACAATTTTTCATATTTTACTAATGATCTGCTTTCACTTTAATCTCCCTTCTCTACTAGGTAAGTTATTTCTCCCAAAACTACCCTCATCATTGAAACAAATCAATCATTTGGGGTAGTCAATCATTAATTAATTTAAGAACATAACATGCCATTTTTCAAGAACATAATTACTTATTTAGAAAAAATCTAGAAAGTAAAAACTGTTCATAGAAAAATGGGTTTCAATCACTACTTACATAGTTTCACTTATTATTCAATAGTTCAAGTTTCTACTTTTTGACTTCAATTATAATTTTTTTTAAATTTATAAATCCTTATTTATTACATTCTGTTATTAACATCTTGTAATTTGATGACATAGACAAGTTAAAATAGAAAAAAAATTATAATAAAAAAAATAACAATAAAATAAATTAGTGAACATCACTGTAAAGGGAGAAGGGGCCCATCGACTCCACTCCTAAAAAGTTAAGGCATTAAGGCCCAGGAGGTCGTGAGGCCATCCCTGTTTAATTCGTCTAGGAGGATTGTTAGAATTGGACAACGAGAGAATGTGGATTAGAATGAAATTGGAGTTAACTATAGAAGAGCTTGAAGCGGGTAGAGATGAAAGGAATATTAAAGTCATGGTGAAGTATAGAATTGGACACATAATATGGAGCGTTATTAATTATTCTGAGCATTTAGGATTGAAAGGATTGTATTCGTTGGATATTGAAAGGCTTAGTGGCACCCCACAATACTGCACCATTGGTCCAGATTGGTCGTGTTATGGTTTTGTAGATTGTTTGTTTTCTATTGTGAGCCGTGAGCGCCTATTTATAAGGCTATATAAGTAAAGTTTAAAAAAAGTCCTTGGCATCTGTTAAGTTCTTGTCACTTGATTCAGTTTAGTCTTGAATCAAGATGGAACCCAAGGTAACGAACTGAATCAGATGTTATTGTATGTAACATTATTAGGAGAATCTTTTCTTTGCTGAAAATTTACCTGCACTCATTTGGACTCATTTACTTTAATTCTCCAGTTGCTGCACTTCTGCTGAATAGCATCAAGGTGGTTTTGTAAAATGTTGGAAGCGGTTTTGGAATCAAGATGAGAGAAGAGAATCGCTTTGCCCTCTAAAGAAAATAATCAAAATAAAAAATTCAATATAGATTTGATGAAAGTAGTGCCTCCTATAAGTAATGCCTATGGTGTTTAACTCAATACTATATATTTCTATTTTTTTTTTTATTCAATGTGGTAGCAGCTAAATCATCTAAAAAAATGTATAGACATGGGCATGGATATTTTCATACCAAAAACTTTTCATAAATATACCATCAATTGAAATCAAGGAATTCTCTTCACCATTCTCAATTCTACATGGATTCAATGTAACATCAGTACATATCACAAATTGTAGAGTATTTTTTTCAATAATTATAATTGATTAATTAATTAACTAAAAAGCTGCTACCACATAAATTAAAAATAAATAAATAGAAATATACTGTATTTAGTTAAACACGTATTATGTTAAAGTTAACATTACTTGTAGGAGGCACTACTTTCATAAAATCTGCATTGAATTTTTTATATTGATTCTTTTCTTTAGATTATTTTATATTCTCTATGATTCAGTTTATGACAGTCAGACAAAAGAGAACTTGTTACAATGGAAAAGGCTAATAAGTAGTAAGTAAGCTCCCTTAAGGCTAATTTTGACATATCAAGAAATAAATGCCTCAACATTTGTTAAATAGATCCCTATTTAAAAAAATAAAAGTCCAGTATTAGCACTTTGAATAATATTTAATGGTGAATATAAATAAAACTACATTTCCAGATGACCTGAAATGCAGTTCAAATGCGTATTTAAAATGCATTTATTTCAATTAAATAATTCACTTTAGGCCATCATCGTAATTTTTTTAGCTTTTACTAATCCCCTTACACCTTTTACTTGACTATGCTGTCTTCTTTCATATGTATTATATGGTTGATATTTTATTAATTATTTCTAATGTTTACTTGAAAAACATAAACTTAAATTGTTATAACTTAGCTAAGATTATTAAATTTATAATAAATTATCTTAAAATTTTCTTGTTGTGGTATTTAAAATAATAAATATAAATACTACTTAAACACAGCTAAAAACTATGGGAATATTAATAGATCAATATATGTAGTTGGGTTAGGCTTTTTTTTTTTTTTGTTATTGAATACAATTATTGATGAATACCTAATAAACCATTTACACGTATGATTATTATATGAAAATGGCTTTTTGATTTTTCCAAAAATTTTTTAGATAGTTTAGGAGCACTTATTTATTTATTGAATATAAGAAAAGACATATCAGTAGTTTATAAAAGCGCTCAATAGATAGCGCTGCTATTTAGTAAATATTCGGTACTAGATGTTTTATAATAACTTATGGAAGAATTTCAAGTTGAATTTAATAATATTTAACAAATTTTTTTTCCCTTTGGTGAAATTTTCCATCAAGTACAGGTGAGACTAGTTTATCCATTGTGATAATATGCAGATGGAGGTGGGCGTTTCGCATCGAATGTGGTGGGGCGGACCGACTAGCTGGGCAGTCTTGTTTTGCTTCTCTGGCTGTGCTGGGGCCGTTGCTTATGTATATTCGTCGTTCCTAGTTTGTGTTATATTAGCGTAGTTTTGTGTATGTTTGAATCATTGTCATTTTTTCGCTTAAAATGTGGTGCCGACAATGTGGATTCAATTCTCGAATAACCGTGTGGAGGATCCAGTCTTGTGTTCCAAAAATTAAGGCAACTCTACTATCTTATTAAGGTTACTTCAATTCTGAAAGTAAGTATTTTCAAGGATATTTTTTTATTATTTTTGTTGTTGCATCTTTTTATAGACATCTTAAGAATTAAGAAATTCGTAATTTCATAGGACCTATTTATCAAAAATGAAACGGAGAAGTATAATTTGGTAGTTACAACTTTTTTTAAAATATTTAAAAACGTAAAGCTCCTCTGGTTTGATTTATGAGCTAACAAATAGATGAAATTAATTACATTAGTTTTATATTTGAATAATGACAGCTGTTTCTGTACATTACAATGAATCTCAGCTTTATGATATTTTGTTAAACTGTATTTTTGATGATTTTATAAATAAATCACTTAAAATATGTTTATCTTGGCCTGATATTTATTGATACTTATTAAGTAGAAGTAAGGTATTTGTTGAAATAAATAATGACTTACGATGTTGCTCTATCAGTCTTTCAATGTTCTTTATTTGTACATTTTAAATGATTACTATTTATTGGGTATGAATGTTGGATTATATTGTTTTTAAAGTTACATTTTATTATGATACTTTATATAATCATAAACTAATGCTTTGAGTTTGTGATAGTGGATTCTGATAACTAGGTCAGCATTTTTATTTTTTTCCTTCTTGTATTTTGTTAATCAAACGCTAAAAATTTATTATAGCATTTGAAAAAGTGTACTTAAAAAAATTTGTCAGTATATATATA
>KZ806896.1:100709-120824 GCA_000696205.2 Oncopeltus fasciatus | reverse complement strand
TCAGAGCCCAGTCATCCCTATATATATATATTACAATTCTTTGTGGTTTATGAAAAAACAAAAAAACAAAAAAAAAAAATTGAAAGATGAATGTTTTGTCTCTTACTCTCTCTCACTCTCTCCCTCTCCCTCACCATTCTCTCTCCCCCCATCTCACTCCCTCTCTCCCCCCATCTCTCTCCCTCTCCCACTGCTTCTCTCTCTCTCTCCCTCCCTCTACCCCTCTTCTCTCACTCACTCTCTCCCTTTTTCTTCCCTCCATCCCTCTCTCTCTTTCTCTATATCTCTACGCCCTCTCTCTCTCCCTCTCCACCTCTATCAACAACCCCACACCACATGGTGCTCTGTCTTGCTATCTATATCGCTCTCACTCTACATTAAAACGTATGTAAAGAATGAGGGAGTGAGAGAGAGAGGGAGTGAGCGAGAGAGAGAGAGAGAGAGAGAGAGAGAGAGATATAAATTAATATGCTTTATATAATTNTTTCTCTCACCCCCTCTCTCTCACTCCCTCTTTCTTTTTAATGACAAATACCAAATTGTATATACTCTAGAATCTTTGATCATACTGTATTAATTCTATTATTAAAAACTTTATAACTGGGGTACTTTATCCACTTTAAAATGAATGAATAAAAAGTGGGAAAATAGTAGTATTTTATAGAATATTTTTATTTATAGAATATTTTGCATTCAGTGCTGTATTTAACAAAGGAAGAAGAAACGGTAAATACAAAAGGTGTTCCTGTTTGAGTTATAAATAAATAATTATAGGCACAATCAGTGTTAGTTATAGTACTTAAAAAAAGTAAGTAAAAATTTTATTGACCCACATTATTTATATTAATTTTATTTTCTTTACATTTATAAATTTATTATTAAATTTAGCTATTAATTAATTACTATTAAATCGTTATTAGACTTAAACCACTCATTTAGGTATAAATGAATTCTGGGTAGTCTTTCATGTTCCTAACTCTAGTAACATCAAATAAACAGCGAAATTATCCTATTGGACATACCAATTTTACTATGAATGATATATCTTCGTTTATTTTATTTATAGCATAAAAGCTTTTCCTTGTTAATATTATCACCTCTCACGTTTGAAGAAATAGCTCAAATTCGTATTTTGTCTTCGTTGTGGAACTCCTTTGAATAGATTCGTTTTTGATATCTTATTTACAGGAGAGAGGGATTTAAGTCATTTTTAGTGTTACGAAAAAGTTAATGAGATTTTGGTGTAAAAAGTAATTTTACTTACTATAATAATCTTACAAGAGACACAAAATATGAAAGATATTTAGGATTAAAGTAAGAGGGTCGAACGCCCCTCCCCCCTTCCTAGTCGACCTAAAGCTAGCCTTCTTACTAACGACACTAACCTTTTTCTTAATTGACTTTTAGGTGCTTTAAGATGAAATTAGCCATTAGTCTTATATAAGTATATAATTAATGACATGACCTCCTGCTTGACTGTTCTTCTCTTAACAATAGTAATATCGAAGTGATATTGACGACTTTAAGTTTTGGTCTTTTTCTATATCCTCAGTCTACCTGGGCCGATCTCAGCCATCAGTTGACTTATCCCGAACGAACTCCACCCACCATACGCGCTTTTCTTATTTCCCCACTTATCTTTCCTCACTTTTATTGCTGGTCGCAATAGTGATAGAGTCCATCAGAGCGTAAATCGGGGATTCTGGCCGGCCACCTCGCATGACCACTACCGCCCGTCTGTCATTATCGTTGTTTGTGAAGCCACTGTCAAACTGGCCGGCTACTTGTACCAGACTGCTGACCTGGCAATTGAAACCTGGTTGGTCTGCTCAACTCCCTCCTGTTTATTTGGAATGACATTATTTAGGATATAAAAGGAAGAATATCGCAGGCTATATATAACAAAAAAAAAGTTAAAGTAGTATTTGTAATTAGTATTAATATAATATAGGAAAAAATTAAATTTGTTTAGATGAACAGTAAGAATTCATAATTAAGTATTAAATAGCAATGATAGGACAAATTTGTTTATATATGTATTTCGGGAATGAAATCCTATATATATATAAAACCATATGTCCAGCTTATTTATATATTTTTTTCAGCTAAGTAAATACCGTATTAAATATATTTTTCCTTACCTAATCACTTCATAATAATATTGTTAAATTTCGATTGCCTCATATGCACACATGGTGTGTCCACATTTAAATTATTAATTAGGTCTATCATACCTTCTATTACCCGTCTTCATTGGTTTCTGCAAACCATCTTCTGTTGGCGAGCGCTTTCGGACAATGTCCATCTTCTTGGCCGAATACATGTGTTCACTGTCACTGTCTGTATTCAACTGTGTTTGTATTCTGTGGGTTGGTCGGATGCGTCAGGTGTAAGAGTCGCTTAGCTGTTACGGTCGCTTTGTGGACGATAAGGTCTGTCAAACGCGAGAGTTATAAGGGTCGGTGTCCATTATTTCAGGTATTAGTTGCAGCAGGGATTAGTTGGGATTAGAAGGTATGATAGTTATATATTCATTGGTAGTGATCATAACCCTTTAGATTATTAATTAGGTTATTGGTGGAACATTTTTATAGGAGAGAGACAGCCTCTGTTAATGGACCCCTAATTTGAGGGGGATCAATTTTTCCTTTAAATAACTTAACAATAAAAAAAAAATAAAAAATAGAATATAAAAATCTATTCAGGTTTGGCATTAGTTGTCGTTTCCTTGGTGCTTCAAACAGTGCCTTCACTGTCTGTTCACATGGATTTGTGAGGACGTAAAACATGCAGTACGTAAATATTTTCCACACTTTGTATAACAAATATTTATCATGAGATGGGTACTTTCAGGATCGAGGTTCCCATCATCAGAGCCCAGTCATCCCTTGCCGGGTCTGACATCTGCTAGAGATTTCTGGGAATGGGCTGTGCAGAGGATTGTGATGAGTGAATTCTGACGTTAGGCTCTTATCATTAACTATGATTGTTTGTTTTATTAAAAATTAAGTGATTTCTGTTTTTGGGATTTTCATGAGGGCTGTCAAGTCTCTTCAAAGTCGCGGTGCACTTTCAGGCTTGTATTCTCCGCTCTCCCTTGCTAAATTCTGAAACGATCTTTTCTCTATGATTGTCATGTTTGGACAAGGAGGAAGAAGGGTTACATGGAAACGTAAAATGGATTCAACGGTTATGATTGAGAAGAGAAGAGAATGGTTTTTATATTATATTAGGTTATTCCATTTTAAATTAAGAAAGAGTTTGTCAGGCAGGAACTGCATAAACTTTGTGAACTTTCTATATCATATAAAACCGTCTCACAATGTTCAGATTTTTAGAGTAACAAAAGAAACACTCTAAATTTCACGTTATTATTCTGTACATACATAATGATATTCATTAAATTTAATCAATCTGAGCTACGAAAATTATTCAAATTTCGGGTTATTCAAATTTTGCTCACTCTTAACCATCCAGATTATAATATAGTTTGTTATACATAAATTTAAATTATTATATTAAAGTTTAGAAAAATCAAATTATGTTGAATTAAAAAAAAAATACTGTAGATTTATTTAAATAATATTTTTAGAGTTTTGTCTAGTTACGTTGTATTTTAAAGCAAAAACGCAATATAACTAGATAAACCACTTTAAAATGATTATTTAAGTATATGTATGATGAGCTATATAATTTGCTATACCAAGAGCAAAGTTTAATTCAAAATTTTATTAGATTTTTACGGTTCAGCAATTTTGATAAAATTGACATGTAGCATTTGATAGTTTGATATTAATGATAAGCACAAAACATCGTTCACTTATTGACTGAATCAGAACTTAAATAGCCCTACATATTAAATTTCGTCTCGTTTAAATATTTAAATAAATATTAGATACATTAATTAATTTGAAATTTCAGTGTGAAAATCAATATATCTTAGCTCCAAAACAGTTAAACAAAAATTTTAGGATTCAGATAAGCTCCATTCATGATTCTTGGATTTACTTCGCGAAGTAACTCCTAAAATGTTTCTTTTATTAGTAAACTAATATGTGTTAATCACATCATATAATAATCGTTGTATAGGGTGATAAAGGAATAATAATCACTCATTCAATTTAGAATTCAAGTAAACATTCGCTCGTTTATAACATTAAAGTGTAATTTTAATCTTGGAATAAATAATATAATAGCTTAAATGATATGCTTTAAAACACCTACTGTAGATCAAATCTTGTCTATTTGTTCAGTTAGGTGGGGAGGGGTTACTGTCGAGATTTTATTATTTATTTATATGATTTTTCTGCTTTTCAAAGTTTTAATGTAAAATATGCCAGTCTTTTCCTTCACATTAGTGGGCAGGAAAAGTTTGAGCAGCTGTCTTGAAGTTTAGCCAATTTTATTTTTTCTTCGTGTCATAACGTCATATCTCTCTCACTCATCAGGTCAAAGAGAAGGATTTGAACTCACAGTCAGGCATTTACATTCTGGTTTGGAAAACTGTCAAGATTATAGTATTTGGTGAAATCTATAAATGTGTCTTCTATTTTAAAATTTCGAGGGGTGACATCTTTGAATAATTGCCTTAATTTCAGAGAATTGGCAACAATTTGGACGAGGTTAATTTTAGATAATTAATTGAATTTTAATTTCTCTTAATGACTTAAATTTATTTAATTCGTCTACTAAATTAAATTTACGATGCGTAATTTAATCAAACTTTAATGTTAGGGGATATAAAAAAGTTTTTTAGAGAGCCGTCATTTGCTAATAAAATGATTTTAACAGTAAACATCTCTCCAGGAATCAAAATCTTTACATTGGTTATATGGCAGGATTTTTGAAAAAATAAATTGCAATTCTTTGCCATACATTTCTTTCTCAGAAGTAGCTAATAATATAGCCAGATGTAAATGATATTATTAATGTATATTAATATCATAATTAATATTATTAATTTCTATATTATGTAAAATAATGTAATTATANTTTTTAATTCATAGAAATAGCCTAGGACTCCTCAGCGAACGTACCTATCTTTAGTTTATATTCTACACTATTTAGTCTCTAAAGCGCTTTAATGACTGTTCTGTTTAAGGTGTTGAACGGAAAGGGCAAAGCAATTGTAGGGTAGTTATTTAAGAAGAGTGCTAAAAGGATGAAAGAAAGATACAAATAAACAGAACAAAGAATGTAAGTCAGATCCTTTTCTTCATTGGTTTGAATCTCTAGCTGTTCTGTCTCTGACATGTAGGACCGTCATTTTGAATACATGCTGGTATTTGTTTGGTCCGAAGCAATTCCCGAGAGCGATAGGCCTGGGGTCTGGATATATGTGGACAACACGCCGTATGTCTTCGTAAATCATTGCCTGGCTCACTTCCGGGCTTTACAAACCACGAAAATAAACGAGGAAATCATTAATATGGAGAATCGCGCAAGTGCACATTGTGTGTTTGCTATGCGTGCAACTGAAGATTACAAGGATTGAAAACTAACATAAATAATATTTATAATTTATAAATAAATAATATTTATAAAATTATTTATTTAAGTTTACTCATTCGTGAAAAGTATGATCAACTACCTATATAAATAAAATATTTTTTTATTATATGACGATAAATATGAGTTTCGCAACTCTGATGATGAACAGTAAATTTTCTTTTCAGATTTCCTCTAAGATGATCAAGCTGTAAATAAAATATGTTTACCATTGGTAAACTGTTTACTTAGCTTTACGGATTCTGCATAGTAATAGCAAAAATTGGTATTAAACTTAATTTTGTAGACCTTTGGATGAGATCGTTTATGACTAAATACGAACGAGGGGTTGGGGGTTCGCACAAAGACCAAATTTTAAAATCTTTAATTTCTTCATTACTCTTAGATATTTGAAAACATTTATAATTCCTAATGTATAAAAAATATGCTTTTATAATATTTTTTTATTGTATTACTATGAAATCATATTAAGGAAAATATTTAAGGTTTTAATAGTGTTGGGGGTGTCGCCATATTTTAAATGTTAAAATCAAACCGGTATTTAGGTTTTTAGTTAAAAACTATTTAAAAAAAAAAAAATGGAAATTTAAGTTTAATACGGACGAGGAATAGAGGAAGGGTAGAAAAAGTCCAAAGTTTATCACTTTAATATCAAATAATTTGTGATTTTAGTTAGTAAAAAGTTTATAGAGTATAATAGGTCCATCTTTCATGAAACATGAAAAATCTGCTTAAATTATGCAGTTTCAGGGATGTGGACTTTTTCTGTCTATAGTTTAATAATTAATATGCTTTTGTTTTTGTGTCTTTATGAATCCCGCATAGGAATGCTGAGAAAAAAAAATTATTTTATATGCATATTCTTCATAATCGGGGAAAGATTAATTTTGCCCAATAACAATTTGAGAAACGTGTTCAATTTGTTTTATTTACATTTTTAGTCTTTATTTTCACTCCCCCTCCCCAGTTTTGTTTTCTACAAAAACTGATATTGACTTTACCGTGATTTCTTTTATCTTATTTATAACAATATTATTTTTGCTGCCAGAAAATCTCGCCTTTCTCAGATGATTTTAATTGGGGTTCGGTCAAGGTAGATCCAAAAAACACAAATTTAAAAAAATTTATTTTTTAATAAAAGATTTTCTGCCTCGAAAAAAATACATTTTTTAAATTTGTGTTTTTTGGATCTACCTTGACCGAACCCCAACTAAAATCATCTCAGAATAATATCTACGGTCAACAAACTCTCCTTTTGAATATCGCCTTTATTATGTCTGTTTTTACTTTATCCCCCGAAGGGTTTTGAAAGACTGTAGTTAAATTCGTTCCCGTTCCCGTGGTTTAATTATAAATAGTCCTACTAACAGGTTATTTACAATAATATCGCTCATTGTATCACCTTAGTACTTAATTTTTTTGAGACTTACTTTAACAAAGATCTGACTTGCCAATGAATAATTTAAAGTCATCCAAGTCAGAGTGATAGACTGTCATAATGATTATATTTTCCTTATCTACTACAGGGTTTAATTCAATAATTTTAAGTTTAATATAAATAATTTTGTTGTAATTTTACAAACTTCTTTTTTTTTCTTTCTTTTTTTTTCTTTCTTTTTTTTGTGGAAGATTTTACATTGTTTAACAGGTATTTTTTAATATTGATAAAATACGAAGTCATTTCGGAAATGCCCCCTGTCCTTACTAGTTTATTTCTTGTCATTCTCTCATTTTCTTTATCAGGCAAAGGCGTAATTAACAAGACGTTGGTCGTCTAACAAACTCATATCTTTGTCAGGCAACCGTCAGTATACTATCACCACCAGTTATGCTGTGCCACTCTCTTTCTGAGCTTGCTGGATCTCGACTCTGTCGGTAATTTATTCACTCAATTTCGGCTCTAGCCTATTCAGTTCTCCGCGTTCTCGCTCGCCCTTCCCTTATTGCACGACCCTTCCCCCAACGTTACCCTGACGACCGCTTGTCCTCACTGCATCCGCCCTTCCATTAGTTAGACGTGTGTAAGATATTTACTTGTGCCTTTTTCAACTGGTACTCTGTCGATCATGACATGAATTAGGCTCGTTTCCACAGATTTATCTTAAGGTAATCAAGCCATTCATGTTTGATACCATTTGCGATTAAAAAATATATACCTTACAATCTACATTCAACATATTTAGGTGACGATAAAAGTGTGATCTGCTAAAAATTACAAGCTTGAAAAAAAGCATCAATGCGCGCGAGCGCACCAGACATACACATACGTTCGTATTCTGCTCGTGGAGTATAGATCGAATCTTTTAAAGGTGGTTTGCCTATTTAGATCGATGGGATAAAGATACATTAGGCGACCCGATACGGTTTCCAGGCATTGGTTTCAGCCTTATGTACTAGTCAGCCCAGGACAGCTATATCACATGAATGTGTGAACTGCTTCTTTTCCATTACAGACTGTTTTCTATCAAGCAGGTTATTTTTCATGTATTGGAATGGGGAATATTTAGAAATAGATGTGTTCCACTGTACGAGTATATTATGTGAGTTTTCAATAACATTAGATGTTCTTAATAAATATATTTGTCCCTAGTAAAAGAAGAAATGCATTAATTGTTCATTCTCTTAAAAATAGTTAACTTCACAAAGAAAACAGTATGATATATATGTGTATGATATTATATACATGTATATAATTTCATTTCCTTTTTATTTTCTAATATTATTATCTACTTCTATTTATTGGATCTTTACACTGATTTATTTGTATTTTCTAGTTTGAATTTGTTTTTACTATTAGTTAACAGAGTATATAAGGCTCGGTGGCATAAATCTCCCAAGATTTCAATTGTTTGTAAAGTATCTAGGTAAAACGAAGGAAGTAATACAAAAGGTCTATTTGTTTATTTAGAATGTTATCATCATCATCATCATGCTAGAATAATGTTTAAATTGTGAGGCGGATTTTTTTATTATTTTCATTCGCCCAACTATTTAATCAGGTATGATCTTGTGGACTCCAGCCAACTCTCCCATCCGGAACAAAAAATACATCTCTTGCTCTTTCTATATTGGCTGATTAATGTTCCTCCGATAATATACTCCTTCCTATTAAATCTTATTCATTCCCATCCTACAGTTGACTCTATTTTTCGTTATTTTCATTTTTTGCTGGCTGTATAAAGGTGATATATTCATGTGTTTATTCTATTACATTATTATTACTTTTTCTTATTTTATTGTGCCTTAACTAAAGAAAAATATATTTATGAAAAATGTAATTCGACTTTCTAATGTTTTAATATCCTCTCTACCCATGTTGTCTGAGTGAGTGGATGTGTGGGTTTATTACTATTTTACTGAACACTGTACAGATCTTATTGCTTTATATTTTAAAGTGAAATATACAATATGAAAAAAAAAATTCATAAATTAATCCGTTGCAGGATTACTTCTGTGATAGTCTTAAAGGGAAAATGTAGTTTTGTTGTTCTCTCCTTTGTGAGATATACGAAAGATGTAGGAAAATTGTGTTTGGTGTTCGGGGTTCGAGTCATTAATGAGACCGTACCGGACATTCACAATACTCATGGGTAATCATTAAGGCTAATCACCATTGTTATTGTGTGAATGAGTAAAACACACCTTTACCACTTGTTGGGTCTCTACATAACATACGTAGATTACTGCACTTCAGAGGAGGAGGACTTATACCGACAAATCTCGCTTTGTCGCTCGTATATTTTCTAAAACAAGTTTTATATGTGAAATTCCGCATTGATTTGTTATGATGCAAATTGAAAAACGAAAAATAAGTTATCAAGTCTTAGGGTATCACGTTGGTACCAAAATTTCAACTGATTTTTACCGATCTTAAATGGAGGAGCTAAATTTTATATGCACACACGCGCAAGAGCAAGCACGTCCCCAGTTATCGGTCTGTATATGTGCCCAAAGGAATATGTTAATATTTAAAATAATGATTTTGTCAATATGCCAATTATATTTGTTTATTGATTTCCATTTTTTCCTAATTAAATTAAATTACTCTATTTCATTTCACAATTTATTCCTCATTTTTCGATTTGTATCTACTGAAGAAGAAGTGAGTAGAGCTTTTGGTTTTTGTTTTGAATATATAAGATTTACGTTTTGTCATTATCCTTTTTGCGAAATTTTTTTTTCCCTTTTTTTTTCTCTCTGTTCACTTGTAATTTGTTTATTTTACTAAATTAAGCATTGTTTTACATTTTGTGACAACAGAAATGGTTTCCTTTTAGAATTCGCAAGAATGAATTGAACGATTTAGACGACTTCATGTTTAAAGGCAGTTTAAATGTGAAAAAAAAAAAAAGCTAACCGTTAGGTTAATTGTTAAAACAACTATAGGAAATAAAGAGGACAGTGTAAAGTGGGTGGGGGCAGCTGGGTTTGCGAGGCGTGCGTCTGCTTCAACCTTCGTCGGACAGATAGATCCCAAACAGAAGGAGAAGAACAAATGTTTGACTGGAATCAATTCGTCTAAAACGGGAGCTCAACAGGGGAGCAGAGTAAACGCTGGCTGGCCAGTATTACAGCCCCTGCAGAATTTCCTTCCTTCCCCCAGCCCCCACCTACTTTCCCCCTGCGTTCCGGAGTCCGCCCTATACCTTAACTATTGTCGGATTGAGGAAAGTAGAAAATGGGCCGCCGTGGTATGGACGTGGATATTGAAGCGACCGCGCTTGACTCTCAAGAAAGGCTTTGGATCTCTTCAGTCTTGCGAATTTCGCCTGAAGCAAACCCTATAACGTTAGCTATCCTCTAGGAGTGCTATGGAGGAGGATTGCTATGGTGGAGGATTGCTATGGAGTGCTATGGAGGAGGATTGCTATGGAGGATTGCTATGGAGTGCTATGGAGGAGGATTGCTATGGAGTGCTATGGAGGAGGATTGCTATGGAGTGCTATGGAGGAGGATTGCTATGGAGGATTGCTATGGAGTGCTATGGAGGAGGATTGCTATGGAGGATTGCTATGGAGTGCTATGGAGGAGGATTGCTATGGAGGATTGTTATGGAGTGCTATGGTGGAGGATTGCTATCCTATGGAGGATTGCTATGGTATGACATTTAATACCTTCACCTAGATAAGTGAGCATTGCATTATGGATTAGGATTAGGATCAGTTTATAGGGCGATCAACATCGTGGTTATTACGCCCTGACTATTGGTACATTGCATTATGTATTTATTATCTATTTTTTCTCTATGTGAAATATAAAACTATTGGCGGCATTGGAACTTTCTATTTACCGTGAATTGATTTTCTCCTCTGATTTGAGGACGATGGAAAACTGTTTGATGTCCGCACCATATTTCAATTTTTGCCAACAAGTACTAAGGAGCTGGCCCTTAAAGATTTAATTGATAGCTACGGTTGCTTGTGCAATTCTGCAGTAACTCATAACTTAAACAAAATGAGTCTGCCTTGTGGGCTTGAAATATACTGCGCAGTTGAACATTGAATTGTACTGAGTAGTTAATTAGGTACAGCGTACTTCTAAATTATTGTCTAATTTATAATATATGATATATTTGTTTCATATGTCTATATATATAAGCATATGGTCTGTGTTTTCTATATTTCCTGTGGGGTTCCGCTTCATGGTTGAACTGAAGTTTACGACATGTGCTTCGTGCTCTTGCAATATGCAGTATGCTCCGTACAATAACGGTCTTATGTTTGATACAATGTGAGCCATTTGTCTTCACCCTAAACTGGCTTACCTATTTTCCCGTTGTTTTTTTTTTTTTCGCGTGTGAATTTTATGTGATATCATAAAGCCCCATTTTATTTTGAGCTGCTGAATTATCTCAAGAGATGATTAATGAAATTGAACAATTAGGATTGTTAGCTTGCCAAACATTTTAATTTACGACTACCAAGCTAAAATTTTAAATTCGATATCTATAATTTTAAGATTATTGGTCGCTGGACACATTCATGTACTCTCGCATATGCTCACTCTCACACGGGCTCGTGTACTAACACAGCATGCAACAGACTTCTAATTTAATATCCTGACATTTTTATTAAATATAATTTTTTTTAAATGAAAAAATAAAAATAAAACTACGCTTGTAAGACGGCTCCTCCAGTCTTTGACGAAATAAAATGAAGAAGAAATTTTTATTGTTGATTTGGTGTTAGTTGAGGTCTTAAGTTTGTTGTTAATAAAAATAAGTCTCATTTATAAATGAGATATAATGCATTTTTATGGTCAAATAATGTTGGAAATAATCTAAAGGTTTTATACTAATTTCTTTATTTGTAATTAAATTATTACTTGTCGAAGTACCCTAATCAATATAAGTGTTTAACTAAATTTGAGGATATATTTTTTTTATTATCAGGACGGAGGCTACATTATAAATAATTCGTAATTTTTTCCGAAAGTCATTTGGTCAATTTTACTATTTTTTAAAATTTTTTTATTGCTTTTCGTGAATTAAAATAAAAGTATGTTTTTATTTTTAAAAGTAAATTTTTTTTTAGCAGGGTTCCCATAAGGAAGTGAAGCTATTTACGTCTGTACAATGCCGCAACGTTTGAAAAATGGTCCGTTATAAATGATTGTAATTTTATAATAATATCACCAAAAACGAAGAGCTTCTTTTCGCACACGGTTGGTTTATTGGTTCGTTTTCGGTTAAAATAGGTAGGGAGGTTTAGTGGTGGACCAATATTTTAAGTCTTAATATCTTCCATATTATTATTGCCATCAAGAAGAAAATGTACAGAACAATATTAGTGTAACATTAAATTATATAACATTTTTATAATGATATTATATTACATTAGAGAAAAAAACAACCAATATAATGGAAAATATACATATTTTACGAATGTAATTTCAAGTTTTGAACAGGAGCCTCTTATTTTAGTGAAACAAAATTCATTATTTAGGCCTTTCATTGCAAGCTCTTTTTAATATTTATTGTTGGTTCTTATTGGACGAGAGAGAGTGGATTTTTTGTAAGAGAGAGAGACATTTAATTTTATAGTAGTAATATCTTTGTTATTATTTGAGAAAGTTTATTTTTACGAAAAAAAGTGATGTGGTGTAAAATGTAACTTTCTCTCGTTTATGTTTTACAAAAATAAACATAAACGTTTATAAGGGTATTTGAGAGTGGAGTTTGCACTCACTCGGTACATTCCCGGCCAGTCTAGAGAAAACTTTGATGGACACCATTTTACTTATCCTTGGATCCAGTTTTTAAATTTAAATTTCCCCCTTTTTTATCCATCTAAGTGAAACGTAAGAAATCTGCCTAGATTACGTAGCTCCTTCGAGACGGAATTTTTAATATCAATATTTAACGTGCATCAGCACAGTTAACAGCCTTATAAGAATTTACGGAAATGAATAATTTATTCAATTGAGAATTAATATAATCACCTTGGAGTTTTAATTTAGGCTGTTTTCCCCATTGCCTGAGTTGAGAGAGCTTACTGCTGTCATGTTAACCTATCCGAGAGAGACTAAAGGGTGAACAAGGCCTTTAACCTTTTCAGCAAGGAATTAAATGTCAGGAATCAAATTTGATTTCGGGCTGAATTTCTAGAATTATTTAATAAGTTAGTATGTATGAAATTGCTTGTCTATTTAGAAGGCGGAAGGGTTTTATTATTATTTTAATTATACCTTTTCTAATCCACTATCTTAAAATCATTGTGTGGCAAAGTTTAAGTGAGTACCATTACAGCGTTAATGTCAAGCTTGAAGATTGGTAAATTTGAAATTATGGGATTATTATAATTTCGATTAGTTATTTTAGAATAAAATTAACAAATCAGGTCTCTTAGTTCAAAATAATTTAATGTCCATAAATTAAACAAAATGTTTTGAATATTTTTTAAAAAATTTGTTCATAATTTGGACATATTTGACTCGTTTTTTCTCTACCTGCTGCAATAAATTCATCTATAATAATTACAATGATACTGAAGAGCAGTGACAATGATTTACTGATTATTTCGCTTTATAATTTATTTGGACGGAAATAATAAAAATGGGTAGATTGTATTTCCATGATAATATTGTGTTTATGTCTTACATTTTGTCATCATATATCAAGGATGTCTTCCTCTTTTTAAACAGTGATGTTCTCAGTTTTATAGAATTTTTTCTCACTCAGAACATTTCGTTATATTAGTTTAGAAGTTTATCCTTTGTTCACAATATATATCGTTGTCAATTAATAGGGGCCAATACTAGATTGATGTGTCACCCTGTGTTACACCCATTCATCAATTCAATTCATTCATTTGAGTACAATTTATTTGGTTTTTTTTCAAGTTAAGCTCAAGTTTTCATTTCCTCACCTAAATCAAGTTTTCAGTATATATATATATNGTGAAGAAACAGCACCGAATTGTATTGGACTACATATTTATATATATATATGTATGTATGTAAAGGACGAATGTTAGTTATTTTAACAATAATAAAATAAAATAACGCCCTTTCGGTTTATTGTGAGGTTCACTTAGTCTCTTAATTACGTTTAATTGTATGTATATTACGTTATATAGAATGTGCTCTTGATAATTTTGAGCTCAAACGGAAGAAAATTAATTTTTGATTTTGTTATGAGCTATCTATAGTGCCTGTTGTTTAAAAGTAACATATAAATTTCATTTTTATTTCTTCTTTCATACCAATTTTTCTCATATCAGATTAGTCATTAACGAACTTATCGGTTTACTTTATAATGAAAACTTAGCAACTCTTTTGGCTTATTTTCATTAATAACTGCAGTTGATTAGGAGTAAAGAATTCAAATTCAGATATTGATACTTAAATTTTTTCGATTAGACTTTATACTTATATCAGTGGAAAGAAACTTGAAGAACTTTCTTGGTTTGTGCCTCTTTTCTCTTTCTCTACCAGCCCATTTATACCATCACAAATATGCGAGCAAACATTTGAGTGCGTGCATGATCTAAGGGACAGAATCGCTTATGCTTGGGCTGTAGTTTATATGTCCAGATTGAGTTGTCATGTAAGTCATGGTACCCTAGGAGGGTATGGAGAGATGTTCAGTCCTAAAAGTTTGATGCCTCTTATTAGCTAGGTTAGTTAGCTGTCGTGTAAGTCAGAACTAGACCACGAGCTCGATCGAAATTCCCTAATCATTGAGGAGATATATGGAAATGGGGAAAATCTGAGTAGCGTTGGCACTCCGGATACCATACCGAGCGGTCTTCGGCATAATGGGCTCAATCGATGGGTAACTCTTTAGATTCCCGATACTCTAAATGGTATATCAATGCCCGAAAATCTTATGGACTCTCGTCTCGGTGAGCGGTATCTGCCCCATTAATGGAGGAGCGTCTATCAACCAATTTTCAGGAATCTCTCGAATTTCTACCCGGTCAAGGGCATTTCTTAGCAGATTAGGAAAGATTTTTAATCTTTTTTCTTCAGCCATCAAGAAAAACTTGTCGGAGATAACCTTAGTCGACTATGTAGCCAAAGAATTGTTGATAAACTGGCAAGTTTAATGATAGGCTTCAGTAACTATATGCATTTATTATTTATAAATAAGCTATGGCCTAGAAGCGACATCTAAAAGATGAATATAAAGAGAGTAGAGAATACATTTTCTGTTCTCTTTATACAGACTCCTAATGGCGTAACACTGAGTGCTAGGTCTATTTTTAGTAAGGAGGCTCTGAAAGAGAGTAGTCGAAGTAACAGTGTTATTTCAGAAGCTTGCAAGTCGCCAAATCTAGGAAAGGGACTCCTTGGTGAAATTAAAAATTGAAATGCAACGGGAATCAAGTGTGAGAAAAAGCCCTCTGAAAGAATACTCAAAATCTATATAATTTATAAGAAATAGAGAATTTTTCCANAACACACATAGAAACAAAAAAAAAATAAATAAAAAATAAATAAAGCTCTTTTAATATATCACACAAATGGATGGGAATATCTGTGAAATCCAAATGGGCCCGAGAATGCTATGCTAATTCACATAAATCTTGAACAGTGAGGAAGCCATCATGAAATCTCCAAGGATATTCATCTTGAAGAAGATAGAATGGGTAAGTTCAATGAAGCCCTACATGTCTCCAGGGCATGTCGGTATTGTTCCAAAGCATTTGATTCGAGGAAAAGACAAGCTTCCGGGAATCCTTTATAGAATCTTCTAGCTTGGCGAGAGACTGAGGTGGCCCCCCTGGGGGGAGATAAAATTCTCTTAAAACAATGAGAAAAGGCACTTGGTATGAAATGAGTCGCTCACATCAGCACTTCCCCCCCCCCATAAAAGAAATGCCATTTGCTTTGAGATTGCGCTGTGTGCATTTTTAGATATAGAGCGTGCATTTGATAACATTTCGCATCATGCTGTAGAACCAGCTACACAAAGCCAACGCATTACTGCTAAGTTGGGAGGGTCACTGAACGGGTCTGTACCTGAGAGGATGCCTACAAAGAGTACTTTAACATCTGTGGATCATTTTGGTTGTCATCATTTAGGAAATATAAATTGACTTTATTCTTGAAATAATGCAATTGGTGTTGAACTTTTAAAAGTGGTGTCTTGGTCTGTGGCTGAACATCAACTCCAACAAATGCAACATTATTCTCTGCACAAGGACGAAAGCATAAATCTCATTTTCATTACGAAAAATTTATTAAAATATGAAATTACATTTTGGGAATCATCCTGAATAAGAAATTATCATCGGGTTCCCACTTCGACTAGACAATCGATTGCACAAAAGAATGTGTGACAAATCTTGGATTTTATTACTAAATGTTACGTAAGATCTATAAAGATCTATATTGCTACAGTTCTCTGGATGATCTATGCCTCCTGGGTGTGATGGGGGAAAATTGAGCTGGAAGTAGAACTGCGAGGCTTACTCATCTGAGACAGCAATAGATTCCTAAATGACGGCCAAGCGAGAATGGGAGTTTTCTGCCTTTACTACAAAGTCTCTATAAGACTTTCTGCGACTGTGAAGTTCTGTCCAAAAGCAGATATAATATCTTAGGAAAGCCAATAGTAAGGCGACATTCATGGATGCAGGAGATGATTCCAGAAGATCTTTTGAGTTTATAAGATTTTCAGGAATACCTTGGGCTATTGATTAGGGACAATAGACCCAGCGGGTCCAGGTGATCATACAGCTCAACCCTACTTGTAATCATATTTGCAATATGTAAAACAATTCCCATTGTGTAGAAGGGAAATACAAATTACCCTTTGTATTCCTTTGGTATGCAAATATTAAGGGTAAACAAATAAATCCGTAAAAAGGTAGATGCAGAAAGTTCTAGTATGGATCCATACTTCAAGTGCATTATTCAGAGGAAAGGGTGGTAGCGGTGATTCACCCTTAATAGGGATATTAATATTTCATGCTGACAGAAAACACCCGAAGAGGAAATAGGCGAACACGCTACCTTGCAATCATGATAAGAGCCCTACCGGCCAATCAATTAGAAGACATTTACTCTTACCTGGTTTCCAATGACAAATTTGCTCCATTGTGTGTGATGGTGAAATTCTGATTTGCACAAAGAGTCGTCACGAAGTGTTCGCGTAAACCCATTCAATGTATCAGTCGAGTTGGATATAAATAAGAGTAAATGACGAAATCAAAAATTACAAACCTGAAAAGAACAATGAGTGGGACATACGTTCACGAATGTTTAACCTCATCGGCAGGAAAGATACGATTGGGGAAAACCTCTATCATTCTTGAATATAAAATATCTACCAAAAAATATTTTTTTTTGAAAGGCTATGTAATATAAATCTAAGAAAATCACATTTTTCGCTTATTATATCTTATTTCTTTCATTAATGCCATTATTCATCGAAGGTACTATAAATTTATACAATAATGAAGAGAAGTAACGGCTCTGCACTTTTGAAACTGCGTTCTTCAGTGCACCCAACCCAACCGCTTGAAATTTTTATGTAAAGCTGCGGTGTTCAGAGTACAACTATTAAATTTAAGAGTATATTATTATCTAATAATATAGATAGAGCAAAGAATTAAGTGTAAAAAGTATATGTATAATTAAAAAGAAAAAATTAAATGAATTAATTTATTATTAATTCATATTACTAAAATTATTGTTAATGAATTATAAAATTATTGTAATTTAAACTGTTAATCTATTTGCTGTCAGTGTGCTTGCAATGTAACATGTGTGTTTGTTTTTTGAGTAAGAGCACATGTGTGTTCCAACATTCGTTCGTTACAAACACCTTTGTAATAATCAGTTATTATAAGTTTGAGAGGTTGAGAGTTATTATAAGTTAGAGTTATTTGTAATATCAGTTATTACAGCGCTTTCCGATATTTAGTCGAAATTTGCATAAAGACTCCTCATGTTAGCAGATTCCTCATATTTCGGTAGAGATGGATATGAATATGAGTTAATGACGACATTTAACTTAAAGGCCGTTGAGAACACAATGAGTGCTTTAAATATGTGCAGAAAAGTTTGCTGACTGGCCGGGAAAATAGCTTGTGAGGAGAGTTCACCCATCGTAGCTACATTTGTAATTTACTTCCTTAACACGAGTTATTCTTAAAAATGTAATGAAATATAAAAGTTAAAAAATTACATTTTACCTATATTAATATATAAACTTTTTTCAGTTTCTTATATAACAATTAAGAAATTGCGAGTATAAAATTTAGGTCCCTCAACTGTTTTCAACCAAACCGAATAAATTCGAAGCACTTTAATGATAAATTATAAATACTATTTTAGTGCGTAATTTAGTTCAATTTTTTAAAAATTTGAGGTCTTGGCTAATATTCGAAATAACACTGTTAAATATCTTAATAAATAAGAATTTTTTAAATATAATCATATTGTATATTAATGTTGGTATAAAATCTCATTTTAAACCAATTTTGATCTATACATTTTTCCGTAGCACTAATAATTACGGAAATATTAAGCTAATAAATTTTGGTCCTCTTTCCCACTAATTATAACAGCCATTAACTATCTCATCAATGAATGAATTCCAAAAAGAAATTTAAATACCAAATTTATTTTCATTATTATATTTTTATAATATCTGACGCTCAAATGCGTACAGAAAAATATTTATTTATGTATTTTAAGATACTATTTTATTAACTTCTCCAATGTAGGATAGGTAGACAATCCTTAGAAATTTCACGTAAGTCGCTATATTCCATATCAACTAACTGAGTAACATGATTTTTCTGTTGGGAAATCAGGAAAAAATGAATATCCTTGACATGTTTACATTGTCCAGGAGTTGACTGTTTGTTGGCCATACCTGCCTTTTGTTCGCGTGATTTCCGGAAACCCCTACCTCCACTCTTATGAGGTCAAACATACCCTTTGCTTGCGGAGGTGTGAGGAGACTATTGCTAGCAGAGTGCTCATTCGAGTTGAAAATGTATTTCACTTTTAATTCTCAGGGTGACAATTCAGATACATTTATCGCTGAAGGTTTATATTTTGTTGTTGTTGTTCTCCTGCCTTCCGGCTGGGCTACGTTGTCTCTGTCGTCAGAGCTGAGCACTGAGCTCGTACCTCTACAGCTTCGGTATGATCGCTACTCAAAGATATCGTTTAGTTTTGAATCTTGACACGAGTCATTGACATAATTAAGAAAGACAGCATTTCATTTCTTTAATGTACCCGCTCTTCGGCGTGACTATTCGTGACGACTAACTCGGAAACTTCATGAAAAATACATCTCAAGCTCTATAAATTAAGCACAGTGTAAGCCGGTGTTAATTTTCAATAATTGTATATTATTTTAATTAACAAAGGTATTAGGATTTTGTGTTAGTTTGTAACTCCTCACTTTTCCTCAATTTACCAGCGCCCATTCTTCAATTTAAATTTAACTAATGTGCTCTATAATGATTGGTGGACTTCCTGTTTTACGTGATTTTATTCAAACAATCCTAGCAATAATATTCGATATGAATCACAAAAATTTCAAAATAAGATAAATAGATAAAGTGTTGTGTTCCTAAATTCCAAATTCAATATGGTTGATAACTATGATTCAGATGAATTTTCTTAGGTATCTCTTGTATATATTATTAAATTCTCAGTTTATGTTGATTTATTTAAGGTTTTTAATATTCCACTTGCAAATAAACTGCAATAAGATAAGCGGGATAAGTGAAACTCTAAGCTACCCTTATAGTGCACCCCCTGACAGTGCACCTCCCTTGACGAGGCCATTCGTATTTTACCGGCCGCCGGGAATGGCGGTCTTATTGATTACGTCGTCTCCCGTCGCCGCAGGTGACTCACCATCTCCCACTCGCCGCGCTGTCTACTTCCAGTCCCGTCTACTTCCTCTTTTCCACCATCGACTGCCTTAAATTTCTAAGGGAGTTTTGACCTTTAAGGGACAAAAATACCCTTTAACGTTTGAGGAAAATAGAATCCACCTAGCTGTGGCCATGATGGGGAAATCTGCGTAGCTTTCGGACAGGACACCAATAACCTTGTAAATTGTATGCCTCCACGGTCTACAAATTCGATTTATAACCATATTTCTTTAACTTAGAAATAATGTTTTTTTTTTTT
>KZ806896.1:64786-93704 GCA_000696205.2 Oncopeltus fasciatus | reverse complement strand
GTATTATTTTTATAAAATTTTATTTTTAATGAGCTGTTGTTTGAAATGTAAGCTCTTCTTTGTTTTATAATTCTTGATTTCTTAAGCTTTCAATAACCGGATGAATGAATATTCCAAGCTACATGCTTGTAATATTCATTTATCCGGCTAACGAAAATTCATTCTTCTTTTATAACGAATTCTGAATGAATATATCTACTTAGTTAATTCTAATGATAAAAATTAGAAAATGAATGGGATATTTTCTCCGATGCTATCTACTAGACACACACATATATTTATATGTAATAATTAATTAAAATTACTCTGAAGTGGAAAACGACTAGGAAAAAGAAGGATAGAAAGAGAACGTGCCTTCTAGAGCTGAGAGGAGAAAATGATTTCCATTGGAATTCATCGCCTAGGAGCCATTCGGAGTTGACTGATGATTCCCACGAAGCGAACGCCTACGCTCGTCTTAGTGTACCACATATCTAATGAAGTATATATACATATTCATTGGCCGTGAAAGTCATGCTTCCACAGTCCAGCCCCAGACCAACGGATCCCTCTTGGATTAGGAGCTAACTCTTAAATATTCTTATTCCTCTGCTTCACCATACTGTCCTTGCTGCGAAACCACTAGATTACTGAGTACCTCTTCTAGGTTAGTCTCACTCTGTCACACACAGATGCACCTTTACTTACGGATTACGACTACAAGTCAACCATACGAGGAATTTTTTAAATTAATTTTGTCAATATTAAGGTTGAAAATTATTTTACATTCATATTTAGGCTAATTCCGTATTGTATTAGATGAAGTATTACGTTGAATGCGAATATTGGTTAATTATTTCAAGAATTCAGCTCACCCAGGTATTGTGATGGTTCCAACGTAGTCTCTACGAAATTATTAATGGAGCAGGTTAAACACTGTCCATTCGCCCAACTCACTGGCAAGAGATCCCCAAAGAACTTAGTGGTTAACACTTGAGGGTTAAAACTGGCGGTGTGGGTTTTTTTTTCTTTTTATTTATTTTTTCTTTATTGCACTTAATATATGTATCTGGTACCGTACTTTTACAGCAATTGTTGAGGATATTTTCATGAAGCAACTTTTTTTTTCAGACTGAATCTTATAGCTTTTCATTTGCCCACATAGGTTTGGTTATTCGTTATCCTGAAAACAGATCTCGGAAAAAAGTTCATTAAGCGGTACAGAACCTAACCTCTCTAGATAGATAGTTGATGAGCTGAACTGCCTTAACTGTTTCAAATACAGGAAGGTATTGGAAGGTGAATTTACCACCTCTATTTTTAATTTCCTAATGGGTACATTCTTGTCTCTAAACATCAAGAACCTTTAAGATCAAAAGGGTTGCTTGAACTGTTTATAATTGGCCATGAATATAGTTCTCTTTTTGGTCTTAAGACGTTTTAATTACAGAGTTTTTGAACGTAAGCGTATTTGTAATGTAAGAATCAACCATTTTGTTAATATTCAATGGGCGGTGCAATACACACAGCATGAATATCACAATGTTTTGTTGTAAAAAATTTTCTTTTATAAAAAAAAAAAAATATTTCAATCAAATTAAAGATAAATATTTTACAGCCATTTCTGCTTCGTGGTGATGTGATATTTCTTTGATTTAAATAAACTTGAATTTTTATAAAGGTTTATCTACGAATCCAAATTTATGTAAAAAATGTATTTACGTTCGATCTAAGGACCTTTATGCTATTGAAATAGACCTACCAGGTATGCAAGTTTAAAATGTCGTTTATTTCTTAAAATATATACACAGTAATTTTAAAAAAAGTATAATATATTTTATTCAAAGTACTGGCCCTCGCTTTCTACACATTTTCTCCATCTCTCGGGCAATAAATGGATACCATTCCAAAAGAATGCTTCATCTTTATTTGAAATCCATTCATCGAGCCATTTTCGTACGTTTTCGAAATTGTTGAAGTGTTGCTCCGCCAATGAGTGTCCCATCGATGAGAAGAGGTGATAATCAGAAGGCGCCAGGTCAGGTGAATACGGCGGGTGGGGTAGGAGTTCCCAACCAAGCGAAGAAATCGTTTCCTTAGTCAATCTGGCTGAATGTGCAGGAGTGTTATCATGCTGAAGAATGACTTTGGCGTGCCTGTGAGCCCATTCTGGGCGTTTTTCGATCAATGCGTGACTCAAATTGATCATTTGTTGTCGGTAGTGCTCGGTATTGACTGTTTCGCCGGGCTTGAGAAGCTCGTAGTCGATTTGGTCGATTTTCTCGTTTTTGATCAGTAACATCAAAATCACCACGTTTGAAACGTTGAAACCAACGTTCACATGTCTTGACGGTTGGAGCAAGATCGCCATAAGTCTCAACAAAAATTCGATGACATTCAGATGCCTTTTTCTTTTGATTAAATAAGAAAATCATGACATGCCGCAAATACTCTTTATTTGGCTTAAAATTAGACATTTTTAACACCAAAGAAAGGTATGATACGTCCACGTAAACGACTTAAAAACAACTGACTTTTGTAAACAAATGACTAACAAACAAAATAGCGTTTAGAGATAAGCAAATCCTTCAATAGGCTAAGAGCGCATTCTATTGGAATTAAAACGACATTTTAAACTTGCATACCTGGTATAAGAATATAACTAATTTCCTGGAACCTCCTGCCCTAAAACAGTTTTTTTTCCCCAACTGCATGTTGGTAACGGTAAATTACAGTAATTTTGTTGAAATAATATACAAATAAATTAGCAGGTTAAGAAAACTTGCAATTTTTTGTTATAGTAATGAATAATTTAATATTAAAAATTAGAACTTCAGGAAATAAGCTATAGTTATCTTAATTGATAAATACATTACTGATTGATAAAGCTGATAGTTGAATATATATTTTATGAATTTGGTTCACAGATTTGTGTAGTTTATGTGGTAATTACATTTTAAAGCCATTTAATTTTGATTTGATTATAATCTGTTCATCCATGGCTATTACATATAAGCGTATATTGATTGATAATTATTTTAATCAAGTATCAGGATCTGGTTCACGCCTATTGATTTAATTTTCACAATTAAGAGAATTTTTTGGAATATTGATTTTATCTGGATATATTACGTCACATTATCGTACTTTATTAGGGAATTTATTTGTGCATTATTTGGAAGTTTGTGAGGAATATGAAGAGAATCTATTGAGTTAAAATATTAATGTGTTCGATCTGTAAGGTAAGACATTGACTAATTCATTTAAATATTGACTTTTTGTGGGTAATATTCCTGACTATCAGTGGAAATATCAAGAAGGGTCTTGTGTTGCCACTAGAGTGACAGGAGAATATCTCATCTCAGTGAGAGCTGTCTGTTTCTCCGTTTTCAGGATGTTGTGTAAATAGCCTTGGGGGGATTTTCGTGAGCTAGTTTGAGCCTCCTTGCCGGGTGAGATGTTGCTGGGTGCTGGACGCCAACCCTCTTGATATTGCGGGGAGAAATCGTCGCCAATCCATTGAACACACTTGCGTAAACCGTGTTACGCTCTCGGCCAACCGGCAAAGACGCCGTGCCGTTTTAGCGCTCGGGAGAAAAGCATATCTCCTCCCTACTGTTCATCAATGAATTTGTTTACTTAGATCTCCTACCTCCCCCCCCTCCCTTTTTTTTTTTAAGGGTTGTTCTTAAGACTTTGATCCAAATCCATACATATATGTATAAAAGTTAAATGGCTTTTTTTTTTGAGCATTCAATTCTCTAAAATTTCTGTTTTGTGATTTCCATGTTTGTTTCTAACCTCTGGAGGTTATGAGTAATTCAATGTTCGGACTTAAAAGAAAAGAGCAAACTTAACTATAAACTTTCGGAAGGCTATACACATAAGCAGTGAATATTTGTCTCATGTACACTTGTTCTCATTCACTTCCGAATTTCGGTGTCCAGAAACATTTAGAGATAGACAGGGATGTGAAAAAACCCTTCGATGGGAAATGAGTGCACTGCACGAAAGCTGTTTGACCGGTATATCTCTGACTTGGGATGACTGGCCATTTTTTTGGGATGCATTTAAAAAAAAAAAGGAGAAAAATACTGTATATATATATATATAATTTAGCGGTTTCTTAATTTTGAAGTTTTGTTTATTGTAGTTAAATAACGAAATTGAACAATTGGGAGTGGGGTTTTCCTTAACCGTAAATTTGAATTTTGTGGTCTAGAAACTAAATTAAGTTGTTTTTCCTTATGCAATTCAGCGTAAAGCTTTTTAAAATATTAATTAAAGGACTAAATGCGTTATTGTGGAAAATCTGGAAAATAAAAGTAGGGGAGGACCTGGAATGTTAGGTGTAAGTGCGAAAAGTTTATTTGGTTGAATGGGGGTAATTTTTTGATCGGTACAATAGTAATTAAGTACAGATATTTGTATTTACGAAAGTAATATTTTAGGGATTATACAGCGATATTATATTTAGGAGGGGGGGGGGTTATCGCCTTTCATTTTAAATTTATGGCTTAGAAGCTGCAATGACTTGTTTTTCCTAATGATTTGGCTTAAATATGATCTTCACGTAGGCTTCGACGGTCTTCAGAAGTATTTACCGTTTCTTCTTCCGGGTTGGACCGTGTCATATTGGTGTTATTTGCCGAGCTTTCGCACATCATGTGATGGCTTCTTCAGGGCTGAAAAAAGAATGAGAGTTGTAAAAGAGATTTTTTAAATAAACCACCTGGATTTTAAAAATCTCTTTTACAACTCTCATTCTCTTTTCAGCCCTGAAGAAGCCATCACATGATGTGCGAAAGCTCGGCAAATAACACCAATTTGACACGGTCCAACCCGGAAGAAGAAACGGTAAATACTTAAATATGATCTTTTAAATATAAGATTTCGGGCATAGCGAGTCAGGATGGCGAGACCTGAATGGATCATATGAGATAACCTGGCGCCCAGAATGTTTATTTATCTTGTTTTTCTCGTATTTTAGGAATGTGTTTGAATAAGATCATTAATGATATATGCCGAGCGATTTTGCCTCTGTATGTATTGTTGAGTCCGAGCTTTCGAGCGAATCCATTTCAGTTTATCTATATTTTTGTACCTCTCATGGAAAACTTAGTTATTTTCAATGACTCTTTTCACTTTGTTTATGTCCAGCTGAAGACTCTCCGTGTCTACTGTGAGCTGTTCTCAACCTATTGTTATTATTGTTGGGTCGCCGAACTATTTGTTTGTTACGCCATTGGGGAGTAATTTCCCCGCTGTAAAAACACGCTTTTGCTTATTCAGGACAAACTGTTTTGTAATAGAATTGTGTTTTCCCTTGCCTTTTAAAGGGGAGGTGTATTAGTTTGATTTGTCATCGTATTAGTTTGATTACTCGTGTTAAATTTTAATGACACCTACGGTGAATCATTTTAAGATCGTTAGCTCGTATTTATTTACCTGTTGTACTGTGAGGGCATATTCATTATAAGATAGAAGTTTTTAGTAGTTCTTTGCGACTTAATCCAGACCCAATATGCACAGATAAGCTTCTGCATGAATTTATATCTCGAAAGTGCAAAATATATAAGTAATAATACTTTTGTTATATTACAGGTATAATGTTATACTTACAGTACTTATATTTTCTATAAGTAACAATCTTCAGTGATCGATAAGGAAAAAAGTCAAAATCTTATTTAATATAAATTGTATAATCCAGATTTGCTATTGCGCCTTGATATCTCCGCGTATGGTTTTATGGGTATACCAGTATTTTATTTATTATGGTATCAATTTATATGATGTCGGTACGTACATGGGGACACTTCGAAGGTGGTACTAAAGATTACTATATAATTTTTGTACAACTGTTAATCAATTAAGTATTAATTTATAGGAAATCCTAACCATTTGTGTTGTTTTTTTATTTTAGTAAAATAAAAGCAGAGAGAGGGTACTTTAATAAGAGGACATTGGAAAGAAATATTAATTTAAATATTAAACAATTAATGAGGGGGAATAGCATAAAAATAGAATAAAAAAAATTTACTTATTTACGTGGGATAAAAACCCACAACCAAATATGAAATTTATAAAGAATTTCTGTATTGATAAATGCTTTACCTAACGTTTAAAATTTTCAATTGTGAAGTTACATATCATTATAAATTTATTTCTAAAAATTATTTTTTTACTGTATTTAATTATGTTCACTAAAAGGATTTTAAATCACTTTTCAGAAAATAGATGAGCACTTTATCTTAAAAGCCCGATTTCGCTCATTAATGAATCATTCATTCGTTCTCTACTGCCTGGCCCTACCATACTAACTTTACTTATAAGGCAAGTAGCTTAGAGCTCTCATCTCAAGTTGTTTTTAATTTTACCAGATTATCGTATAAGTAGTGTTTTGACTTTGGAAGAATTGGTTGGGGAAGTATAGCCTTAGTGTTGATCGTGAAACGCACTGGTTGACCGCCCTGGCGTGTTGTAGTTGGGAGCTTAGGAGTTGACCGGCCTCTATTGTTCTTGTCACGTAGTCTTACACCTCCACCTCCATGAAATTTACTGTTGCCCCCTTTGGGTTCCGAATGACGAGCACGTATCTTGCTCTACGACTCACTCAATGTGTATGAACGTCGGTCATTTTCCTGTCTCAACTCCTTTTTTTTCCGGAAGAAGCGGTATTGCTTTAAATGCTTTAACGACGGAGATACGTGAGCTAAGAATTTTTTGCATGTGCGTGTTAAGGTTAGACGTTATTAAGAATAAATTTTTCATTTTAAGAAAAAAAAACAAAACAATTAGAGTAAATAGTAAATTGTCAGGTATTGACTAGACCGAGGGTCCTTCGGAGTAGTTGATTTCCAATTTCAAGGTCGGGGTTACGTGAGCTAAGAATTTTTTGCATGTGCGTGTTAAGGTTAGACGTTATTAAGAATAAATTTTTCATTTTAAAAAAAAAAAACAAAACAATTAGGGTAAATAGTAAATTGTCAGGTATTGACTAGACCGAGGGTCCTTCGGAGTAGTNAATATTTTAAAAAGAATATGGGATGTGGTGATTGAGTGGAATTCAGGTACAATTGATGATAATTTTGTGTTTTTTTAGTTTTCTTTTATTTTTTTGCTGAATTTGATTTAATTTTTCCCACAAACCAGCTTTGTTAGGCATGAAAAAGAGTCAAGTCGTTTATGTACGTCCCTGAACTCTTTAACTCAACAATAGTAAATGGTAGTTGGAATGCTTCTGTAGGAGTGGGCTGTGAATTGGCATAAATTGACGACCTTGTAGGGTGGGCAACATTGTGGCCATTTCATTCATCGCACGAGTAATCTTTGTAATAACTAATAGTTTGTTTTATGTTAAAACTTTCAGATAAAACTCTCCTTTATCTAAAGAATTCTTTCACTGTTGAACTATTATTTCAATTAATAGTAGCTGTAAGCGATGGGCGTTAATTATAGTTTTGTCCCATCTAATTCAGATATTGGTTGTAAAATGTCAGTTATCTTTTAAGTTCTGAAATAAATGTTAATTCTTTTCCTGAAAAGTAATAAATTAATTACTTTATTTTAGATCTTCCTCTTTATATTAATTTATTTAGAAATTGTGTTTCCAAGTAGATGTGAAATTCATGAAAAAATTGAATTACGTTTCTTAAATTGTTTTGCCTTTATTTATTTTGCTTGAATTTAATCCTAATTCAAATCCTTTATTATTAATTTTTTGTTTGTCCCTTATTAAGAATTAAAATTATAATTTATTTTAAACACTTAATGATAGGGAATATAATAAAAAATCTATGTGTCCCAGCTAGGACTCGAACTCGGAAAGCAGGAGATCCAGGTTCGAGTCCTGGCTGGGACAAATAAATTTTTTATTATATTCCCTCTCATTAATTATTTAAAATTTACGTGGGATAATAAACCACAACTAAATTAATATTTACAATTTATTTTGTTTCTTGTATGTTAGGGTTGGTTTGTAATAATACAAATATTTCATCGGTGGAATGATCGTTGGCAGTTATTGATTGATTTTGGGTTTATCGGCCTCAGGTTCATCTGAAAATAAATCACTGCATTTTTTTGCTGACTTTATAGATCTTGTTGATATTTTATCAAGGCTGCCGACAGTAAACAAACACAGCTGTTAGTTGACATCTATGAAATTTTCCTTAGTGACTCATTTCATGTATTGCATTATTTCCTACTGATGCATAGACTTAACAGATCAATAAATTACTTTTTTCAATTTAAAAATTTTTATATTAAATGCGATCTGAGTATAAAAAATACATGAATTTTTGAACTTTCTTATTAAAATAGTTGAAGGAACCATTTACTTTTCCTTATGCAATTCAGCGTAAAGCTTTTTAAAATATTAAAGAATCAACCATTTTGTTAATATTCAATGGGCGGTGCAATACACACAGCATGAATATCACAATGTTTTGTTGTAAAAAATTTTCTTTTATAAAAAAAAAAAAATATTTCAATCAAATTAAAGATAAATATTTTACAGCCATTTCTGCTTCGTGGTGATGTGATATTTCTTTGATTTAAATAAACTTGAATTTTTATAAAGGTTTATCTACGAATCCAAATTTATGTAAAAAATGTATTTACGTTCGATCTAAGGACCTTTATGCTATTGAAATAGACCTACCAGGTATGCAAGTTTAAAATGTCGTTTATTTCTTAAAATATATACACAGTAATTTTAAAAAAAGTATAATATATTTTATTCAAAGTACTGGCCCTCGCTTTCTACACATTTTCTCCATCTCTCGGGCAATAAATGGATACCATTCCAAAAGAATGCTTCATCTTTATTTGAAATCCATTCATCGAGCCATTTTCGTACGTTTTCGAAATTGTTGAAGTGTTGCTCCGCCAATGAGTGTCCCATCGATGAGAAGAGGTGATAATCAGAAGGCGCCAGGTCAGGTGAATACGGCGGGGGGGGTAGGAGTTCCCAACCAAGCGAAGAAATCGTTTCCTTAGTCAATCTGGCTGAATGTGCAGGAGTGTTATCATGCTGAAGAATGACTTTGGCGTGCCTGTGAGCCCATTCTGGGCGTTTTTCGATCAATGCGTGACTCAAATTGATCATTTGTTGTCGGTAGTGCTCGGTATTGACTGTTTCGCCGGGCTTGAGAAGCTCGTAGTCGATTTGGTCGATTTTCTCGTTTTTGATCAGTAACATCAAAATCACCACGTTTGAAACGTTGAAACCAACGTTCACATGTCTTGACGGTTGGAGCAAGATCGCCATAAGTCTCAACAAAAATTCGATGACATTCAGATGCCTTTTTCTTTTGATTAAATAAGAAAATCATGACATGCCGCAAATACTCTTTATTTGGCTTAAAATTAGACATTTTTAACACCAAAGAAAGGTATGATACGTCCACGTAAACGACTTAAAAACAACTGACTTTTGTAAACAAATGACTAACAAACAAAATAGCGTTTAGAGATAAGCAAATCCTTCAATAGGCTAAGAGCGCATTCTATTGGAATTAAAACGACATTTTAAACTTGCATACCTGGTACTGCTGGTACTCGCCTTACCCTATGTACGCCCTGTTCTCCATAGAGTGGCTGAACTTATGTATCTGCTAATCATTCGAATATATATATATATATGCTCTGTTGCGGTAGAACGAAATTTTAACTAGATAACATACTTTTATCTATATTTTTAACGAATTGGCGGAAAATCTCAAATGGTGAAATGGTATATTTATATATTTCCAAACTTATATTATTTAATGTCATCAAATTCCGAAAATACATATATGTATAGATGTCAATTTAAATTACTATTATCACTATCTAATCCGTACAAAAAATCAAAATATTATCATTTCCGCCATAGCAACTGCTTAAAATAGATTTTTTTTCTTATACATAAATTACGTTCATTACTCTTTTTTAATTTCATTAATTTTACCTCCTTTAAACTTCAGAATTTTATCTTGATTTTTGCGATGATGAATTTCGCTTAAAATTCCATGACAAACAAAATATTCCTGTCATTTAAAATCAGAGTATTTGAAGTGATAATTTATATGAAAAACAAGATTATAAAGAAATAATCTATCGTTCTTTGTATTATTATTTCTTTTTTAGTTTAAATGTAACATAAGTAGATGAATCATTAATTTTATTTAATGAACCCGCATATAATATAGCTATAAATACTTGCATACAATGCAAAATTTAACACTGTTATTGGCAAAGTTTACAAAAATAATCTTTTGAAGATTATTTATAATACACTGTATTAATCATATTGCTAGTTTAGATCTTTAAATAAAAAAATATAAGAAAAAGATTAGTTCAAAAGGAGAGTTTTTTTGACCGTAGATAATATTATTAGATGATTTTAGTTGGGGTTCGGTGAAGGTAAATAAAAAATAAAAAAATACAAATTTCAAAAAAGGTATTTTTTTAAAAAGATTAACTGCCAACGTTTCGGCTTACATTGTAAGCGATCTTCAGGGCTATCATGAAGACGAGAGAGGACGTCCTGTCCCTAAGTTCACATTTCCATGACTACCGGGTAGATATTATTGTGTAATGAATTCACATGTATTATATATTATTATCTAATATTTTGTTGGGGTATGGGGAAATTTCTATAAGAAAAGTTACTATGGACGCAGTTCGCTAAGGCAGTAGGCTTACTAAGCGGTTGATACGGAGGCCACCAGCCACCCCTGCAAGCGAGGCGGGTGTCCCTAATCCAACAGCACCGCCTCATGAGGCCCTCCTCTTGTTGCTGGCTGCGGGACTGGTCTTTGGGCAAGCTCCGTCGGTGATACTCCGGCAGAACCCTTCCGAAATCTGTGAATGGGGATCCGCTACTCCAGAACGGGACCACGTACCCATCGCTGCGATCCACTACTCGAGAAAGTTTCTAAATTATAGACACGTATACAATTTTTATATTTTTTTATTTAATTTAAAAAAATCATAATATAAAGATTTAAATTATTGTTTTGAGATGTATAAAACATAGTTATGTATTAATAGTTATTTTTTTATTTCGTAAATTTTTTAGATTAATGTAATAAAATGAGGTGTGAGAATGGTCGGGGTTTCGGCCAGGAAGAAAAAATATACACCACAATTTGGAGTAATATTTTTATTATTTGTGCCAACGTTTCGGCTTAACTAGTAAGCCATCATCAGGGCTAAAAAGACAATACACACAGATGACAGTAATGTATAAAAATTGAAATAGCTGTACAAAAAAGGGGAAAAAAATATAAAACATATTACAAAATGATATGTACCAATGGAGTTGGGTGGAGAAATCTCCCCAGGGCAGTGTCTGTTCACATTGAAACTGCAGGAACAACTGAAAAGTGAAANATATATATATTTTTTTTTAATATTATCCTCATTTCTCTAGTATGTCTTTCTAATTTTGTAATTTGTTGAGTAGCCAGTTCTTGAAGTGAGTTATGATATCGTTGCTTCTGATAGTAGGAATTCAATTTATTTACTTATTTTTTATTAATTTACGTCGTTGCATCGATTCTCTGGATTAAAGTTATTCATGTACTCTTGTTTATGTCGATATTTAAAAGTACTAAATTAGCTCTGGTCCCGCCTTATCAGATTTATATCTCTGTTTGATTTTTATTGGTTTTGATTACTGAGTACCTCTCCTAATTTAGTCTCATTTTCTCACACACAGACGTACCCTTACTTCAGGGGTATTACGTCTGCCAATCAACCATACGAGAAAAGGACTTTTTTTTCCAACAATAAATGCAAAGGAATAGAAAATAATCTATCTGCCTCAGCCAGGAGTGGAATAAATAGCTTGACAATGTCAGCTCCTTGGAGTATAAGATAATGTATTCGTCTTTCTTGGAGATTTAGACTCCCGGTAGAAGTGCAGGGAATTTAATAAGTTATCTGGCTAGTTTTGGTGCAATAGGCTAACTTGCTTGCCCAAGTTCGAGTCCTGGCTGCGACAGATAGATTTTTTATTCTATTCCCTTGCATTTATGGTTTAAAATTAATGTGGGATTAAATACCACAACAAAAACAATATTTATGGGCTTTTTTATTATTATTAATTTTGCCAATATTAAAGCTGAAAATTATTTTACATTCATATTTATTTTAATTCCGTATTTTATTAGATATAGTATTACGTTGAATGTGAATATTGGTTAATTAGTTAAAGAATTTAGCTCAGCCAGGTATTGTGATGGTTCCAACGTAGTCTCTACGAAATTATTAATGGAGCAGGTTAAACACTGTCCATTCGCCCAACTCACTGGCAAGACATCCTCAAAGATGTCACTATTTCTAGGACTTCATGGTTTTCCACTTGAGGGTTAAAACCGTCGGTGTGAATGCCCTTTCGGAAGTTAGATCTACTCGATAGGTCTTTATAGAGAAATTGATGATGGGTGTCAGAGACTCGTCACACTCATCAATTCCACTGATGATTGTGACAAGTCTCTATGAGTTGATTGTTGCAAATTGGGGCGTACTAATGAAAGCTGGTAATGAGAGGAAATGGCGCGCCCTCGACTGGCCGTGCAGAAATCACTCTGCCTTCAACTCAACATTTTCCTCTTTTCATTTTTGGGCTGCATTAATTTCATTCTATATTTTATTTATTTTTATTCAGTCTGTACTTATACTGAATACATATTAGTATAACTTTTATTTGCAGTTATTTAGGTAATTCTAGGTTTCACATTTACAGACATTAATTTAATACTCTATAAGAAACTAATAGAAAATGGAAATTTGTATTGACTACTGTTTGGTTATCAATTGCCATAATCCTTAAAGTTTATGTAAATTCAACACGTATTGGGACATACAATTTTTACTATTATAAATATTTATATNTTAGCTAGCCAGGTGCCCCATGCATAAACAGTTCTTGGAATTTTAACCGACTTACCCCACTCCTCCCTCTGACTGTTGTTTCACTTTTCAGTTGTTCCTGCAGTTTCAATGTGAACAGACACTGCCCTGGGGAGATTTCTCCACCCAACTCCATTGGTACATATCATTTTGTAATATGTTTTATATTTTTTTCCCCTTTTTTGTACAGCTATTTCAATTTTTATACATTACTGTTTTCTGTGTGTATTGTCTTTTTAGCCCTGATGATGGCTTACTAGTTAAGCCGAAACGTTGGCACAAATAATAAAAATATTACTCCAAATTGTGGTGTATATTTTTTCTTCCTGGCCGAAACCCCGACCATTCTCACACGATATTCGAGACGGCCAACTAATCATCAACCATGTAATAAAATGAGGTTTATCTTTCCATTCCTAATAATTTCTCATACAATAGGAAATTTTAATTTCTCCCTCTTATTTTGAAAGACCATAGTCTAGAGCCTACAATGGATGTGGAAGTTTTAATCGATTTGAGGGGCTGACTCAGAGGTTCATCCCTTTCTATCAAGTACCCCTGGATAAAATCTTATCTGGCACAACGACCATGAATATGGGTCTCGGCCTGCCCCAACACTACCCGCCAGGGAAGTAGGGGTCTTTCAATTTCTGCCATTTCACTAGTGAAACTGGAACATAGAGGTAAAAGAACCACGATTGATTGTTTAATAGAAAGGCCACGAGTACAACCGCTAGATGTTATAGAGCCATCTCTATGGATATGCGTAGTACTAAGGGTGTTACGTTTCATTTCATGTTTATATCTAAGAGGTTCTGTAGTTGGAAAGAAACTATTTTTAAAATTTAGTTAAAATCGAATATAGTAGAATGAAGGAGGAATGCTATTTTCGTTGAAAAAAGGAACTGCACTATGCAAGAACGGTGTTCTATATAAATAGTTGTATTGTTATAAATGTAGCATTACTACTTTATTTATTACAGTGCAATTGGAGAGGGTGATCAATTAAGTATTGATTATTATTACGTAATATGGTCAGCCGAAACCTTCGTCATTTATGTAGGAGTTTTCGTGTTACTTAAACACACCTAACTTTTATAGAATTTAACTAACCTTAGATAGAGCGTAGCTTTTATATTTTACAATAAGGCATAGCTTATATACATTATAGACCTTGAATGGGCTAAATTTATTAAATGTAAATTTATCATCCGCGGTTACTTAGTGTCATAAGAAGACATTTTTTCCCGCCAATTTCTAATGTTCTTAATTTTCGATTCTTCATTATAGTGTGCTTCGTTACTTAATGTTTATAAAGAAAACTTTTATATCTTTAAGAAAAGAGGAAAAAAAAAATATACGAATGAGATGTAGAGTAGTAAAGATAAAACCTTTACTTCCTGATAAGAAAACTGTTCTAATCCTCGGTTGCTACTCAGTAGATGCTATCTTTTCGAAGGCTTAAACTCGATTGTGCTAAAGGCCTGGTTATATATATATATATATATATATATATATACTATCAACTTGTTTTTATTGAAAAAAAGTGTAAGAGAATGGAGCAGTACAAGACTTGCCTGAAGTTCTTTAATTCTTGCCGAGTTGCCATCCCTTTATCTTGCCATCTACCTGCCGATGAGTTCTTTTTATGTTTTCATTTTAAATTATAAATAACTGTAATGCTTAGGAATTCTCTTATTTAAGCATTTATTCCGTGACGGACTGCTTCATTTAAAAATTTCATTATTTTATTTACTTGAAAAATTATACTTCTGATTAAAAACAGTCAAATGTTTTTTACTTTAATTAGAAAGAAAAATTAGTTGCTTATCATTATTTGCAATATGATTCGGATCCAATGAATTCTGTATTTCCCTACTAAATAAATATTAGGAAAAAATTTTTTTTATTGTGTTATTTGGGCAAATAAGTAAATTATTCATTTATGAAAATTAATTTGTTTTATCTATAATTTAAGTAGTTTTTGGCTATTAAAGTTAACCAATAATTTTAATTTTATGATAAGATTTAAGTTGAGTAGTATATTAATCAAATAGCATTTGTACATTACTAATCACGAAATTTTTTTATTAATTTTATTACATTCATAGATATTTGACTTGCAGCTAGGCCCTCTTATAATTTGAGTTTCTCTTACCTCTTTACTGAAAATCACAGGTATACTACATTGCAATAGATTTATAATATCATCTATTAATTTTTTTTATCAACCGTTGTTCTATTTAGTAGTATGTCAGTGAAGTTACTCCGTCTAGTGTATATTCTGTTTACATAGCCGTTTCCTCTAGGGGAGAGCCATTCCTCCCCACTCAGTGCCTCTGCCGCCGCGCGCCCTGTTCGCACACAACATTCCCATATGGAGGATGTGCTCCACGCAATTAGTTAGAAGTGGGTTCCGGGGGCAGGCGGGATGGGAACTGTGCCCGTGCCCCACACTCAGGGCTGTCTTCCGCACTGGATATGTGGATTTCTCCATGTACCAGGTATGCAAGTTTAAAATGTCGTTTATTTCTTAAAATATATACACAGTAATTTTAAAAAAAGTATAATATATTTTATTCAAAGTACTGGCCCTCGCTTTCTACACATTTTGTCCATCTCTCGGGCAATATATGGATACCATTCCAAAAGAATGCTTCATCTTTATTTGAAATCCGTTCATCGAGCCATTTTCGTACGTTTTCGAAATTGTTGAAGTGTTGCTCCGCCAATGAGTGTCCCATCGNCATGGGTGTGTGCGTGCGTATTTGTGTGTATATATATGTATATGTATGTATATATTCCAACCCCTTACAAACCCCTGCGACCCGCAATTAGTTCTTTTTTCTAACGAAAATTACTAAAATGCCAAAATATGTGTAGATTATTTTTATTTGATGGTTAGTAATTTTTTTAATATTAAAATAAGGGGATTTCGCCTGAAACGCTAAATAAGACTAAAAAGTTATCAGTCTCCCCCACAAGATTCTAAAGAATATATTCCCTCAACCTTGACCGAACCCTAACAAATTCTATACTAGTAATCTACGGTCAAAAATTCTCCTTTTAACTAAAATATATAAAACTATATGTCATTTTTATGTTAAATATTTAATGTTTCATTGATGGTTAACATAATTTAAACTTAATGACAGTGATATAAATAAAGCTTAAGAATATTTGTTTCGGGAGATATATTTATGAATTAATTATATTGTACTGTGGAGTTGTCTTCTCAGCGTGGAGAGCTCTGGATCTCAACGAACTAGATTGACCTGTCAACACCTTGGTGAATACCCTCTCTGAAGTTAGGTGTGTGACTTGCGGCCGAATGACAAGGTAGGGTTGGTGATTTCTCCCAGCTGATCTTGAAGTACCCGATCTGCTAGAAGGCTGTCTCTCATGATTTCCCATGACTGTACAGTTTTTGAACAATGGTCAATTTAGTAAACGCTGTTCTTAATAGATTAGATAAATGTACTGCAGCGGGTTACTGCACTTTCTCTGCTGAATTATTTAGGTATGTATTAAATCATTGCCACAAGGAATTTTTGTGGGACTCAATTTAATACATCATTTTAAATATTTATTATAATTAATTTAAAGTAAAAATGAAATTAAGCAATTGGAAAAGGATATCTGTGAAGAACTGCAATGTTCACCCATTTATGGTTGCCTCTTCATTGCCGTGGAACTACTTGGCCGTTTTGTGTAGTTCTTATTTTATTTTATTCTTATAGTTTTTTCTTTATAGTTACCATCATTCTAGAACTAAAACTGTTATCTGAATGATGATACAGTAAAAAGTAAAAACGGCTCGATTGGTGAAATCGTTACTGCCAACGTTAGTTTTTTTAAAAATTACGTTAAAGAAAATTCTCTTCAAGGACCCATAAAAAATAAATGCTTAAAATAATATGCCCAATAAAATTGATTTACAATGCATTTTAATTTCTTATTTTCATTCTTTACGAATTGAAGAATGTTAATACCTCTGAAAATGTGTGTATGGGAAACATGATAAACAATTGTTCAGAATTGTTCCGGTTTAGTACCAGTTTCAAAAGATTAAATGCCTACTCTTTTTGAGCTATAAAAATGTTCTGGTAGATTGTAGTAACTAGTGAATAGGTTAAAGATTTAAAACATATATTTTATGATTGTTATTAAATAAAATTAAATCTCTATAAAGTTGTGTGTTATATTTATTTAATATATTTTACTTTTCTTATATATCCTAACGGGCAGAAAATTATAGCAATCAGTCAATATATCGAAATTAAATGTTATTAGTTTCCATATCCGTGGTAATCCTTTGATATACCAATAACCCATTTTTGGCAGTTGGAGTTTCTTAGCATTTATCCATATTGAGAAACAGACTGCTAAAATAGTGCCTCAATACTCCAATAAAATATAAAAAAGGGGCACCCATGTAATATTAACTGAAAATCTTCTTTTGTTGTAGACTATTAATATTAAGTAATAGTAATATATGGATATTTTTATATTAAAAAAACAAATCTTTATNACACACACACACACACACACACACACACACAACACATATATATATATATATATAAACACACAACTGCGGCAATATGATCCGTCAGCAGGAGTTAAAACAACACTGTATTAGTAATATAATATATGACTTGCATAATAATTTATATTGTAATAACGTACAAACATATACTTATTTCTGAAAAAGATAAGCAAACCATTATTACATTTTATTCTTCAATAAAACTTATTTACTATTTTTAAGTCGGTTTACAATAAAAACTAAGTGCTAAATAATTTTTTAAAATATAATAAATACGTGAAATACTTGAAAACTTCCTCAAACCTAGTGATTCTAAAAATAATTGCTGAAACTATAAAGCAGGTAGAAACATGTATCTTAGTTACTGTACTCCTTTATTATAAAAATGTCTTTAAATAGATGCATTTTCACAAAATTAAATAGTGTTAAATGTTACAGATTATAGCTGTATACTGCATCACAAAAACTAATCCAATAGGTAAAACCAGCTCTAAGTGCCTCTATAAAAGTCTTTCAGAGGAAATTCAGGGGAAAAAGTTATGCGCAAATGGAAATTCATTCCTTCCTCTTATTGGTGTATTGCGTAAATATTTCGCCTTAATGTATATTTGTATTAGTTATTTTTGTCTGTAATAAGTTGTCGTAAAACGTTTCATGATTTTATTATGAGGCATGTTCAACAAAGATGTGCAATATATTGTGTAACTGCGATTTTTTCTATTATATTATGTCACAATGAAATTTATTTTTACGCTTAACTGACTATTGCTATACGTGTCTTAATCGGATTCGGATACACGATTAGGTAGTTTTTCTTGAAGATAAGCAAGGTGACCTATCCTGTTCCCACCTCTCTTACCTTGGTTGTTCTTCGATTTTCTTTAGGGGTTTACTCCCTTAGATAAGTTTTTGCTCGTAGACTGACGGATTTACTGGGGGACCATTGCCCTTTTTCGTGCCCTGGACAATACCAGTCCTTTCCAAGGAGGTTGTAGTGCTAACCTCCCACTAGATCTAGAGTTCACGTCGTGCTGATCAGAAAACGGATCCAAACAACCATCCAGTCATGGAAATGTGAACTTAGGGACAGGACGTCCTCTCTCATCTTCATGATAGCCCTGAAGATGGCTTACAATGTAAGTCGAAACGTCGGTAGATAATCCTTCATTAAAAATACATTTTTTAAATTTGTGTTTTTTGGATCACCTTGACCGAACCCCAACTAAAATCATCTTAGACCAAACAAACATTGTTCACACCCAACAGGTTTTTGTTGAGAATTATGCACGGCCCCAGCAACACACGAAGTATATCAAAGAGTAGTTCGTACCAGGGCCTGGAGTTTATGCTAAAATGAAAATGGAAATAGTTGTTAGAGGAAAGAGGTAAGTGACTTTGGGATCGGACATATTGAGTTGAGGTGTTTTGTGG
Organism: Oncopeltus fasciatus; assembly: GCA_000696205.2. Classification (NCBI taxonomy): domain Eukaryota; kingdom Metazoa; phylum Arthropoda; class Insecta; order Hemiptera; family Lygaeidae; genus Oncopeltus; species Oncopeltus fasciatus. The sequence continues at coordinate 74,842 of KZ806896.1, read as the reverse complement.
CGGTGCTAGTCCGTAAGCCATTACTCTGCACCGAGTCCATCGCGATAACATGCTGGAACACCTCCCGCTCCGCGCCTGGATTTATTAAAGCTCTCTCCTCCCACTCATTAATAGGCATATTTATCGGTGATACTAGATCTGCTTATATTTCTCTCCTTTTTCTCCAGTTGTCGCGTCCAATGAAATACCCCGTCACCTATATTTTGTGTGGAGTATTTTCTCTTGTTCAATTTATCTGCAGATAATTTATCATCTCCTCCTGAGAATGTGAGTGTGAATAAACATGAAGGAAGAAAAAAAAAAAAGATGAGTGATTTCTTAATTCTTAAGAAAATGTTATAAAAGTACTTTTAAGTATCTTATGGGCCAAATTTTAAACTTCATAATTATTTAAACCTAATAGCCTTTTCAGTATTCCTAAAAATGATCTTACATGCAAAAATGCAAAATCTTGCTACCTCAGCCGGGTCTCCTACTTTCCGTGCAAGTATGCTGACCACTGCACCACTGAGGCAGGCTAGATAATCTCTCTTTTTAGTTTGAGTAAACCGCACTCCGAGTCTAAACCCCAAAATAATACGAATATATCGTCTTAAGCTCGAAGGAGATAACATTGTCAGCAATTTCTTAGAATCTCGTTATTTCCGATATTTCTTTATAGATAATGATATTAGTTGTGTTTTTCTGGCTCCCTATCTTACATGGTTTGTCAATGAAAGCAGTAATTCGTTAGACTCGGTTTTAGCTGTTCCCGTGAGGAAATCAAGCTATTCACTATCAAGCTATACATCATTGTAAGTCAAAATGCAATCATTCATCGACTCTTCTTAAGAAAAATTCAACGCCCATTGGGATGGGGGTTTAGTGATTGATCAAATTAAAAAAGTCCGTCACGCAGGAGCTGTTTATTATGATCTGATGTCCCATTCTTCATTTTAAATGGATTTGAGTAATAATAATTGAGAAAATTACATTTACAAGAGCAATTGTATAAGAGAAATGTCCACTAAGTTTGTTCTAGATAGACAGGAAGGTTGTGTGAGGGGTGCGCTAACTCATTAAAGCTACATTTGTTATTTCTTCCTTAATATTAGTTTTTCGTATAAATATAATTAATCTCCCCTTTTTCCCATTCCTTTTCATTCAATGAATAATTCCTTTAAGTATTTGCAATAAGAAGATGAAGTACTGGATTAGGTTTCAATATTTAAAAAATAAGAAATATTTCTTATTAGAATTTCAATGGAAAAATAAGGAGACCTGCCCAGCTCTTGAAATCTTAATATTGTTAAAAATGTTATAGGCAATAAATTATAATAATAGAATGTTAATTTATAACATTTTTGTTTTATAATAGTTTTACGAAAAAGGAAATTAAGAAAATATTCAAAAATTCAATTTTAAAGGTCTTTATTTTGTGCTGAAATGTGATGAGTGCCATATAGGTTGTAGGGAATTATAACTGACTGGAAATCTTAATATATAATATGATTGTGACAAAAAAAAAAAAAAAAAAAAGTGAACAGTATGTTTATACATTTGTTGTTTGGTTTTAATAAATAGAATATTTATTTTTCTAAAGTTTATGTACAGTAATGTTTGTAAAATGCATATTAATGAAGATTATTAAGATCACGTATGTTAATGTTTAGCGTTTACCATTTCCCTCCCTTCCACCTGGACAGTCTTGAACAATCATCTTTAATCGAAGCAGTAGCGGGGGACAGAGATGTTTCCTAGGTCCTATGTACTCTTCTTCTGTGTATGAGTGAAGGGATATTATATTGGGTGAGGGATAAAGAAATACTTGATACAGGTCAGTTATGCCATCCGGACTTGTTTGATATGCTCTTCGCGTCACTTCTTCACTTCAGTGCCAGTGCCTCTAAAGGTGAGCGTTGCAGGTCTGTTACGTCCGGCTCAGACATCCGGGGCTCTGTCCCACTTACCTCCTAAAGATTCTGCCTTTTTTTTTCTTCCCCTTTCCTCCTCTTGCTGCTCCACCCACACCCACACACACACACAAACACATCTCTCTGTTCTCCCACAACACTCTTCCTCCAGCTGAGTAAAAGTGAATTCATTTTGGGACAGCCAAGGGCAACTTGGTCCTCAGGATTGCTGCTTTTCAATACTTACAAAAATGAACTTTACTTACCAATAGTGGTATTCCGGTCTTACATTAGAATGTTCTTTTAGTCTCTTTATGTAAAAACCTCCAATATCAATTACATTAAATAAATAAAAATATCAGAAGAGATTTTAATTTGTAAAAATAATTTTATTAAAATTATACAAATGCTTGATTACTGATCTTCCAATTATCGTGTATGAATTATTATCGATATTTATATATGATACTTTTCGAAAGATATGATAGATTGGAAGATAATAGGCAAGGAATCATAAGATTAATCACACACATGCAGGAATAAATGGCATATTTTGAATAAGTTAACGTTGTTTTTTTGAGCTCTATATTTACAAGTCAGTTAGATATGTACAAAGAAAGATTGCAATTTTAAATTAATTGTTCGGTAATAAGGGTCCATTTACTACCGAACAAATAATTGGTGGAACAAGTATTCTAAACAGTAATAAAAGCAAATAAATAAGTCAATTTGTAATTCACATTGTAAATATAAAAAATAAAAATAAAAAGCTATCGAAAAAAAAAAAAATTTCGAAGTAAACAACAATCCTGAAAGAGAAAAGTCACAGAAGTACGGGTCATACATGTATAGTTACGAAGGTAACATGTTTGACATGAAGATGCACCTAAGACTCCACAATTTTTCAAATGTTACAACTTGATATTTTAATTGTACTATTTTATATTCATCATTGCTTATGACGCCCCAGACAGTCTTATTGACTGTCTGTGTATGAGATCATGGTAGTATTTAAAACAGTACTAGTAGTCCCTCTACCATTATCCACAGTAAGCTTAAAGATAAGTCCATTACTCAGAAGCTGCGTATATGAAATAGATTTCCCATCTTTAGTGCTGAAGGATTCAAATGAGAAACAACTTCTGAAATGGCTTTGAAAACGCAATAGAGGAATGACGGTAAAAGCTAATAATGTGACTCAGGGTGGCATTTGGCCAGAATTTAGGGTAGATGTTGGAAGGGAGGATCTAATTCAGCTATCCCAGTTTATCATTAATAATAGCTTTAGTGAACGCTTGTATAAATATTTTTGAGAAATTAATAAATCAAAAAAATATTAAAGACTCATTCATTCTTTTTAATTTTTTCCCTTTATTTGTTTTTACCAAAAAATATAATACTTAACCATATTTACAGTTCCAATATATGTTTACACATTTCAATGCTTTAATTGAAATAAATAACTTCACTAATTACAATACAGGAAAATGTAATAATAAAGAAAAACCTGTAATTATGTAGATTAGAGAGATAATAACATCTTAAGTAAACGTTTTTAAATTAAATATCACACTAATACTAATCTTTATCTTTCATTAATAATATCTCATTTTATTTTTCTTTAATTTAGTTTCCATTAAAACATCATCAGATTTCAACGCAAGAAATCTGTTCAACATTTTGCAAAAGGATGCAAATTATAGTATTTACTTGATGTACTTTAAAAGTGGGAGTCCCGACGAATTCTCTATTTCAATCTTAAATATCTTCCTTAATATTAGATTTTTTTTTGTTTGTTTTAATGTTAAAGAAATAAATTATATTACTCCTCTTTTGTGTTATATATATTTTGTGTTCTTACTTTAAACTTCCTCCTCCCCCTTGACCGATTTCGACCATTAAAAACTCATCCAATAACTGCTTTGCAAAAAGGAGCTTCAATGGCGAATTTTGTTCTGTTAAAATATAAATTTTAACATGTGTAGCGTGTACTGTCACTCAAAACGTACTCATACCTGCATAAAACACAGTTTCTTTAGTAACTAAAATTTTGGTGTCTAGTAGGTTGGATCGAATAGAATGCCAAATAATTTTCTCAGAAATTCTGCCATGAGAACTATCTTAGTAACTACATTCTTCTGAATTCACTAAAAAAGAAGAAGAATGAAAGATGCCCCTTAAAGACGTTAATAACAATTGACATTTAAAAACGATGTAATATATGTGTGCGTGAAATTGACAATTTTTATCATCTGTTGAGTCAGAAGTTCGTTTACATTAACTGTTTTTTGCGTTTCGAATTTAAATAAATGATTTATATTTCATTAAAAGAAACTTTAGCTTTCATTTTTTTATTTTATTGAAATTTTATTCTCCAATTTTCGCTGGTCCAGTAAAATTCTCGTACATATTTTCTGTTGAATTCAATGCCTACAATTCACCAAAAGATGTGGCCTTCCTTCCTAATTCGTGAATGTGCTCATTCTCCTTCTGACCCAGATCCAAAGGTCGCGCGCGCTCTTATTGCTGAAGCTATATTTTTGTTTATAGGTTTTAGATTGTTATTTCTTTTTTTTTTTTTTTTAAATTGTTATGTCATGTTCTGAGATGATTTTAGTTGGGGTTCGGTCAAGGTAGATCCAAAAAAACACAAATTTAAAAAATGTATTTTTTTAATAAAGGATTATCTGCCTCATTATGTCATGTTTTTCTTTTTCATTGGATACTACCGTAATATTATTTAATAACTCTTTGTGCAGTAATTCTTAGTTCTTCAAGTGAAATATATTAAAAACACATTTGTCATTAGTTTGTTTAAAATTGTAATTAGTAAAGTATTAATTCTGAAGTAAAAATCATACTTTGGGATTGACAAAGCATTAATTTGCCTATGACAAAATAATATTCATGTTCATATTATTGCTTTGTGTAATTTTTTTTTTTTTTTTTAATACTTGAGTGACAAAGATTGTTATAAGAATTTCCATATAAAGTTACTTTATACCCTTTTCATTTTCTATTATTATTTACCTATATTGATTTTGAACTGTAACTAGCTTTTAGTAAAAAGTAACAAATATTTTCTTATCGCAAAGTTTCTTTCCGACTCAGAATTAATCATGCTCCATCAATATTTTTCTCCCTTCCTATTTTTTAAAATTTGCTCATTTTTTATTTTTTTCCTTGCGACAAAATTATAAGAATGATTTGAATTTAAGACTATCTATTTGTCTAAGAAATGATGGAGATAGAACGCACACAATAATCGAAATATTAAATACTTTAGAAAGGTTTTCTTGGTGTACCTTTCTCCCAGTGGCAAATGTTCCCTGAAAGAGTAATATTTTTTTGCGCGCTGTGTATTATTTTTATTCTCTTGTACATTTAGATTGCTATTTGCAAACATTTATTCGAGAAGGTGAAAAAAATCATATCCACAGAAATTCTAATCAAAAACAAGATGGATTATTACAAATGACTATTGGTTTTCTTTTTTACGCATAATATTATGTGTGAGTTCTATGTTTTGTTTTTCATATTTCTGCTAAGTTTGCAAATTTTCAAGAGAGAAGTCGGAGATCGTGTGTGTGTGTGAGAGAGAGAGATGGGGTGAGAGGGAGGGAGGGAGGGATGATGAGGAAGAGAGAGAGAGAGAGTGTGAGTGAGAGAGGGTGGAGAGGGAGGGAGGGAGAGGAAGAGAGAGACTGAGTGACGATGGAATGCTTGCGTGCGGGTATGTTTTTTATACAATATACTGAAAAGTTGTTTTGTACTCTGTAATTTGCTATTCTCCTGCTCAAAAGTCAGTATGGAGTGAGAAGAGTGTGAGCTGTTTTTTTTTTTTGGAGGGGAGTAGTCGAGGAGCGGCGAGGCCCAAGTCAACGCATGTCTGTAGAACTGATCTAACTTCTTTTACTTTCCTGTGCTCTGTCTTTTCCGTCGCATGCTTCATCCCTGAAAATACTTTAGTGATTACAACAGGAGCTATTCGCTAACTCCTATAGTTACTACGGGGAAAATAATAGAAGTCCTTCACACATTAGCTTTCTAAGCATATCCTATATTTTTTTCAAAATGGGGATAAGTAAGAGTAAAGGACTAGTGTTACTAATCAATAAGGTGTGGTTGTAGAGGAGTGTCTGAGCATCGGTTTTATTTGTGTTCGGATAAGCTTTGTAAGGCTTAATGATAATGGGTGCAAAATCTAATTTTTAAAGAGAAAAACGTTTATTAGGGAGGTTATTTATGAAAATAACTGTGATGGCTGAGTATTACCCCTCCTCTTTCACTCCCGGCAAATATAAATCCAATTTCAGTGGGTTTTCCTTTGTTTTTCAATATTATTTGTATGCCATATAATGAAAGATATGATTAATTTCCGTATTTTTTCTAAATTTAGGTGACCTTAAATCAACAACTAATGATATCGAAATGTCGTAGTTGATTTTTGATCGATCGTTTGTTTTTATTTATCATTTTTTGGAAAATATAGTCAGAGAAGATCATCTTGCAATAATTTTTAGGGCTTTACTACTATGTAAATTCTGAAGTATAATTATAACATCAGTGTAAGGTTGTTGTTATATTATTAGTATTCATATTATATTTTTTAATGTGTTCTTGTTGTTTCTATTTCTTATAGCAGTTTTTTTTTTTTTACATTCTTAGGTATACTTTTCGTCAGTTAGTAATTGTTCAAATATTTTCAGTGGTATTGCAATTAAAATAGCTTTCAGTCAGTAGAAAAATACCCATGCTTATCGAATTTTGATTAAAAAACGTGAAACAAGTGTCAGGTTATTTTATAAAGTTGTTTGCCTATTTTTAAACCTGGATTAATACATTTTAGTTGAGGAGGACTTATGTACTAATAGATAAAAAATAAACCAAATTTCTCAGAGGAACTTAGTTTATTTATCGTACTTATACGGTGTGTTTTGAGCGTTGAACTTATAAATAAATGATACCTTCTTTACAGTTTTCTATTGTTATATTTCCTCTTTAAAATGAAATTGACTTTACATGATGAATAATTTATAATGTTCAACGAATTCTAGATGGATGTGGTTGTCATAAAGGATTTAGGATTTGAGTGTAAAAAAAAAAAAAAAAAAAATCTAAACTGAAATGCCTGCAGTTTTGGAATATTTAATTCCTTCTTCAGGGCAAACATTACAACAGAATATGAAAGAATATAAAAGACCAATTTTTTTGGTTTTGATAAAAACAAGAAACTATTTTACCATATGACTGTTCTTTTATATTCTGCTATATTCTGTTGTAATGTAGGCTCTGAAGAAGGAATTAAATATTCCGAAATTGTCGAAATTTTAGTCTAGGTTTTTTCGACCCTGTGACTGACACTTACATCCCATATCCTCTATAATTTATAATTATTTTTACAGTGATTCTTAAGGCGATCCGACATAATTATGGACAAATTTCTCACATTTAATTGGTTTCATTAATTTTTTCTTTTGCGGACAATGCGAATTATCCTCAATTGTCAATTAAGTATAGTACAAATACTTAGATAATACAAACATTATATTTTCAAAAAGAAATGAGTATATGTAGACTGTTAGATATCTGTTGGGCCCTCCTCCGTCTCTGTGGATTCCGCTGGATACCTTTCCTGCTCATATGTTTCCTGCCGATGATTCTCAGTCTAAGGTCCCTCTCGCCAGTCTCCAAGCTTCTATAATTGGTTGGGAAATCCGTAATTGGCGGCTCTCCGAGTCCTGTCTCCAGCAACCGGCTCTTCCGCCTCTTCTCAAACAGATGGGCGAGCTCAGCGACTCCGTGTCTCCGATCGATTGTTGATTCCTGCCTTGTACTGGACAGCGGCTAAACAATCCCTCACCAATCTCTTATTTTATTAGCAAACTTGGATCCTCTTCATTGTCGTGGATCTTCATTCATGAATGAGGCTTCTCTTTCGGCTATTAACTTTCTTCGCTTGAAACTTGTAATGCTATACATTTTTCTTCTGCTTTTGAACCACCACGAGGGCGGGTCAATAAGTGCGTGACTTTTTAAATGAAACAAAGGTGTTTTGTTAAAAAGTAATTTTATTTTTCAACATAGTAACCTTTGAGCTCTATAGGGCCTTCTTCGGCGCTGATTAACCCGGCAAAACCCACTGTTTTGACTGCTGCTTGGTCTCTGGCGTGTTGTGGTTTATCCATGTTTCGTGTACTGTTACAAATCGGCGCAAAAACTCGTCCTTGTTGCGGTTGAACAACGCCAAACATTCGATCGAAGTTGTCACACGATTGCGTTAATGGTCGATTGTTAGCAAACGCGGCACCCATCTTGCGGATAGCTCGAGAAATCTTATTTTTTGTAAGGGATAAAAAAATTGGAGAAACGTTGGACGAAGTTTATAGAGCTCAAAGGAGACTATGTTGAAAAATAAAATTACCTTTCATCAAAAAACCTTTGTTTCATTTAAAAAGTCACGCACTTATTGACCGCCCTCGTAGTATCCCTGATAATTATCAATTATAATTGTAAGTATTCCGTAACGATTCGAGTTAATGATTTTTCCCCCTTTGTCTTTTGCACATTCAGATTGACATTCATCGTTGTAGGGAGTATATCTTATCCTTAATTACATACATTTATTTAAGTTATACGTGTTTACTTATACATACACACGTTCCTATATAAAAATGTTATTGATTGTGTCTGTGTAGAATTAAAAATCTAACTGGGAGAAATACAAATTCCAGAACACCGATATAGTGTTAAAAATACATATGTATAGTTTGCAATGTTTTATTAGTGATGAACGTAAATGAGGGTTATTATCTTACTTGAGCTTTTACGATCAAACGCTTATTTACGTTAAGATATGATTAAATGTAAATCAAATAAATTACCAGTTGTCTATGATTGACTCTGGGCTGCTCAGAGAACAACAAATTTGCTCTCAACATTCCTAATTTACATTCTTAAGTATATACCTTTATGCTGTTATTTTAAACTTACTAACAGGTATACGATTCTTTTATAATCCCATGGAACCATTATTTGTCAAGAGATTTTATTTCTGGAGCCATTGAAAAACTGTAATTAGGCCAGTACTGACACTTTAATTGTTTTTACTTTTTAATTTTTTTATTGTTTATCTGCTCGTATAATTAAGCTTTATTTTTGAATTTGTTTTTCTTCATATTTGCCCCCCTCTGTTCCCCTGCCTGAAGCTCGGGAGGTATAGGCACGAGAGTAGCGCCTCGTAAAAACTGCCCTCCAAGTCCCCGTTGACCTACATGGGCAGCTCATCGCGGCCCGAGCGGCGGCCACCTGGGTCCCCAGGAGATCCGGTACGACGGCTGGTAATGTTCTGTCCGGGTCGAGGGTGGTACCGTTAGCCTCAGCTCGCCAAAAGAAATATATATGTATTGCACTCCTCCCAGGCTTTCTCTTTCAGTCTCTTTCCTTTTTCTTACGTTTATTTAGTGTGTGTGTGTGTGTAAGGCCTGTAATTACTCAAGACAACATCAGCCACGTTATCGTCAAGTTTTATATGGTGGCTAATTGTTCGGAATCATATTTCTACAAAGCTAGTGATTTTCAAAACAAGCAAAAGAAGAAGAAAAAACTGTGTTAATTAGGCAATACTACCAATGAATATAGAACTATCATACCTTCTATTATCCATCTTCATTGGTTTCTGCAAACCATCTTCTGTTGGCGAGCGCTTTCGGACATTGTCCATCTTCTTGGCGGAATACATGTGTTCACTGTCACTGTCTGTATTCAACTGCCTTGAACTGCAATTAGATACAGACAGGGGCAGTGAACACTTGTATTCGGCCAAGAAGATGGACATTGTCCGAAAGCGCTTTGATTATTATTTTGTTTAATAATTTGAATCAATATTATGAATTATAATATTTATAATTATTTTATAAATAAAGAACATGGCCAGAATTTAGGGTAGATGTTGGAAGGGAGGATCTAATTCAGCTATCCCAGTTTATCATTAATAATAGCTTTAGTGAACGCTTGTATAAATATTTTTGAGAAATTAATAAATCAAAAAAATATTAAAGACTCATTCATTCTTTTTAATTTTTTCCCTTTATTTGTTTTTACCAAAAAATATAATACTTAACCATATTTACAGTTCCAATTACCTCTACATAATTATGTATAT